>JBAMBQ010004797.1:0-99618 GCA_037044495.1 Stegana nigrithorax | reverse complement strand
TGTTTCTGCCTCAATGCTTCATAAAAAACATGAAAAAAAAAAATTCAAAAATGAAGCAGATCAGAAAAAAAATAAAAAACGAAATACATAAGTGAAACATGAAACTTTGCAGATGCATATTGCGTTATTAAAAAAACAGTAAACAGAAAACGAAACAAAAAGAAAAATATTGAAAAAAGAATTCAAGTTGGCCGAGGAAAAGCACCGACAGCCAACTTCAGCGTTAAGATGAAAATCGATTGCGTATAAATATTATGTGTTTTCATATTGAGATTACGCACACCTCGTAGCCTGTCTCAGTCTCGCTGTTGTGCTCTGACTCCTTTGCTCTGCCTGTGCAAGTCGCTTATCCACTCTCCGTCTCGCGGGCATTATGGCAAAACCGCACACGAGAAATGAGTCAATATTGGAGGCAAAGTAAATGCATGAACGAACGTGCCTGGAAGGCACCAAATATAATCTTTATTAATATGTGTATATTGAAATAAATACGTACGGGCAGATAGAGCGAGAGCAACAGAGAGAGCAAGGACGTGTGTGCCTGAGTGTGTGTGAGGGAGAGAGTCAATCTGATTTTCAGATTGAAAGTGGTGTAACCAATGATGGCAAAGATATTAATCATTTATCGTATTGAATTGCATTTTAATTATGATTTTCATTTACTCAGCTCAATTTCCTGAGGGCTGTCGTCTGCCATTTGTCGTCTGTCGCCTTTTTTCAGTTTTTGTCACTGATTGGAGTTAATAGTTTTGCGGTTATTAAAAAATACAAAAAAAAAAAAAAAAATTTTATATTCATAATTGTTGAGTAACCATATGATAAGTGACAGAAAATTTGTGAATCTAATCATTATCCTTTTTTTTATCATCATAAACAATCAATATTGTCTTCGTTATCATTGTTGTCTCAAAATTTTATGAATAAGCGTGCATCATTAATGATCAGTAATCGATCAATCGTTATTAATAAGCATCAATTGCCTATCATCAATTATTATCAATACATCAACCAATGATCAATAATTAAACGTCAATCATAATCTTCACCCATCGATAATCAATCATCAATTATCATCTGAATCACTTCATTGAAGGACACTTGCTCCATTTTGGATTTTCCAAGAATATACTGACATTCGCAAGCAATCATCAAATATCAATCATAATCTGATAACGTGTGCTTCTCCAAGTTATTCGCGTCCTGCCGCTTGCTGTTTCTTCGGCTGTGCTGCGTGTTGAGCTACTAATAGCTCCACCAGACTGCCAAGCTCATGATGGGAAAGTCTCATTGAAAACATGTACTGAGCGGCATCAGTGCGTTTCTTTATCCTCTGTCGACGTCATGTGCTCTCTCCATGCCGATAGGACGCACATCTGACAGATTGAACGTTTTTCTCTTTTCGTTTATTGTATGACTCAATTCTTTCATATTGAGTCGACGCCGACAACGAGTCTGCATCCCATTTCAGTGTCTTCCCCAATTATCGTACAACCCAAACAACTCGACAACTGACATGCTAACACACACACAGACAAACCGGCAGACAGACAGATAGACAGGTAGACAGACAGACAGATAGACAGACTGATAGACAGACAGTCAGACAGACAGACAAGCAGAGAGTGATCAACGATTGTATTGATTCTGTGAAACAACGCATGCAACTGTATTTGCGTACCTTGCTGCAGTTCAGATGCGTACAATATGCGAGGAAATTCGTGCGGCTGTGCGTGCACGCGCATCTGCCGAAGGAGCATCTGCAAATGTGTGCTTTTCCTAATCCGCATTTCGTATTTTGTGTTTCGAATTACTTGCAGTTCGCTTATTCCGTCTGCTCTCTGCTCTCCACTGATTACTGTTTTCTGTGTGTGTTTTCTTTTTTGGCTTTTGTCTTTTGAGTGTGTTGTTTTTGTGCTGTATTGCTTTATGTTGCTTTGGGTTTACTCCATTTTTTCGTTTGTTGTGATGTTTTTTTTTTTTTTTGTTTTTGCTTTTTTGGTATTGCGTGTGTAATTTGGTGTTGATGTGTTTTGCTTGGCTGTTTTGGTTAGATATGTCGGTGTATTAGCCAAATTCGTTAGTCTCAGCTGCTCTGGAATTCAGAGGAGAAATGTTCGTTGAAAGCAAATCGATATTAACTGTTTGCTTTTTCCAATTTAATGTTTTGAATTGAATGTGACAGTAGTGCGAGAATTGTTACTTTGTGTAAGCTTCGGTTTCTGCAGGGAGCATGCCATGGCATGACTATAATTAATACATGTAGAGTGCTGACAGCTCATCCAAATGCAAATGAAATGCTTAGCATGCTCGAACATTGATGGCGCAGCAAGAGCAAAATCATAGTAACACATTCCTGGTCAACGCAAGGCTAAGGACAGGGCGGCAATTAAAATTGGTATTTGGTCGCTGCATTTGGTTTTGTCAGGGACTTAAACTTGTCTAAGTATTGACGTGCTATCTAAACACGGAAATAGGAAGCACTTCGTTAGCTGCAGCGGCCACTTAAGTCATTATGTGCGTCCGGGGCGTCTGCTAAGCCACATTAAATGAAAGATGAACTCATGGCTTTCCCGACATGCACACACGGCCGCGCTTTTTTCCGGTGATTCTGTAAGTGATTTATTAATTTCACACGTCAATGAATTTCCACTGCTAAACTAAAAAAAAAAAAAAAACAAAATATAAATAAAAAAGCAAACTAAATAAAACGAAACAAAACCAACGAGGAAAAATGGTGTGTATTTCAAAAAGAAAATTAATAGAAATGAAAAGGGATATCGGAGACCCAAAATCCAACAAACCGTCGGACAATGGCATAAAAAACAGCGGAACGAACGTGCGAGTGAGACTGAATGTGACAAGTTGATTTAAGGCGGCATTACCTGCATAAATACCGTCAAATTCAAATTTCCAAACAAATAAAGAAAAAAGAAGAGAAAAGGAAATGGAATGGAATGGAATTGAATGTAAAAGAAGGGAAAAGGAAAATGACCGAAAGAAAAGTTAACTAGATTAAAAAAAAAGGTGCGCGCTCCACAAACCACAAAAACCAAGTGTTTAGCTTAGCGCTGTCGTGCCGCCCGAGCGTAGCCGAGACGAAACAAAATGTGTTGCCTTGCGTCGACTGTGCGAATGGCGGAGAAATGCCTGGCGGCCGAGACGTTGTCCACTGTTCGGGTTAAAGTGCGAGCGCTGATTTGAAGCGATGAGTCATTAGTCAGTTTGACAAATGTCACATGAAAACAGAAACTGCCGCCGTGCTGCCATCACCACCCGTCACCCGCCGCCCCTCATCCGCGACCTGTCACAGCACTGGGCCAGCGCAGTCAGGAAGTGCAAACGCACAGCGGCAAGGACGAGGCCGACAATTCAGAAATGCCGGCGTGTGCGTGGCTCTGAGCGCTCTCTGTGAGCTTTGTGCTGCCGTGTACCTTCTTAACGAGCATTCAACACAATTTCGGCAATGTCATCTCGCTTAACACAATTGTTTAGGAGTTTTGCTGCTTTTCAATCTGGATTTCTCCCCTTTTTTCTAGTGTGTGTGTGTGAGTGAGTCTGTGTGTGTGTGTGTGTGTGTGTTAGGTATGACCTTGCATAAAAAAAAAAAAAAACATGAAAAAGAAAAACAAGATGCATAAGCTAACGTGAGTGGCTGAAAATGCTTTAGAAGACGATATGATGGGGATGAAATCAATGCGAACATGGACGACGTTGACGATGTGGCGTGGGTTGACGTGGCGTGGCGTAACGTGCCGCCGAGTGGTGGTGGGAGGCAAGTGCTGACGGCGACAGGCAACAGAAAAAAGGCAAACACGTCTTACCCAATTACTCACAAGGCTATCAAAGATGTCTGCTAATGTGCGTTGCTCTTCGAATGTCGAAATAATAAATGATTTTGGATAAGTAGGTGACAGGTACCTACACGCAAAAACGGCTTAATGGTTAGGGTACTATGTCGTAACAGCAACAGCACAGCAACAACAACAAAAAACAACAGACAAAAAAATTCAAACATTACCAACACACATGAGTCGCTGATTTCGTTTGCGGCTGGCTTACACATGCCGACTAAATTAACTTTTGCTAACAGCACAAAAAACCAAAGGCGCAGGACTCTGTTTTTTTTTTCATTGTTTTTTCGTTATTTTGTTTTGTTTTTTTTTTTTTTTTTTTTGTGTTGACTGCCTAAGCTCAAGTCGTATTAGCTTCGTGCACGTCAGCAGGAAGCTCTGCTGCCATGTCTAGATGAGCAGCGAGTATGCAAGTGTTTAGATTTGTCTCAATAATGGTCTCCTGCCCGGCATTTGCGTCTGCTGGCCGACCTTCTCGTCTGCTGGCCACGCCGTCTGCTAGCATAGCTACGGCAGAGTGTCGTGGTGTTAGCTTAGGGGCAGATCATGTGAGTTCGATCAACCGCAGACGATGTCAACGCAGTCGCAGTCACAGTCGGATTGGCATTGGCATCGGCATCGGTTTCACCATTGGCAGATGGAGTAGCCGCGTCGTGTAAATAATTTCAAGCTCAATTTTGTCAAAATCATCAAAGTGGCATTCGCACTAAGCGTGACACATGGTGGGCGCGCTGTCGTCCTCGTGTTCGTTTTTGCATGGAGAATTTTAATTAAAAGGCGAAATGTTGTTCGCTCACTAACCATGCACATACATAACATGTATGGCTGACGACAATGTAGAAGAATGGAGAAGAAGTATTTGGCCTGCCACTTGGCCATATTTCACATCTTCGCATCTCCATTGAAGCTGGTGCTGTTGCTCTCCCTGCTCCTGCTGTTCCCGCTGTTCGTGCTGCTGCTGCTTTTGCTGTTGTTTCAGTTGCTGCTGCTGCGATTATTGCTGGTGTTGGCTTTAGTGGTGCTATTGCTGGTGTCCAATATTGCATGGCTATGTCAATATGTCAATTTAACTGTGTAACTATGCATAAAACTATAAACTTCCAATAAAATGGAACACCGAGCAAGAGCACAAGGACCAACACGAATAGAATACAGACGAACATTGGCGTTGGCGTTCGCTGCTGCATGATTAATTGTGCGGTACGCTTCGCTTTGGCTGCGTTCTGTTCTGTTCGCTTGAGTGGCATTTTGGTTTGGGATTGGGATTAGGATTGGGCATCAGCATTGACGTGGGCATGGGCACGGGCATGGGCTTGGAATCGTTTCATTTGGTTGGTTCTGCTTTGTGGAAGTTCAAGTGTTTGAGCAATGCTTTTTGTGCTCTGTATGCGTGTGCTCCTTCTTCGCTTCGTTTTGTTCTGATTTGGTTTGTCTTCGCTGCGTTACGTTGTGTTACTTTGGATTGGTTTGGTGGGGTCTGAATTGTGTTGCTTTTATTTTGATTGTTTAGCTGCAATTGACTTTTAATGAAATTTTTCTACACCATCGGAAAACAATAAAAAAATATTATCCTCACACGAATTGAAATCAAGAGTCAAAATTTCATTTATTGAGCTTGACACTGGTGATCCCATGGGAAAGTGAATGTGTCGATTATCGATTGTGTTACATAGAGAGTCCGGCAGACAGATGTAATCAGAATGGAAGCTAAACTTAATGGAATTCTTTGAAAGTTTTTATATCTTGCTTTGCTGCTGCTGCGGTTGTCTTGCATTCCGGTGAAGCATTGGCTATGGAGGAGAACCATGAAATGAACTGGCCCAGTTCTCACGGCTCTCACGACTCATAAAACTCACGTTTCTGTTGCCATCTTGGTGCACAGGCTTCTCCTTGAGCATGAACTGCCACAAAGCAATTAACCTCCGACTCTGAATTCGACTCATCTAAGCTTAAACCAAATCAATTTCTCAGATTAGCTTCATAGAAACTAAGCAGCTCCTTCTCGGCCTAATGAAACTGTTTCGCAACGGCGAACAATATGAGCCATTGCTCATACGCACACTTTAATGAAATTTAATTAAAGTGAATCGCGGCAAACGCTAATTGTTGCCTGACTCTCGACTGCTCACTGCCGACTATTCGTTTAGGTTTTAGTCGCGTTCACAATGATAGCTTAGCACGCGGGTTCAGTTCGGTTCTGTTTTGTTTGGTTTAGTTTGACTTGGCTTGCCTTAGCTTAGGTTGAGCTAATGTTCGTACATGGCAGCAACACTTGAGTGCCGAGCGCCGAGTGCTGAGAATGGGAATCGCATGAGCTGGCGCGGCGTTTCCCTCGGAATGACAGAGTACTATTTCAATTCGGTTTGACTTGACTGCACACAGCACAGCCTTGGCGCTTGTTTCGATTTAGCATGCGTACAATTATGCCAGCTCTTCACTCAACAGCTCACAAGCTTCATCCACCTTGCAGCTTAACCCATTCGTCATGTTGCCGGCCCACCGTCGACCTGCTGGCGTTGCCGTTGCCGTTGCCAATGCCAATGCTTACGTGTAGCTCGAAATTAATGAATGAATTAAATTTAATCTTTCATTTAAATGAAATTAATCGCCTTAAGTTTTTTGATAAATTACGATTTACGAACTTTGATAGAAATTAACATTCTATTTTTAACGAACAACGAAACCAGATAAAAAACAGAAAAAAGAAAAAGCAAAGCAAAGGCAATACGGAAAATAAATTTGATACGATGGAAAATGCGGCAAATAGTTTCTGAGCCGTGTGAGTTGGAGTGTGCGTATGTTTGTATGTATGTGTGAGTGCGTACGTGTGTGTGCGTTTGCGCTCCACAAGTAGACTGGATGTTGCTGTCTGTTTTGGGAGCTATGACGTGTCATGCAGATTTGGCGTTTCTCCTTTATACCTTCCATGAGTTGGTCCGCCATACTAGAGCGGTTGGTACTGTTTTGAAGGCTCTTAAGTGATCTGACGAATAATATGGGGCTTACGTTGTCTAGCTTCAAGCGTCGACGGTCATCTGTGGCTCCCTTATGTGTGTGTGTGACATTTCAGACATATTTTTTACACAAAATTTCAATGTGTCACGTTTGTATTGTTTTTTCACGATGACAGTGTGACCTGGATCTCAATCTGGATGCCATGTGCATATATGTGTATGTGTATGGGTCTGATCGTTGATCGTTTGATTTTGAAAGTTGTATAGCTCCCTTGTCTGTTTTAACAAACTGATCATTTCTGAGCTTTACTGTATGGACGACTATCCAACAACAATAACAATCGATCGTGCAGAAACCAGTAACTCGTTAAATGAGATCATAAATGCTTGGCAATTAAAGTGTCGCGTTGCGTAATTCAGAAGTGAAAATCGTACAGAGAAGTTTGATTGTACAATAATAAGGATAATGAATATGAAAACCTTAAGACAAATTATCTTAATTACATTTATGCACAGCGGCTGCCTTGCGGATGTACACAATTTGTGGAGCTCTTACAAATTTTATTTTCGATACTTAATGGAATGTGAATTGTTACCCATTGATATTGTTGTTGTTGTTGCGGTTTTCGTTGTTGTACAGTTACTTGTTGCTGACAAAAATACATTAAACATATGTATTTCGCTGAAGAAAGCGAGCGAGCATTGCTTTGTCTTGCTGTTGTTGGTGCTGATGATGTTGTTTGTTGTAGTTGTTGGTTGTTGAATTCTTTGCGCGAAACGTTTTTTTTTCGCATTTGTGATGTTGTGTTATTTGTTTTTTGTTTGCTTTATTTTTTCCCCATTTTCATTTCGTTTGTTTTTTGCTTTGGTTTTGTTTTACATTTATTGTATATTCAGGTTATCTTGGCAAAGGTTCATGTGCCCTTTCATTTCGATTCCGATTTTCTGGAAATCGTCGGCGCTGTATCCACCAGTCAGTCAGCAAGCTAATCGACTGTCGAAGCCATTAGGCCGACAGCTCCTGTCCATTTCCGTTCTTCGGCTTTATTCCTTTATTCCGTTTTAACTTTTTTATATTTTTGTGCAATGCTATTTTTTTTTCTTTCTTTTTAATTTGTTTTCCATGTATTTACTGTTTTTGCTGTGTTTATAGGTTTCTTTTTTTATGTCAGTTATGTTTCTTTTCTGTTGATGGGCTGCTTTACTAATTCTGTGTACAATGCTTGTGTTTCAATTGGCACACACTTGTGCCAACTCCATTTCCTTTATTTTTGTTTCGATGTCGTTGCAAGTGTTGTTGTGCTCGTTGTAGTTATTGTTGTTGTTGCTTTTGTTGCGGCACTTTTCGTTGAGTGGCTTTTTCATTGTTCTTTCTGCTCTTGTTCTTGTAGTTGTTGTGTCTGTTGTTGTTGTTGCTGCTGCTGTTGTTATTACTGTTGCTTGAGCACTTTCATGGCAATATTTTTCGACTTCGCATGCTTATACCCGATCTACTCGACTCAGTCCACCGCCAATTGCCATACTCAACACTCATCACTCTCAGCTGTGGCACATCCCAATGCCATTGTGGTCCAATCCTCCCATTGCCGGTCTCAAATTGAGGCCTTGCTTTTGCTGCTGTTTCTGTGGCTTGGTTTTTTACCTTAGTCTTAACAGTTTACGGTAATTTAATAATAAAAATTTTGAGAAAAATGCAAAAATGATGAAAAACAATCAAAAAGTAAATATGTGAAAAAAAAAAAAAAATAAATTAACAAAGGAAAAATTAAACCAAAAATGAAAGAAAAAAGCAAACCAAATTGAAAATGTAAGGTAAATGCACGCTCAAAGTAAATGGATGTTGTCTTTATTGAGCAGGCAGAAAAGAAGCATTCAAAATAGTAGCTGGTACTTTTAGCATATTTATTTTTGAATTGGTTAAATTTTACAAAAAAAAAAAAAGCCCAACGCTTTCATTGGAACGAAATTACCTTACGACGTGGTTCTAGTAAAAGCAGCTGAGTCTCACGCTTACGCGTACGGGCACACTCACAAACACATACACACACACCCACACACCCACACCCACACACCGACAAAAGCACAAACTCACAGAGAAATATACATGTATGCAACAAATTCAAAGCAGCAGCATAGAGGCATCAGGACGATTTAGAACAAGAACGAGAACAAAAACAAGAACAAGAACAAGTACATCAGCGAGTAAATAAAAAAGTTTCTTAAAATGATGTGTGCGAAAGAGAAAAAGAGATGAGAGAGAGGGAGTGGCAAAGATGTCTTAAGAAAAAAAATGACAACGCAACGAAAAGAACGACCGACAAACGAGCTTACGGTTGAACGCACGAAGGCAGAGAGGAAAGGTTGAAGATGTGAATAAAGGAAATGAGTAGAATACAAAGAAACAATGCGCCAAGAATGCCAATGACAGAACGGATAGCAGAAACAGGATGACAAACAGTTGGAACAGCAGACGCAGACGCTAACGCAAACGCAGACACAATCGCAGACACAGACACCGAAGCAGGCTTAGGCACAGACACACGTATCGGCATAGGCATAGGTTCGGTATCTGTCTCAATCTTTGCCACTGTCAGAATTAACAACTATTAGGCATATGTACATATGGAGGAGTACGTACAGTTGCACGCACATCCTTGTACGTTCAATCAGGCATGCGAACTTATGTATATACATATATTATATATATATATACGAGTACTTACTTACACACATACATATATTCATTCTGCGTATATTTTTTTTTTCTGTTCTGCCTTTTTCTTTTCGTTTCTTTTTTTCGATAATTGTCGTCAAGTCAGACAGACATAACAATAACAATAACAACAACAACAAAAATAACACAAACAACAGTACCTAACAGCAGCTGACTGAGCTGCGCCTGCAATTATGACAGCTGACAATAGTCGCTTAATAATGGAAGGCAAAACACTGCATAGCAATGAATTTGCCCTCGACTAGCAGACGACATCCTGAGAGTATGCAACAAAAAAGTTTTAAAAGTCTTTGTTTCGGCCATTTCCTTTAGGCTCGAAGCGCAAAAGTTTCTTGATTGCTATTTTGGCTGTTGGCTAAACTCGATTTCGGTTGATTGGCACCGTATACAGTTTTTCAGGTAACACATCAAGGCCAGTTGCCGCCAACTTGCTTTGCTGCTTTGCTACTTTACTGTTTACTGCTTTTTAACGTTGTTTCATGTAGAAACCCTTGCGCAGCTGACACATTTCCATGTGGAATACGCAAAGCCAACTCATGCGTTTTTTTTCCCTTTTGAGTGTGCTTAAATAGTTTTTGCGGTGTTTGGTACACGCCAACGAAAACCGAAAGATAAACAAACGTTGGTAGTTGCTCGTGCCTGCCACTTTGTCACAGGATATGCAGATACTAAACTTTTTAATGCGACAACAACAACAGCAACGAAAACTACGCTGGAGACAACGATGACGATGGAGGCACCTTATTTTTGATTTTATTTCGGAACGTAAACGCAAACAAATATAAAAAAAATATAGATAAAAAAATAAATAAAGAAGGCCCTGAGAGCAAGGATGCAATTCACTCTCAGGCTAAAGATGTAACAAAAAAAAGCAGAAGAAAAAAAGAAAACAAGTCAAGTAAAAAACAAAAAAAAAACAAACAAAGAAAAAACAAAGTGATGTAGAAAAAGTAATACGCTTCACACACAAAATCCCCATTGAGCCTCAGCCGGAACCTTTCTTGCAGTTCTTATTGAAGGCGGCGGCTGTGGTTCAATGCGGTAAGCGTGATGAATTTTTTTACACCTTAAACCCAAACAAAAACCCATGAGCTACCATTTTCCGGTTTTTACCCCATCTCCCCCTTAGATCTAGATTCGGTTCACTGTACTTGCTGGGTTTTCTGTTTGCCAAACTTTTTTCCTGACGACTGCCCATGGTGTTTGTTAATTCCACTTTCCTCCGCAGCTGCCACCTGATTACTCGGCCTCACCTGCTTTGTGCTCCGTGTTTCTCGGCCGAAGTCTATGCACAAATACTTTTACACATTCTGTTTCTTTTGCTCAATGGCAACGATTTTACTGGCGTGATGGTCCTCATCGCCGTCGCCGTCACTATCACTGTTGTCGTCTCCATCATCGTCACCATCATCGTCTTCGTTATCGTCATCGACACCGTGACTGCTGCTGCAGTTGTTTCTGTAGCATCTGTTGCTCCCGCTGCTGGTTTAATAAAACTTGTGTATATATTAAGTCATGTATTAATTTTTCTTTTTGTGTGATTCTTTGGCATGCTTTGTTTTTTAAATGCCTTCCATGTGCCTCTTCTTAAGTTGTGTGCGCATTGTAGGCGGCCGATTGTTCGGCCATTGGCCCCCTTTCTGTATCCCATATGCATGAAGTGGGACAACAGCTTCTGTTCAGCGGCTGCAGTGCGGCACAGAGTTATGCTGCAGTAAAGTCATTCAAGTTGGTCAAACATGTTACTGTGATCAGATTTTACGTTAACGAAGAGAACGACTCCAAGCAGCATTCGCAGCGTGTAATTTCCTTTGTTGTGTCGTGTGCCATTTTTGTTGTTAAATTTTGATGCCAATTACGCAGTCTAGCTGCCGATGTTAGATGTTATATGTACGAGTGTGTACAATATATACGTATGCATGCGCGTGCCTACACATTGTGACTGGGAAGTCCTTTTTCTCTTTTCAATGGTGGGTAATGTAGTCGACTTTGGCGCGCATGGGACATTCTCTCTTGCTTGGCAAAGTGTCAACGGTAATGCAGTTCCTTTGTTTGGCTTATGCGTTACACGTACCACAACACGGCCATGCTGCCTTGCTGTCACGCTACCTCACCGTCACGGTGTCACGGCTGCCATAGCGGCTTTAAAAAACATTTAAAATTATTTGATTAATTATTGCTGAGAAGTTATAATTAATTTCCATTTAATTGAATTCAGGAATGCAGAATTAATATGGGAAACAAATATTTCGCCCTCAATTTGTTGGAATAGGAAAACATTTTTTATTTGCTAAAAACAAAAGTACCACAAATCCTGAAAGCTTTTCTTGACATTTTTGTTTTTATAAAGCTACTTGAGGACATACTCACATGACTCCAATATTGTCCCTTTGTTTAAGCAGATTTCCGTAAGTGCGGCACAATCAAGCCAAGCTTGAAGACTCACGCGTGCTAAGACTCTCCCAGTTGCAAGGTCGAAGGTTGCTCTCAGTTGACCTCTAATGCTAAACATTGCGGCGAACAGGATACGTTGCCATTTCTTGAGTTTGCGTTGCTTGGGCGCGCTTTTGTTTGTACACTAGAGCAACAGGAGGCTTAACATGAAGTTCAAGTGTGGAATTAGTGCATCAATGCCTCTTAATTTAGAGGTGGACAAAGATGATCCCACGGTTGGTTGATTGTCATATGGTAAACTTGGTATCTCTCTCAGTTATTGCTGCAGCGAGGAGCATCAGAGTTGGTTATCGTTTCGATTTCTCTTCACTTGCAGTAAGACAAATCATTGAAATTAATTGCGTCATTTCGAGGAAAATGCCAAGATAAGCAATAAGAAGAGCAAACAGGAGTCTTTCAGATGCTTATCGGTGGATGTGTACATCTTTGTTTCTGTTTTTTTTAGTTGGCATATAATTGTAGATGAATGTGTGTGTGTATAGTAAGTGATTTCATTGAAAGTGCGATGAAGGGATGAGGTGATGAGAGGGTATAAGATGTGGAATGCGAAGTGCTGCAATTGTGTGAATAATTTGACTCAAATGTATGGAAGTTTTTGTGCTCTTTTGATTTGACTTGACTGGTTTGGCTGGTTGGATGGTTGGTTGGTTGGTTGGTTGGTTGGTTTTTTGACGAGAAATTTTCGACATAATTGACATTTATCTCTTGCAAACAGTCAAAAGTCAGTCAAAAGGGAGCAAAGATCCAAAGAATATGAATGCAAATATAACAAAGGGATTTTGCGAATTTAAGTGAACTGCGAGTGTAGAAAAAGGCGACGCTGCGAAATGGAACGATGTTAGATAGGATCCTGCAAGGTTGCTACGGCTGCGGCTGTGGCTGCGGCAGTAGCTGAGCATGGGGATTTACGCTGAAAGGATGGGCATTCAGCTGTGAGCAGTCGTTGGTGCAGTGAGGGGAGAGTGTGTAACGCTTCAGCGAAGTAAGAGAAATGCAGTGTAACTAAGCGAGGAGCAGGCGGGCGAGTTGGCGTCTGGGTGGGTGGGTTTGGTGCGAATCGCATGCAAAACGTTTGATGGCTGATGAATGCATTGCTTAAATCCTACAATCGCGCATTCACCGTAGCAGTGCAGGCGAGGAGTGTTGCCGCTGCCGCTGACGTGGACGTCAATTGAATGAAAAGGCGGCTTATCCCATAAGCCTATTTAATACACAAATTTGACGAACTAAGACGCCTTATTGCCTTCTTCCCAAGTAAGTTCGTTTGCTATGCTATACCCCGAGCACGCCTTGTATCGGGGTGCATGCCTTGCGTTTGATGATTCCGATCGACAACGCCCCCGGCGTGGGCTTGTGTCTGCTCTATGCTGTGTGGTGTGGTGGAGTGTCACTTAAATGCGTATTAATATTACTTCTGCTTTTGCTTGTGTTTGTGTCATATTTTGTCAGTTTACTTTGTGTTGCCTGTCTCGCTTCACTTGTATTTATTTCTGTCTGCTGAGCTGTCCGTCGGATGTCGGACTGTTTGTGTGTAGCTTTTAAAGACAAGTGAGAGCACTGCAAAGCGGAAACGGAAATGTATACAAACTCAAATGTATAAATTACCCGAATACAGTGGCTGGCTCGGTGACAGTCGGGAGGCGGCAGGAGGCAGTAGAAATAGCATAAAAAAAAATGTGAAGAAGCTGCAGTTGAAAGATAGGCAGATGCCTTGTAGTGGCATCGTGCAGAGGCAGGGGAAACAAAAGCGGCAGCACTGAGTAGCAGGAATGCGGAACAGCACGGACGGACGGACATATTCGCGCACTAATGCTAAGTTTCTTCGTTTATGATTCTTCTTTTGTTTTGCTTTTTGGTTTGTTTTGATGTGTGAGCGTGTGTGTATGTGTGTATTTTCTTAGCTGCCCCTCTTGCTTTTGTACTTTTCCTAGTTCTTTGCTTTTTTAATTTTTCGCCTCTTTCATTGAGAATTTCCATTGAATGCATTCGCTGCGCTGGAAAATAGTTAAATTGCTTATCGCAATCCTGCACCGTACCTCGTAGCAGCGACCAACGGCTGTCCATTTGTCTGAATATTGGACTGCCTGTTGTCCGGTCGTGCGATTGTCCGGCTGTGGGGTGGTTGGAAGGTTGGGTTGTCGGACGAGCAATTACGTTGTATCACACGGAAGTTGCGCTGCATGCAGGATTCATGGCGAAATGTCCAAAGTACATTTGTTAACTGTGCCATGAACACTGTGAAGTCATATAAAAGCAAGAATTCAAAAGCTTTTATTTATTTATTTATTTATTTATGTTATCAAAGTTTACAAAACTAAAGGTAATTTGCTAAGGGAATAGCGCCGGCTGCCAGACCCTGCCTTTGGCTTTGTGGATGTGTCGTGGAATATATTTTGAATATTTAAATGGCATTTCTTAATCCTAGTGAAACTTTTGTCAGCTTTTTGAGTTTGCTTTAGTTATAGTTATTACATATAATACTATTAAATAAGTATAGGACTAAATACACTGTCTTTATATTTCCTGTTATTGCTGAGCTCCCTTAAGAAACTCGACAGTATTAGCCATATTTGCTTTATTTGATTCATGAGCAAACTTAGATGGTATAGATTGTTAAGTGCGTTGATGCAGAGTCGCTTATCTCATCTGGAATCCAAAGAAACTTGATTTTTGGTGCCCGTTGTGAGCAACAAGGTTGGAGGCCTAGCGTCTTATTAACAATGATCTAATTGTTGTGGAATTGTTTGTGTGTATTGCAGATTATGTCGAATGTTTGTGATTTCTGAAATGTTTGTGGGAAAATATGAACATATTGTTCATAGGGCACTTATTTTTGGTTCACTCTAGTTTAAAATTTTTTTTTTTCACATTATTGTTTGCTTTCTATGAAGTTGGCAGAGAAATGAGCCGAAGGGCAAACGGGAACACGCTGAATCAGTCATGGCATCTACGATTAAAGCGGAAATATGCTTTCTAAAACCTGTTTAAGGACTTCCTGTGCTTTGACATGCCATTTCTTGTTTTGTTGTTGCCATTTGTTGTTGTTGTTGTTGCTGCTCTTGCTCTGGCTTTGTTTGCGTTACGTTACTTTTCGTTGTGTTGCTTTGCCTAGCATTTCTATTGAATTGAGTGCGTTGAGTTGGTTCTAGATTACGGGTTTTGCTTAAGTTTCTTTTGCAATGCTTATCGCTTTGCCATTCCTTGTTGTTGCCTATTTATTCACTCACATATGTGCTTTTTATTAACTTGTCTAAGTTTTAAAGAGAACACATACCACACTCAGCACACATCACTCAGCACAGCACAATAGTATACCATAGGCTTGTGCGTGGTCCAATATGAAAGCCAAGGACCAACGAAAAACGACCTACGACAAACGAACGACAGGGAAGCGCCCATGCTTTACAGCCTAATTAGCCCCACATCAATCCCCAAGGATTTCAGACAATGCGAAAACTTTTACTTTGCTTTTTACGATTGCTTTGCGCCTTTCAGCGCGTAAATAAAACGTTTAAACGTAAAAACACAATTCACAAAAAGAAAAAAGAAGAAATAAAAAAAATAAGAAAAACTGAAACAATAATAATAATAAAAAATACAAAAGACGGTTTCTCCCCGAAAAAAAAAAGATACAAATGTAAAAAGCTGCGGTAAACAGCATGAAAAAGAGCTTAATTGCCGTTTTTTGTTTTTAGTATCTTTTTAATGCTAGAACACTCACCAAACATATACACTTGCACATACAAACACACATATTCACACACGAGCGCACGTGCACGCACACTCTCATAGAAACGCATCCTTGCTGCTTAGTTGCAGATAAAAAGATACACATGAAATGAAGCCGTTGTCGCTGGGACATGGCGATTCCTCTTGAAAATTCTCGCCAGTTTCATTCGCCGTTGACGCAAGGCTACAGGTGAGCGAGCCTTCGCGGTAATTCCGCCAATGAAACCAACGAGCTTCAGCCGAGTGAACTCGAGTATGGCCGAGCCAAGTCGAAACTTAACTCAATTTGGCCTAATGCGAACTGGCATACAAACTTGGCTAATGGGACCAGCAGACATTCCTAATGGCCTTATGTTCGTTAGCGTTCTTCTTCTTGTTGTCGTTGCCGCATTGTCGTTATTAGTATTTGCTATTATATTGTATGTAGCTGTTAGTTGCATACGCGACATGTGTGTACAACATGCAACAAAACGCAGAAAGCATAAAAACAAAAAGGCAACACGAAAACAAATGTTAAATAGGCGAACCAGCGAAAGAGAGGAGAAACAAATTTACCCAGGCGGCAAGGGACAACCAAAATGCTGAAACCATTAAAGTGACAGTGTCACAATGTCACTTTAATTGCTCATGAAGCCGTCTTGCCTGAGCAACTGTTGACTGCTGCGTCGTGCTGCTTCTTCCTCCTTGCCTGGCTGCTGCTGTTCTGTCAGTGTTTTCTCTTGTTGTTGTTGTTCTTGTTGTCGCTGCACATACACGCTCACATACCGCACACTACTTGTACGTTAATAAATACATATGCGTGTGTATTGCGCTCTCAGATGCCAATTTAGTTGGCAATTTCAGCAAAAGTGCAGAAATTGCGACATTTTAGAAAAGTATTCACTTCGTGAGCCTTGCTCACTTGGCAATGTGGAGCGTTGTGCGAGAATAAAAGCTGGTCTACATGGGTCTATCCAGAAAATCATTAACCACAAATGTCTGCAGTAGCGTTTGTGGCATGGGTTGTGACAGAAGACTACACATATGTACATATGCTCATTCGAGTATATATCTAAATAGAAGAGATTCTTTCACGATATTCCATTAAATGCATAGCATTGCCTTTCTTTGTTTGAAAATTCAATTTTCATTGCCATTTGTGGGCTTGTAACGTTTCACGTTTAATAATAAATATAGAAACAAATATTATAAATAAATAAATAGGTAAATGAGTAAATCCACCGATATCCAGCGTTGAGTGTCCGAAATTTGCCTAATGTACGGAAAAAGCGTATTTGTCAGATTTGAATATCAAAGAAACGAAACGAAACGAAACGAAAAATCCAGCATAAAAAGTCAATGACAGAACGTCAATAGAACGCAACAACAACAACAAAAACAAACACAACCACAACTACAACAATAATAAACTCAGAATACAAAAAGTCACAGAGCGCGCAAACAAAACAAAAATAAAATAAAACACAGTAAGCAAACGGAAAAAAAAAAAAACACAAAAAATAAAATAAACAAATTGACAGAAAGAAACCAAAAGCAACGACCAAATGAGCGAAAAAGTTCTTGATAAATGATTCAACGCTCGAACTCAAAACGAATAATTTAATTTATTTGGTTTTTGTGCGCGCTGCTGCGTTTCCCAAGTAGTAGGAGTAGGAGTAGGAGTAGGAGTATAAGTCTGAGTATGCGTATAAGTGTGGGTTTGAGTATTGCAGCTTCGCCTTCTGGACACTGCATGGTATGCGGCTTTTTTCGCATTTTTTTACACTGTCTGTCGCATGTTCGCTCTCTTTTTCGTGATGTCGGTTTTCTTGCCGACTCATGTGGGGGTTGTGCCGCTGATGCTGATGGCTGCGGATGATGCTGTGTTATGCCACGTGCAGAGACAAACAGCAACAATGGCTAAAAGGAAAGAAAAACAAAAACAAAAACAAAATAAAAAGATGTCGAAGCCCAGATATGCAAAATCGTTTCTCGATGATGTGCTGTGACTAATTTGCAAATTGATCATTTTTTTTGCGATTGCTTCATTGTTTATGGTCCTTTGACTTTGCTGTTGTTATTTTTTTTCTTTTTTCTTGTCATTGCTTGTCTTGCGTTCAGTGCCTGTCTCTGGTTTCTTAGCAGTGGCACAGACATTGGCATCAATATCGCCATCATCATCGACTGCAAAAGTTTACTAAATCAATGCTTACACAATTTGCAGGCCATTTGGTCAAGCCGCAAGTAGATTACGCAAGCCGATTCCGCAAACAAAGTACAAATGAAAAAAATAAAAAAAAAACAAAAGCAAAAAACCAAAGAGAAAACCCAATACAAAAACAGAAAACGAAAATAACAAAAAAATATTAAAATAAATAAATGAAATGCAAAACCAAAACAAAAGAATATAAAATAAATGAAAATGTTATAATTTCCTGTTTTTAGGAGTATTCACATTAAACAAAGCATCAACCCAAACACATGTACACCCGCCCCCGCCCACGTCCCTACCAAAACTCACACTCCCACCGGCACCCATACGCATTCCCGTTCACATACATTGGTGTTAATCAGTTGTGATGCATGGTTGGATGAAAGGTTCGGTGCTTGGGTGGTCGGGTGGTAGTGCAAATGTCGCCATAAAAAGGTAATAAAGCGCAGGCGTTAAAACTCAATTTAATTGACTGGCATTGTTGAGCGTTTTAATTAATAAAAATTAATTAACAGAAATTTATATTATTGTAAGCCTTTCACAGTTGTGTACCTAATGCGGCTTATTGGTGTCAGTCTTCGTCACCGTCGTCGCCACCGTCTACGCCTCCGACGCCGTCGCCGTCGCCACCCCCGACGGCGTCACCATTTGCCGCTTGCCACAGCCACAGACACAGCCACATCGGTAGCCGCAGTCTCAGATACAATCACAATCACAATCACAGCCGCAGCCGAAGCCACAGACACAGGCATAGCCTCAGCCAGAGTCTAAGTCTCAGTGTTGGTGTCGGTGTTGGTGTCGGTGTTGGTGGCGGTGTTGGTGTAGGTGTAGGTGTTGGTGTCGGTGTCGGTGTCGGTATTAATGTCGGTGTCGGCATAGGGTCGACATCATGGTGCTAATTTGCATATTTTTATGAACATTGTTTTGTGTGCTGCGGGTAGGCGAGAAGAATGCCAAACACCGAATGATGAATGCTAAAGCCAAAGCCATGGCCAACAGCAAGAAAACAGCAATTACGACAACAAAAACAACAACAGAAACAGCAAAAACAACAATGCAATGAACAGCATCAAGCAGGCACAAAAACACAAAAACCATAGGAAACCATTAAAAAAAGTTTGTTTGTTTTTCGGTTTATGCAGATTGTTCTTTTTTCTTATTTTTTTTTTATTTTTATTTTGTTTGTTTTTTTTGTTGTTGTTGTTGTGTTTTGCCACTAAGCGAAAAGCCAACAAAGCCACTTGAACAAGTTCACATTTATAATTGTTTCGCCTATTGTTTTTGTTATTTAACTGTCGCCGTTGTTCTTGATGTTGTTATTGTTGTTGTCCTTGTCATTGTCGTTGTCATTGTTGTTGTGCCAAGCTATTGTCCTGCTCAATATTTTACATTGACGCCTCGAGAGATTCGCGTCTGTTTGGATTAAGATTTTTTTATTTGGCGGATTTCTATTTTTCGTTTCGTTTCGTTCCTTTTTCTTTTATTTTCTTTTCGTTTTGTGTGCTTTGTGTTTGTTTGTTATTTTTTCTTTTTTTTTTCCTTTTTTGATACTCAGGTTTTTTGTTCACTTGCATTGAGTTCATAAGTTGGTTTCTTGTTTTATTTTCTTTTCGAATGGGTGTTTCTGTTTGTTTTTTTTTTTTGTTGGTTATTTGTTTGGTGCCATTGAGAAATTGGGTTTGTTCCATTTAACTTTTGTTGTTTGTTTCGTTTATATAACTCACGTATTAATCATGCTAATTTCCAACAGCATCAGAACAGAACCAAAAATAAAAAACAAACAATCAAAGAAACAAAAACAAAAAAACAACAAAAACAAAAATGCGAAAGACAAAAAGTTTGCGTTTAATAAAAGGGACAAAAAAAAATCAACTTTTCCTGGGTTCGCAATGAAAACAGACAAACACACACGAAAAAACCAAAGCACAGAGAGAACCAAAAACAATGAAACAAACAAACAAACAAACATCAACGGCAACAACAACAGCGGCTACAACAACAATACTAATTATAATAACAACAACAACAACAACAAGTGTCTGCAGTAAGTAGCGCAGAGGGCATAAAAGCCGCAAATAAATAAAGTTCTGTGACTTGTTATCTCCGTTATTAATTACAGCGCTAAGCAATTAAAAATTAAAAGCTTTCCTCAACAGCAGCAGCAGCAGAAAGCAACAACAGCGACAGCAATCCCCCTTCTCCCCACAATGGTTGGCAGCAGACAAGCAAATACTAGAAGCGGTTTTAGTTTCGAATACTCCACATAAACACATCTGTGAGCGAGGTGTGAAGAGCGAGGAGTCAGGAGTGCAGGTGCACGGAGAAGTAGACAAGGAGCTCGTGGCAAGAAGCATGAGGCAAGGAGAACTGGGCAGTGAATGAATTTTGTTTTATAGGCGTACCGCTTTCGCGCGAAGCTGCTCTAACGCACCTGACGTGCGCCGCCACACGCCGCAAAGAGTCTCAAAGGCATTTCTCACAGGCCACTCGGGCATCCACCTCGAAAGCTCTTGCGCTTTTTTTGGTTATCCTTTGTAAGCAGTTTCGTTAATTTGGTTTTGTTACTTGTTATTGTTGTTGTTGTTGTTGTTGTTTTGGTTGTTGTTGCCCATAACACATTTCGCTTCAATTAAATGATTTTTGTTTGTAACATTTGGCAAACACTTTGCAGAAGAGTCATGTAATGCTTTCATGTTAAAACGCCTACAAAGAATCAAACTTTTCCAAAGTAAGCCGGAAAATAAAGGAAAACGCCAACGATGAGAGAACAAGCGAACCCTTGCTTGGATTTGCACTAATGTATTTATCCCCTACACTATACACTGTATGAGTATAACGGTCCATGTGTGTAGTAAACGAGTGTGGCTCCAACAATGGTGCATCAGCCGTTGGCAAGAGCAACGAAACATGGAGGACGAAGCAATGGCAAAAGCACTGCCAGCAGACAGTCTGGGTTAAGTCTGGGCATATGCACATCAGCAGTCAGCTAGAGTGGGAGCTCATCAGGTGCAGCTGGAATAAGCGTCTACTGGCTTCGTGTCCTTAGTTCGCTTTGCGGCGTTGTTACGTTGCAACGTTGCAAGACCCGTACTGGGGCTCTGAGGCCATGCCTAATGGCCTGCAGGGTACACCATGGCGATGGAACAAGTTGGAAACGACTCAAGTGATTGCGAAATGACATATTTGTGTCATAAATTTCAAGTACGCGCTGCACTGTCGCTCGACTGCGTCAAAGGACAATGGCAGGAGTGCAGCAGGCGTGCAGCTGGCGTGCACATACAGACACAGCCACAGCCGACGCTCGATGCGCAGAGTGGCCAGAGTGGCCAGCCGTTTGGCTGACTGAGTAAAAAATGATGTTGTTCCCATTGCTGAGCATATCGTAATATTGCAAAGTAACAAGCAGCCAGCAGCCGCCTCCTCTGTCGCCTGACTATCGTCCGCAGTCTGCAGTCCTCAGACGACAGTCTTCGGTCGGCTGTGTGGGCTGCTCGGTCCCGCGTCTAACCTGTTGGGCAATAATGGGGCCAGTGGACTCAGCATAAATTGTGTTAGAATTTTGTTACCTCTTCTTGCTTCTTTCCTCGTTTCGAACTCGCATTCGTCGTGTTCGCGTACCTTTTTTTTGTTTATTTTGTTATATATATTTTTTTTTTTGGCTAATTTTTTTGCTCCATCGTTTTTTGTTTGTTTTTGCTTGGGCAACAACATCGAGCTTCTGTACGATACATTTAACCTTTTTCTTGCAATTAAGTTTCGAAGTGTGTTGCAGCACGTAACAGAATTTACGACGTCATGTTTATGTCAAAAACACAAGAAAAGAACAAACGAACACAGAAACACCAATATACACACAAACTCACACACACACACACACACACACACACACTAAAACAGAGACACGCAGCCCAGTGGCATACACAATGGCAAACAAGACGTTGTCCTTTGTTGCATAGCACGGATTACCAAAAAGAAAAGCAAATATCTAAAAAAGGTTAGGAAAGGAAGAAAAACGAAAGGAAACGAACGAAAGCGAAGAGGAGCGGTGAGGAAGTAGGGAAAGAAAAACACCAAGCATATGCGAAATGTTGTCAACGAACAAAGTGTCCGAAAACACTTTTACAACAGAAATTGCTTAAGTTGCTCCATGTTCCTTGTTCCTTGCGCTCTGTCTAGTTCCCGCTGGGTGGCACGGACGCTTGCTGCAACTTTTGCTTCCGTTTTGCCAATTCCGCCATTGTCGATGACGTTGATGTTGGCATTGGCGTTGAGGTTGCCATTAGAGATGCAGTTGCCGTGGATGTTGATTAAAGGTATGCGAGCTCAGGCCAAAGGACTCGTGTAAGACATATGCGAATACTGTTTTCCACTGGCTTGAATTTTAAGTCCTACATTTTTTTAGCACTGACATTATATTCATGCTATTGTTTCATCTAGGCTTATAGTCTCTTAGTTCGCCGTCTCTCTCGGTGTAGCTATCGTTGCTGTTACTGTTACTGTTGACGTTATAGCTAATGAAGTGAGGTGGGACACAATTGTTAGTCTAAGGGAATCCAAATTAATACAACCAACAAGGGCGAAGTTTATTCTCAAGCGTAGGCATGAACACGAACACACCGAACGTGAATACGAAATAAACATGGAAAAAAGAAACAACAAACACATTGCAGCAATTATCATCTAGAAACAGCAAACAGTAGCTCAGCCGAGTTGTGCTAAGCTGAGCTGAGCCAAGTTGAGCCACGCTGCATTGGCAAAGTGCGTTCGTTGTTGCGTGTCGGCACACGTTCTTTCTTTTTGTTTTGTTTTGATTTTATGTGCGTTTGCATAGTATGTCGGTGCGCGCTTTTCGTTTTAAACTCGCGTTGCTTTGCAACCTCAGGTCGAGTTTGACGTCCTTAAACTGTGTGTTGTCCTGCCTTCTGGAATTGTGGCATTGTTTCTCTGTTTTTACTGTGCATTGCATGGCTTTGCCTTTATTCATACTGGCAACGAGCGATGCAGACCACCTTCCTCCAATCTACCAATCTATCGGCCCACCTCCATCTACACTCACTGTGAATCTCAGGTATAGTTTTTTGTTTATGGTTTTTTCCTTTCGCTTTATTATTTTAAAAAGGAACTATTTTTTCAGCGCTTTCTCGTGTCGCAGTGAGGTGCTGCGGCTCATCTTTCTCTGAATACTCATGTTGCTAAGTAATTAACAAAATGAAAACCGGAGCATCAGGACAACACAGTGGCTCACTTGTTTGTCGCTTCGCTGCTTCGTTTGCTTTGCTTTGTTGTGTCTTGATTGCCGTTTTCTGTTTTCTTTGCTATTGCTGCCGACTTTTTTTATTTTCGTTAGTTATGTCAGTCTTTGTGGCCTTTTTGAGCACCCATTAGTTCTATAAATTTAATCGTTTACTTTTTTCTTTATTTTTTGTTTTTTTTTTTTGTTTTTGTTCCCATCACTTTTAGGTTTTTTTGTGTTGAAATCACGCGTAGACAGTCAACGATTATTGGCTCTCACAATGACCGGCATAGCTGAAACTGTTTAACGATTTGTGAAATTAATTAACATATTTCAGGAGACTGCGCCTGGCTATAAAGTATCATGGTTTTATTACCCTAACAGTTTTCGTTTACAGCGAAGCCTCATCTCATGGGCGCAAGCGAGTCCATGTGGATGTGGGAGTGCGGCTGCAAGTGGTAAATCGAATATTCGCTGGCTTATTGCGTTGCATACAGATTGGGCGCCAAACAGCGCATTGCTGCATGCCATTGAGCCAAACAAACCGCAATAAAATCCTATTTTGACTGCGGTGTCGAAATTTATGGTTTCAATTTCCAATAACGATCGTCAGCAAGCCAAACTCTGTGCGCCGGCCACGCCTCAATACGCCCCAATACGCCTGAATAAGCCTGAGTACGCCTGAGCACGCCAAAGCACGCCAGAGCACGCCATGTTATGCCGCACCAGACCGAGCCATTGGCCAAGTGCATTGTCCAGTTGTGCTGATGATGGTGTGGCCTGGCCCTTGCGGAGCACTTCCTGGTGGTTTTGGCTATAAATCCTTTTTGTTGCGCGATTCAACTAAACATGCGAAACTAGGTTCACCAGTTAAGCTCTTTGGCATTCTTTCCCATCCTCTCCCTCGGCCTTTATCTCACTTTCGCAATCTTGCATTTTCTCCTCGGCAAGTTTGTCTCCGCTTTGTGAGTTTATAGCTAATAATTTTATGTTGGCCTACGTTTTGTGTAGTCGGTTAAGAACGCACAGACGATACTAATCCGGAAAAATATGCGCGACCAAGTACTCGGCAAAGAAACATAAAAGTTGCTTTCGGCAATAATAATTTCTTCTTTGTCAGCAAGGTGGTGGCCAAGGGAGTCAGCTGCAATTGCACACCACAGCTGCTGTCATTGGAAATCGGTGTGGTGTGGCAGCAACAAAGCAGCAAATGCTTTGGATCGCTAATTCGATTCCATTGGCTTTTACCGTTTCGGTGTAATTAGGAAAGCCAAAGGAATGATTATGTCTTTTGTTAAACTTCTAAATGCAGTTCGCTGTACGGATACGAATTCTAGTGTGTGTGCGTAAGTTTCGCAGTTTCTTGAGACTATTGCGTGTCTGGTCATTTAAAAGTTGAAACAAATAAAGCGACATTAAGTGTAAGACATTGTAATATATTACGAATTTCACAAAATCAGAAGTGGAAGTAGAAGTCGACGTCGAATTGCTGAGAAGTGAAATTGTTTTCAAAATTCTTGTCTGTGGCTTAGACAAACTGAAAATCAAGGAGTAAGCCAAATAAGAAGAAGATGCTTTTAAGGGAGATGGGCCAATGGGCGGTGGGAAACGGAAAGAGTGAAAGGAGAGTCTACGGAGGAGGACGAATGGATAAGAGCGTAGGGAAAAGAGCGTAGGGCAAATTTCGAGAAAAAGTGTTTTAATCAGTTAAATTATTAAAGCGCGTAAGACGTCGGCTCATGATAAATGAAAACATAAACAGGCAGCTAGGCAGATGTCTAAATCGCTCACTTGGCCATAAAGCAAACAAATAAAACAACAAACACGAATAGAAAGTAAACGGCAGCCAAAGCATTCGACAAAAGGAGGAGCAGCGGCAAAGGCAAAGGCTCAGCACATTTTGCCAATTTATCGCAAGCAACGAAAATATTTATTCACGATGCCAGAAGCAATTTGCCGCGACACAAATTGGCAACATGCCCGCCTGTGCCCGTCTTACCCAAAGAAACCACACCAGAACCAACCCATACCAACCTCTACCAACCCAACCCAACCCAACCGATTCCATTCCAGCCCAACCTAACCAAACCACATCGAAACACATTGAGTCGAGTTAAGACAAGACAAGATGAGACGAGACGAGACGAGACAAGACCAGACGAGACGAAATGAGACGACGCAAGCAGACGTCAGCCTTGGCGCCTCCAATGAAGACGTGTTTGATGCTCGCACGCCCAAAGCGGTAACCGAGCGTGCGAGCGAGTGAGCAGATATCTAAATTGTGGCACCTGTGCAGATAAACCGTTTAGATTTTCAAATAAATTGATGTCGCCGTCTAAATAGCAGCTAAAGCAGCAAAAGTAGCAAAAGCAGCAAAAACAGCCAAAGCTGCAGCAGTGGCACGTAGCGGGACACTGCGGCGTGGGCTTCTTGGGCCATGGCAATCTGCTGATTAAGATAGTGAAAGCCACAAAAACGTCGTTGACTTGCCTTTGCGTTCACCTTCGCCATTCCTTTTGCCGGAGTTGTTATCGTCGTTGTCGTCGTCTTCGAGGTTGTCGTCTTCGTAATTGTTGTTGTTGCTATTGTTCCCATCTTTCTTATCGTTGCCGTTATCATTGTTATATTTGTCGCCGTCGCCGTCGCATTCGCCAACATAGTCATTGAGCGTTGAGAGTTGAGTATCGAGGGCTGTGCGTCATATGAGTAATGATGCCCCATCCATTAAATTTCGCT
Source organism: Stegana nigrithorax (assembly GCA_037044495.1). Taxonomy (NCBI): domain Eukaryota; kingdom Metazoa; phylum Arthropoda; class Insecta; order Diptera; family Drosophilidae; genus Stegana; species Stegana nigrithorax. Next base: position 73,736 of record JBAMBQ010004797.1, on the reverse strand, counting down.
GCGTAAATGAAGCCGCTCAGCACGAAATAGAAAAATAAAGTGTATTTGTATCGCACGAACGCCAAGCAGCATCACTTAAAACCCACTGAGTTGATTTTTTAACTTGCTAGAGAAGCAGGTGTGAGTATTAATGGTATCAACGGCACCATCGGCTTAGCATGCGACAGAGCGAATGAATCCAAACACTTGGAGCAGTGCATCCTTCCGCAGAGAATCGAAGAGATGCATTGCCGTAGAAAATGTTCTGTGTCCACGATTAGGGACAAAAAGTTATCTGAAAATGTGCGGAATAGTTTTGCGCACACTTAAGAGCGAAAATAAATTATCCAGCGGCGCTGGCTTGGACGGTTCTAAAATCAAAAACAAGGATTTTTCCACATGCAAGCTATGAGTATTTTGTCGGAGTCCGTCCGTCTGTGTCTGTCTGTCTGTACATATGCACGGAATTTTTTCGCTGCCCATCGATTGAGTGTAAACGAACTGATTTGCTATCGACAGTCATTCACGAGCCAGTCATAAGCGTCCTCGCAGCGCAGCTCACCTGGCACTTGGTGGCATCGTCGTTGCCGTCGTCTTTAGCATCATTCGCGGTAAGTGCTATTCAAAGAGTTTTTATGCAAAGGTTCGTGTCTACGGTTTTAGCCTTTTTCTTTTGCTCATGTCATTCTTTTTTTGTTGCTTTTTATTTTTATTCTTGTTTTGACTTGGCTGTGACTTCCCAACGTGTGCTGTGTGCCAAGTTGCCAGACGAAAGTGGTTTAAAGTGTTTACGAGCAAACAGGAAAGTGTTCATGGGCTTATTTTGCAAATCAACACAACACAACACCACACCACACGTCACGACACGGCATGACATGGCACGGCATGGCACGGCACACACACACACACACATCTACTGGGACGAAGCTGAGGGAAGGGCAACAAATATGTATATTCTAATATAAATACTGGTACATATACTCGTAGGTGTATTGTGGGCCCACGTACCGCAAACTGCTTCGCGACCCGTTGCGGCGGTTCAAAGTCAGCGCCTAAATTGGCTCGACGCTGTGCCGACGTCATCTGCGCGCTGCTGGTGGCGTTGAGATGAATTCGAAAGGCGCCAACGAATAAACACAGCGGCACAGATACACAGCACAGCCGAGCCAGGCACGTCGCATCCAACATCACCATCCGCCATTCATCCGCCATCTATCCACCAGCTATTCGCCAGCCATCCGCCAGCCATCCGCCATCCGCCATTCATCAGCAGCTAGCACGCGAGTGAGTATCAGCCAGAGAGCAATCGAGAAGTGGAGCGAGTATTTACTTTCCGTTTTGTGGCAAAACAATTCAGTTGGCTTATTTGACACTTTAGCGTATTTGGCTCAAACAAATACAACAACAACACAAACAACAACAATGGCAATATGCTATGTGCTGTATGCTGTATGCTGTGGAATGTGGGAATGTGGGCTGTGCCCTGCACGCCAGACCACAAAACCGCCAAACCACTCGAATCACATGAACCACTTGTGTGCGTTGCTGAATTCTTGTTCACTTTTTGCCATTAAGTGCGTCTGCTTTGTGCTGGAAGACACTTTATTTAGAATAAAACACATGCGAGCAGTGCAAGGCAGCTTAAGTGTTTCTTTGCTCCATAATGTAATATTTCAGTTTTCCACCGCTACGCCTCTCCTTGGTCCACTTTGACTCGCTTTCGTCATTGTTTCTTACTTATTTCGCCTTATGTTATTTAGCCTCCGCCTTCCTTTTCTCATTGCAGGCTCGTTCGGCCTTTCGTGCGTCCATTCGTTGGGTCTCTTTCTCAATCGGTGGCAAGTAACGCCATGACAACACTTCACTTATTTGAAGAACGGGTGCGAATACCGCATTTCATGCATTTGAAGTTGTTTGTCGTTTATTGTCCGTCTTTGTGCGTTGTATGCTGCATGGAGGGCGCACCAAGGAGTACGGCCCTCAGTGCCATATGCTATATGCTGTTTGTTGAATGCTGTATGTTATATGCTATATGTTGTATGTTGTTTGCTATTTGCTGTATTCTGTATTGTTGTGTATCATCATAATCTTCGGTATCGTCTCGTCGCAATCATCGTTCCCATAATACTTGAGTGAGCATCTCACCTACTTACGGCTCACCTCAATGAGCAATTCAACGGCGACTGGCAACGCAAAACTAAGCACAGTCACAGCACAGTCCCAACACAGTCGGAGTCACAGTCGCAGTCACAGTCACAGCCCAGTCAAGTTGTTTATTCATAATGCACACAATGTACTCTTAACTTTAGATGATTTGAGCGCTTTTACAGTTTATAGTCTACTTTAATGCGCCTTGAAGTAGTAGTTGAGATACTTTGAGAAATTGTTTTGCTCAGTTCAGTTCAGCTCAGCTCAGCTCAGCTCAGTTTAGTCTTGTTTTGTGTAGCGTCTTTTTTGGATGGTCGAAGCGATGTGCCGGCAGTAGAAGCATGTGCCACTCGTAAAGAAAGGGTGCTGATGCCATCAATGCTCGTTAAGCGGATTACAATAATGTTTTGTATTGTTGTTGTTGTTAGCGTTGGCGTTGTTGAAGTTGTTCTGTGGTGTTATGGTGGTGGGCTCAGGGAATCAAGCGATTTATGAACAAGTTGCAAATGGGTACCGATTCGATTGCCAATTACAAGTCCTTTAAATCAAGGATTAAAATCAAAATCATTATGTAACGCTTAACGTTAACATAACCGATTTGCCTTTTCGTTTTGAAATTCTTTGTTAAACTAGTCTAAAAGCTCTTTCGTTCTGGCTGCCCCTACCCCTGCTTCTGCCTTTTCCCATAAATGGCGAACATTTGTGTATCCGTTTGGACAACTCTTTTGAATTATGCTTCGGTCGGTCGCAGTATCCCAATGGAAGCAGCAGCAGCATCAGCATCAGGCCATGCCGGAGCTTATGGTTTCATTGCATTAGCTTAATCTTAATCTACATAGTCTTAAGCAAATTAAACCGCTCCCCAGCAAGACGAGAACAACATAAAGTCCATTTAAAATTCTGGGCATTATGTTATGCAAGAGCATTTACAGCAAGAAAGGAGCACTTTGCCCGAGAAACAACTGCGCAAGGAAAGGAATATTCCTGTGCCACGCTACTTATGAAATTAGCCAACAACACTCGCTCGCCAAAGCAGGGCCTAGCATTGAAATAGTTTCCTTGCAGAAAACATAAAAAATAAAAAAAGAAAATAATAAAAAAGAAAGGAAAATAAAAACAAAACCAAGGAAAAAAAAAAGCAGAAAAAAAATAATATATAAACAACAACAAAGCAGAAAAGTGTTAAGCAAGCGGCTTTTGCTTGGGGTTGGCAAGTGAGCGAGTGAATGAGTGAGTGCAGCGCAACACATAAATTACGTTTTAACACACTTAATGAGCACCTTGGACCAGCTTAGCATGACGTAGCCGACGATCCAAGCAATGAACAAACGAACGAACGAACGAGCGACGCAAAAAATGTCGATTAGAGTAGCCCGCGTAGGCGAAGCAGGCGAGAGCAGCAAAACGACCATTTGGCACCCGTGCTTGGCAGGCGAGAGCAACACGACACGACCCGACCCGACCCAACCCAAATCAACTCAACTCAACTCAACTCGACCCAAACCCGACCTGTCCAGACCAGACTAGAGCGGAACATAACACAGCCGCAGCAGGCCAGACGACAACAACAAAGAGTGGGCCAAAGGAAGCAGAGTGTTGTAAAAACAGAATGTTGCAATTTCTGCGATACCTACGGGTGCGTTCTCCTCTGTAGTGTTCCGTTTATTCCGTTATGTTTCGTGTTTCGTGTTTCGGTGCTTCGTTGTTTCATGATTTTCTTCTTATTATTTTTTGGCTTTTGTTTTTGTTTTATGGTTAGCATGCTCCCCCCTCCTACCTAACGCCGCCGCTAGTTGCTGACCCAAAAAACGAGCGCAACTTAACTCAGGTCAGCTCAACGAGTGGTTCTGGTCGGCTCGGCTCGGCTCGGCTTTGCTTGGCTTGGCCCGGTACTTCTTGGCGCTACTCCGCATGCATTTTTGAATGGTCGTAACATATACATAGGTGGCAAGTCGCAAGTTGGCGTCGGGGGATTGGCGGGAGTACATAAAAGTGCTACTGGTGTGCCTCTGGCCGAGCTGGCGTTTACCCCTGCTGGACGGACGTAACGAAAGTGCTTTGCAATTTTGTTGGCCACTTATGCACTCAAACACCATTGGGATTTCGGCGGCATAAAACGGGTTGCCTTGGCAAGCTGCAATCCAACTCGAGATGGAGCAAGTTGCGGCCGCTGCTCTGCGCTTAACATTCGCCTTGGCTTACGGTCTGTCGCCTGTGCCGACGGCCCTCTCTGAGTCTCGGTTGCCGCTGTTGCACGCGTCTGCCCTCGCGCGCTCACTCCTTGGCCTAAATGCAACACTTTAAAGCGTTCGAAGCTCAACGTTCCTTGATTTATGACCGACTGCAAATTCATAATTTATGAAAATTAAATTTATTTTTAAGAATAATCACCTCAAGTTTTTGCCTTGATTGTTGCTATTTCTGTTGCCCTTGCTGTTGTTTGTTGTTGTTGTCGTTGTTGCTTGGATTTGGCACTAGATGTTGTTGGCTTGCATCGCGCCGCTGGCGGCGGAGTGTAGCGGTGTAGGCAAACGGCTTTTTAGCGTGCGATTTCGCCATTAGTCCTTTGTTCAGGGTTTTCTATTGCGAGGCACAAGTTGATAGGGAAACTCGCTAGCCAAGAAAAATAGCTGTCATGGGTTTGAGGTTTAGGGTTTTTTTTACAGTGTGACATAGGCACATTTGGGAAGTCCAAATAAAAGCAATAAATTCATATTAAATAAGAATATAAAAAAAATCTAAATTATATTCTTTTATTCTTGACATTTTCTTTAAAATTAATATTTTTTATATTGATTTTAAGTTTTGTGATTTTTTAGTTATTGTTTTTTGTTATCAATTTGTTGAATTAGATTCAGTTTTCGATGTTTCTGCGTAGTCAGTGAACGAAACACAAAACAAATAGCAACAACAACAACAATGAGAACACAACATAGTCAGATTCGTGGCGTATGTGTAGTAGTCGAGAAAATGCAACTGACCACACTTGGCTACAAATCTGTTGCTATTCTGTACTTTTTGTGTTTGCTTCTATTTTTGTACCCTACGCTGCCCTTCTCGGTGTGTTTTTTGTTTTGGTGCGCACAAATTGGATCACGTTAAAACAAAGTAGTTTTTTAATTAAAATTGTTTAACCCAAACTGATTCGGTTGCTGTTCACTATGAGCCACTGCACATCAGCTGCTGTTGGTCTTTTTGTTGTTGTTGTCGACATTTTTGGTGCTCTTGCGATTGCCACTATAAAAAACAAAAAAGAAAAGAAAATACAGAGTAAACGTCAAAAACAAAATAAACAAGAAAAAAATAGAGAAACCAGAACAAAAATAACACAGCAAAGCATCATCAGCTGCTGCAACAGTTAGTTGGCAACACTTTAAATATTGGCCAAAAACTTCGCAAAGGAAAAGCAACGAACCAGCGAAAAAAAGTAAAGCAAACCCCGTTGGGGAAAGAGGTTCTTGAACCACTCACACATAGAAACAGTGAGGGGAATAACAACTAAACGACGATGCATGCACAGTTCCGTACTGGACGTGGGGTGGGGCTGGTTGTTGTTAGAAACGAAACAATTTCACTCGACATTGCGAGCATTTTTATTTGAGCAAACTTCAATTAACCAACGACTGCAACGAAGCACGACTTAACCGCGTTGTTCATATGCATCAGTGTATCTAGATACAATTTTGTTAAAATTTTCTAATTTGTAGCAGTATTGCGGAGACACACACATACACACACAGGCATAGGCACAAGCAGTCTAGAATTCAGTTGGTCACTTGTTTATCTAAACCTCTCTTCGTCCGATCGTTGCATGGGTCCGTGGATTTGTGTGCCGACGACTCAGTCAAACGCATTCCACAACTTTTGGGAAACTAATTGAAATCCATAAGAAGGAAATCCAAAAATGAACAATTCATAAAATTGAAACTCGATATGAATATAAAAATCATACAGCATTCTGTCGGGGAGTGCTCAAAATTTTACAGTCTCTGCGACGTTCACCTGAAGCCAATGTCAGCCACGTGCAATTGTCTAAAATATTCACATACGACTCAGCAGCTGTCGCATCCGTCCGATTTATATCATGTGCGGACACGCATTCTCGTCGACGATGAAACTGTTAAGAATTGCAAGAAATAAAATTTGCATTGCACCACAATCCGCATCCACCCAGGTGCGACATATGCTCGGCCGACCTGCTCACGCTGGTGCAAAGGCCAGGCAAATAAATGTGCATGCCGACGCAAACGACTGCAATGTGTAAAAGCTATAAAGTGCAGTCAAAGGACAAACTTGCGCAGCCGGCAAATTAAGTGACGTGTGTGATAGTCTGCACGCCAAGTCCAACAGCGGATACCTGCTGCGTTGACAGCTGCATATCAGCATGTCAGAAGCTTGGTTGGAAATGCTTCTTATTGAGGTGTTGCGAAAGCCAAACCGGACAACTCTTTACTTGCCGCGCCAATCGATGAATGGAATTATTATTAAAGTTTCATAATTCACTTTGGTGTTGTCCAATTTGTAGAAGTGCGGTGGCCCAGCGCAGTCATGACCAGCACAAAAGCGATCCAATCATGATGCCGATAAGCCATTGAAATAATTAAATATCAGACATATTTGTATCCTGAGGAGTTTGGTTATTACAGATTATTTGCCATGGCTCATTTGGCTTTCGTTTGTGTTCGTGTAACCATTTTGTGATTTGTATTTTATTGCTGCTCCACGAGCACTTGGCATTCACACAGTGAGTCCGTGGAAAATATGGCAAGTAAGCCGCATTAGCTTATATAGGTTAGTGTTCTAAACAATAACTGCGACTGTCAATTATTCTATCCCGTTGACACAATAACAGCGACAGCGAAAAGCTTTTAGCCGACTTGGGAATAATTATGGCCTCCACCTGCAGTGGCGCTTGTTGTGAATCGCGTTAATTGGATCCATTCACAATGCGATTGTGTGCGGTAAGTGCACAGACTACACACTACGGTGCCCACACACTTGTACAGCATGGTGTGTCTATTATTCATTTAGATGAGCCTATTATAAAGATATGATTATTGTATTTAGTGGAATGAATTTGATTTGCTTAAACAGTAAATAATTATTTAGAAATCTGAGGTGCCTTTTTATTTTTATTTCCTTGTTCTTTTATCCTAAGCGCAAAGCTTGCTTAGTAGCAGAACCGGTTCGGATATACTATATCCCTAAGGTCCTTGGCGCAAGGCCTAATGTGGAACCATTTGTAACGTCGACATTTACGAGTATTTTATCGGAAGGTTCTTTTAGTCGAACGAGATTATTGTCCTGCAGGCCACTGTACACAATTGGTGTAGGATGTGAAACTTTCAAGCATCCTTTTGAATTGTTCTGGATAGTGCACAGTTCGGAGTCGTTAGCACGCCAATTATTTATGTTTTCTAAATTGGCAGTTTAGTGCACTGAATTTCGTAAGCAATGTGTGTACATTCATATACATATGAGCGCATGTGTGCATGTGTGAATCCTACCAACATACATACACAAGTTTGTATAGAGTGTGCGGGCACATATGTAAGTATGGACAGCCGCATTACAGTAACAACAACAATAATAACAACAATAACAATAACGAACGAATAAAGGAACAAAATCGACAAAGACAGCATGAGCAGCAGCAACGCAAGTGGCCACCATATTGGAATAAAATGAGGAGCACTCACACACACACACCCACACCCATAGACACTGCCACGCAACAAAACAAAACGTATCTTATTTATTCATTTTGATTCTTATTGATATTGTTGTTGTTGTTGTTGGTGTAACTGCACATTAACAAGAATTTGTGGCAATTATTTGCGATTTTCCAGAAGAAGAAGAAATATTTTTATTGGTTCACCGCCACACTTTCGTTTTTATGGCGTGTGCATATCTCATGTTAGTGGGACTTGGTAGTGAGTGTATGTGTGACAGAGAGCGATAGAGAGAGAGAGAGAGAAAGAGCATGTGTATCAGGCTGGGGATGAGAGTTGGCACGAAGATGTGGGCTCTTGGATGTTCGTTTGTTATTTTTTTGCGAAATTTGCGCATTGCCATAAAAAACAAAAGTCACTATACACATTCGATAAATTCTCATTAACGCTTGAGCAAATAATATGCCACGCAGTCAGGCAACCAGACGCACGACTAAAAGGCGCAGAGCGACAAAATTATTGGCAATTGAGGCGGCGGGAGCTGCATAACTTCATAATCCGATTAAATGCCGTTTCGCATTCTTCTCGACTCAGGTGAATTACGCTGTGGCCTGTCTAGGTGCCAGCGGCTTCAAAGCATTCCAGCTCAGAGAATTGAACCCGAACTGAACTGAGTCAAAGCGAAAATGCCGTCACAATTAATTTTTACACCTTGTTATGTAGCTGATTATGCAAGTTAAGTTGCTTGTTAAACAACAACAACAACAATAACAACACTAAAAACGACATCATAAACCTCAACATCATCATTATCACCAATATCAGCACCAAAACCGAAACACAAATTAAAGCAGAAACTGAATAAAAATTCAAAATAAACAATGTCAGATGAAATTTTAACGACGAACTATGAACGTCGTGGAATCTGCAGTGTTCATAGTTCGCCGTGGAATCGTCAGCGTTCATAGTATGAATGAATGAATAAGCAAAGACATGCGTCACATAGACTAATTATCGTGTGAATCGGCCATTATGAAATAATGGGCTCAAAAGCGAAATTTGCCTCAATAGCCCTAAACTGTTCGGCTGCGACCCCAATGACTCACGGTTAAAACGCTGATCTTAGGGTAGTGCGGATCGGCACAGTTCAACTGAAAGACAGCGACGTCTAAGTGGATCTTTGCTGGCAGAGCAAATTTCAGACTGTCCCATGAGATAAGCTGACGGTGTCTTATTTGAGTTTGACTCACTTATTCATCGATTAGGTCAAGGTGGGTGTGCAGGACCAGGTTGTCAGTGCTGCTGGGTGTTGTTTGCTGGCTGCTGGCTGCTGCTTGGCATTAATAAACCGTCAACATTTCATTTTAACACTTTGTCGTTGAGGAACGCACAAGGGAAGCACTTTGCGCGATATACAAGGACGAGTGCTGAAAGCAATCAACTTGACATTTCTTTTTGCCACACATACCCGTGCACAGTAATTAATTAACACAATTTTTGTGTGAAAAATGTCCATTGCCTCATTCCGATGGGGGCTGGCAACGACAAAATGTGACACGCCCACCGCATACCCCACAACAGCATTCAGCACCACTTGCAGCAATCGCCAACAACAAACGACTGAAAATCAAAAAAAAAAAAAAAAACAATGAAAAGCAACAACAACGCATAGAAAAAGTGCAAAAACAAACAATGAAAAAAGGATAAAAAATAAGAGAACAAATAAAAAAGGAACAAAATCGCCAGCCCTTTTATATACAAAGAAAGTCCTATGAAGGAGTGGAAGTTAAACACAATTAAAGTAATAATTTCACTGCTCAACAATGATTTTGTTCTTGTCGTTCTTGTTGCTGTTGTTGTTGTTCTTTTGGTATTTTCATTTGCGGTGCTTTGCACGGACCTTTCTGTGCCTGCACACTACAGCAAACGCGGCGAGCATTTCGTAATCGACGCCAGCCCACGCCAGCGCTTGCGAGTGTGTGACTGTGCCTGCACGAGCGTCGGTCATCGTCGCCGCAGTTAGAGCCATGACATATTGGAATGCCAGCAGCCCTGGACTGTGTGCGATACACAGGAAGAACTTTTCGGACTGGCCAATGTTGCCGCTGCCGGATCTCGTTCTCGTTCGCGTTCTCGTTCGTCGTCAGCAGCATAATAAATTTGGTAATTAATTCTCGCTGCAATTGTTGAAAATGAAAATGTTTTTCCACACTGTGTGTGTGCGTTTACGACTATGTGTGTGTGTGTGAGTGATTTTGTTTTTTTTTTTTTATATTTTTTTTGGTGCTATGTGTGTTCTTGTAGACATTTTTATTTGTGTGACATTCTCCTGGTAATTTGGTGAGTTCTGTGCGGTGAAAATGCCATGAAAATGAAACAAAGGCGACAAGTGCGGCAGGAGTCGTCATACAGTCACACAGTTTCCCACACCCGCACACCCTCACATTCGGACATTCAGAACGTCAGACAATCGGACAGCCAGCCGACAGTGGGGCAGCCGCGTTGTTTGCTAGCAGCAGCCGTTGTTGACACAAGTGAAAAGCTAAAACCAACCGTATCCAAGCGTTCCAAGCGAGGGAGTCATTAACACTGTGCAGAAATCACAAAAAAAAATAAAACAAAAAAAAAAAACACAATAAAACAATATAACAAAAACGACAACAAAAAAAAAAAAGAAGGAAAACAAAAAACAATAATAATAATGCATAACAGAAAAAGTTGAAGTTATAAATTACATTCTGTCAGCATAATTATGACATTAATCACAAGTGTTGCTGAATTAATGTGCAGCGAAGGCGAGACAATGCGAGGTCCTTTACACCGATGGCGTCAACAGCCGTGACTCCAAACGCTCGGCCCTGCCCCACTCCGGCGATATCAGCAGCGGCTGTGATTTCTGCCTGTTACGAATTATTTGGCTGTCACGTTGTTGTTGTCGTTGGTGTCGTTATTGTCGTTGTTGTTGTGTTATGGCTTTCCTTGGACAAGGCTTTAAGGAGGAGAACAATTGAAAGTTATCATTGGACTATTGGACTATGTGCCGCCTTGTGTGTTCCTCTGTGCGTGTGCGTGTGCGTGTATGTGTTTGTGTGGCTTGGTTATTGTGTGCCAGTGTGTGAAGAGGCATATTCTGATGCGGCAGAGCGCAAAGCACAACAAGAATTGAAGAATTGAAGGCAAGCTGCCCATGGCTTCCGCCAAAGGAGAAGTATTCAAGCACCGCACCCCGCATGCCTTTGCGGTTGTCAATATACTCGTGAATTTGGCAGTGCAGGTGCTGGCTGAGAATCTAATTAAAGTTCCAGGACATTGCCACTTCATTCGAATGCGTTGTGAGGCGGCTATCTAGCGTAAATACCTGCCTATCATGTTGTCAGCCATTTGTGGGCTTATTGTGTCCTTTGGCTTAAAACATGTACTAAAACGAACACTTTGCCGTACAAATAAAAATGTTATATAGCAGGACAATCGAGCACGTGACTTTCTTCGTGGATGTTTATGCCGTCGTTCAGTTCTTCCTTTTTTTTTCCTCTCTAGCTGTCACGTTCACGTTTTCATGTTGATTCATGATTTTTCTTAGTTTTGTTGCGTTGTTTTTTCTATTCTTATTGTTTGCTTGTTTGTTTGTTGTTGTTTGTTTGCTGTAGCTGTTGTTGTTGTTGTTATTGTTGTTGCTGGAGAAAGAAGTAGAACAACGGGCAACAAGAATAACAACGCCAAGTGCTGTCAATAGCTGTTTTACCCGTCAACATGTCCTTTTTGTGTTGTCGCTGGTGCCATTGCTGCCGGCGCCATTCGATGTATGGAACACATAGTTAACATAGAAACAGAAGCTCGTCAGCCAATCGCTCTTCCTGCCAGTGTGTCACTCACTGCGCAAAGGACACGGACAATGCCTACACGTACGCAGATACTCGTGAGCAAACAAATGCGAATACGAGTGCATCGACAGAAGAGAACAGGCACTGAAAGTGGCTTTTAAAATGCATTGGAAGCCACAAACAGACGAACGCATCCAATTCCATGTCATTACAGCCTGCAGCGTACACCACATCCTGTGATAGCATCTCTAGTTGAGTCTCGTCATCACTGCGCTGTTAATTCATCCGCTTGCTTCCGGTGAAGCAAGGACAAGAAGTGACGAGTTCCTGAATAAAATAGAATTTGCTTGAACGCCTCCGAGTATGAAAAACGCCAGCGACTCAGTCCACAATAGACTAAGACCGTCAGAGTGATTGAAACATTGAGTCGCTCACTCTGAACTATCTACGTATGAGGAATGACGTTGCGAAGTATACATATGACCTCGGGGGTCTGAAGCACAAATCGGAAAATGTGCAGTTCGCTATATCTCAACTCAACTCATATTCGATTCTGGCCTTAAAATTCGTGAATGGGTTATGTCAATGTGTTGATGGATTGAATGCAAAATTATGCACAATACAAATCATTAACAATATGTTGTAAAACTATTAAATTGCACAATAAACATTAGATTTGTTTTTTTTTTTTTGGTTGGAGTCTGCATGACACGGCAATTGAAGCCTATGCTGTTGGCGAAACGGTTTGGCTTGTTCAATGAATCGCATTCAATTAGGCAAACATTTTCCATGCCGTCAGTATGTAGGTATGTAAGTATGTTTTTATAGTATATAGTATATGCATATATGTATATTTACTTGCACGTGTGCGTATTGAAAATGTTTTCGCGCTGTAATTAATATTTATTGCGTGTTAACCGTGTGTGCAATTCAATTAAAAGACCAGCGCATAATTGAGTTGCTCGGCTGTCGACATTATACGTGGCTCGCTTAGTAAGCAATAGCGGCAACAACAAGTCCGCTAAAAAAAGTAACAAAAAAAAAAAAAAAAATAAAGAAAAAAAAAAATAAAAAAAAAAAGGAAAAGAAAAGAAAACACCTCTACGAAAATAAATGCCTCGAGAAAAGAAAAACAAAATCAAGACGACAATAGTACCAAAGTACCAAGTTTAGCCGCAAACCGACGCAGGCTGGCGGGTAGGCAGGCAAGGAGGCAGGCACCTTGAATGCACCCAGGAGGGTTCATTTACGCATTGTTTGCGTTTCGAGTGCTTATTATGTGAATTTCTGCAACTGTTGGCGATTAGTGGAGGGGTGTGGCTGGGGCTGGCGAGCGCCAATGAAATCGACTATCAAACTGCCCGGTGCGTACCTACGCACTTCGAAATTCACCAGCGCACCTAACCACCCGCACTGACCTGCTCTCTCAATACTCGATCCACTCGTTAGCCCAGGCACATTCCCGCACCGCTCACTTAATCAGAATTTATCGATTACGTTTGTTTCGCCTTTGGCGGCGTGAAATTGGCGTTACTCGTGTTGCTGCTTGGGCCGCTGCCTGGGCTGCTGGTGTTATCGGTGATGTTGGTTGTTGTGCGGTTGTTGCTGATGGTTTTGGTTGTGGTGTTTAATTGAAGGTAGGCTCGTATCTCAGTTTTAATGATGTCATAGTAATGACCTCGACATGGCGAATACCTTGAAAAGCTGTTTGTGCCGTTATAACTTTCACTTAGGCCATGCGTAAACGATGCCCACGCATTTAAATTAGCTAGCTGCTATTCGGAGCCCGCAGCTCGCTGCCTGATGCTCAGTGCTCCAGCTTGGTGGTCGTGCATCGCATTATCGTTGCGAATTATGTATATCGACGACTATAAACATGGAACATGGAACGTAACGACGAAATATTGAATTAAAAATGCAAAATATATGTATCATATAAATAAAACATGGAAACTCTTGAAGTTAATGGAAATGCCGTGCGAAGCGTTAGTGAGGTCAAGTGAGAGTCGAGACAGTGGGCATGGACAAGACACCCTTTTGACTTTGCCGATGTAACCAACGCTTATTATAAAGTTCTTCTCATATTAAGAATTAAGAATATGAAAAAATCTTAATGCCATCATCGGGACTCAAAACGCGGACCTCAGACATTACAGCCCAACCACTGAGTCACAGCGGCTGTTGCAGGAGTTGCTGATAATTTGGTATTTTTCGATTTTCTGTAAATGCATGTTGAAGGCATTGTTAACCCCTGTTAAAATTTATGTTATTTTTAGATTCAAAGTATGTAAAAACAATTTTAGCCACTGCTGTTGCAATAGTAGATTTCGTGCAAAGCGTAAAGTCGTGGTCTCCTGCTAGTTCGGTATCGGTTTCAATGGGTGCGGGAAGAAAATTTTATTTTAATAATTTTTTTGATAATAATTACTTTTCATTAATATCTTTTGTTACATTTTTTTAAAATTATTTTTTTTTTCTTTTTTTTTTTTTCTTCTTTTTTTGGCAATGAGTGCCTTATTAAAAGTTACATCAACTTCGATTAGATTCGATTTTTGCATAAGATGCGTATGATAAAGCGCAGCAGAAAAAATTTAAATATAAAATTTAAAAGATATTCAATTTTCTAAAATTGTTGCCTTACACCTTCGCTGTCTGCTATTACATTCAAATTTAGACATTAACTATGTTAAGATGTAACTGCGTGTAGCTCAGATATTTCTAGACACCAGTAAACTGTTTCGTTCTATTTTTTTATGGGGAGGGGGAATCCTCATCCACAAAACTTAACCTCTGCCTTGATGTTGCTATTTCACTCTGCGGAACCGCCTCCTGGCATTACTTCGTAGGGTTGGAGCAGCATTATTACTGGCGATGTTGATCCGCGTTCCGCATCTGTTTAGTTTGGCGGACAGTTTTCAAGGGCATGCGTGTGCGTGTGCGTGTGCGTGTGCGATTAGGTGTGAGAGACGATGGAGCTAATGATTACGTTGCCAAAACGAGGAAATAGTATGTACAATACATATATAAGTATATATGTACGTATAAAGGATAGTATAATAAAAGCAAAGAACAATTATGGCTTTTTGTTTCTGGTTTCTGTCTTTTTTTCCGAATGTGTTCCATATAATTAAAATTAAATTATATTTTCGTTAGCATTTATTTAGCCAGCGATGGAGGGAGGTTGCGGCAGATGGAAGTCGACGCGGCATAATGGACATTAAGTGTTTTTATTTGTTGTCCATTTAACCTTCGAACTCTTTATCTGCGGCTGTTGATCAGCTACAAAACTTACAATCGTTCGTTAAATTAATAATTTCACCACGTGTTGCTTATAAGCCGATACGCTCTGCCCTTGGCACAACACACGCAGAACAGCACAGCACAATACCGCACCGCTCAAGCGCAAATAAAACATTGCAACAACAAAAGGTAATTATACCTCATTGTACATGCATATGACATTAATTTGTGTGTGTGCCTGTAATATGGGAAGGGGACAGCAAGACGACAATGCGTAGCAAGAGAACAGAGCTGTATTTAACCGAACTAAGTGGATCTTCATGGTTACTTTGGGTTAAGGCGTACGAGTTTCTGTGACTTCTGGATGGCTTTGTCGTCCCCATCAAGCAGATCAAGCATAAGAGGATAGTAGAGCAGAGAAGAATAAAATATAAGAAAAAAGATGAGAGTAGCAGAAGAAGGAGATGGAGATGGAGAGGGAGAGGAAGAGGAAGAAGAGAAATGTGCCACTGTTAAGTCACGTGCGTACGAAGAAAGCAATCAACCAACCAAGCAACCAAGTAACCATCCGAACAACCAACAAACCATAATCAATGGCAGCAAGAAGAAGCGATGACAGAGGAACATGTTGAGAGAGAAGAATGTAAACGAAAAAAATGTGCAAAGGAACACAACTCCGTCGACGTAAACTCTGCCATTTATTTCACTTGAATTTACTGCAACGGCAAGAACGGCAACTATACCAAGTCAACAGTGTACGAGTAGATAAAGTTGTTTGTTCACGCACCGCATCCAGCCTCTGCCTTTGGAGTCGCATGCACAGTCACCGTAGTCCCAATCTCAATGGTAGACGCAGACGCTGGTGTTGGCGATGGGGTTGCCCGTGTGAGTAGAGACGGCATAGCCTTCATAGAGCTCGTGCTCGTGCTCAAGTTCGTGCTCACGCGTGTGCTGCTTTTGCTGTTGTCTTGTTGCAAATGTTGTTGATAATCATGTTATTTACTTTACGCGACTGATGTGACTGTCGGGTATAGCTTTCTTTCTGCATAAATAACCGGCATGCAGCGCTTAATGCGGCCATTCTGTGTGCGGCATCTGCTTAATGTTTTGGGCGGCGAGGCGTGTCCCGAACCAGAGTGGAGCGTTGCTGTTGACTTCGTACGATTATCTGTCCACACTTAGTTCTTATATAAATTTATTTTATGCTGATATATGTAAGTAAGTATACGAGTATATGTGTGTGGAATCACTTCATAACTCAAATTTAACGCCACTAAAATGGGACGACTCAATTGGCTCTGCAGCGCCAGTTGCAGCGTCAGGTTACAATGCACGTTTTCGCATTCTATTACCTTGCACTGATTAAGTTTTCGAAGCTTTCTTGGGTGGAATTAGCTTGGTGAGCTGTATTTTGTAGAAGCCTCAACTTGTTGGAGCACACAAAGTGGCCGACTCTCGGTTGACCTTGACATTCAATTAAGAACCTTGCCCAAAGTCACTAGGTCCAAACTACTCACTGCTAGCCAAGTCAAATCGTGCAAATCGCAACTGGCAAACGGCAACTGGCAACTGGTAAACGCACTTGAATCGTGCTTAAGGAGACCAAAGTACGTTGAGTTTATTCTTTTGGGTCTACGAGTGTTTGCTTGTCTATTGTTTATTGTTTTTGTTATTGCTATGCTTCTGAATAGTTTCAAAGTTTAATTGGGGTAGAGTGAGATAGATTGAAAGAAAGAGAGAGGATATAAATAATAAACCAATAGAAGTGAGTAGAATTCCATTTCATTATTAGTATCAATTTTCCTTACCTTCTTCATCCTTGTGTTATTTTATTAATTTTGTTTTGCTTGTTTATTCATTCGGTCATTTGGTCATTCTGTTGCTTGTTGCTTGCTAGTTGCTAGTTGTTTTCCTAATGTGGAAATTCATTTACTTCGAGGAGTGGCGATGACCAGCGACGTGGACTTGGCCGGAAGTGGACTGGCATGCATGGCTTGCAATTGGGCGCTGGCTGCATACGATACCTAATCGAGTCGTTTCCTGGCTATTGTTATGCACGGTCAGTGTTGTTGTTGTCGACGTCAACGTTGTATTTGACACCGTTGAACCATAAACCTTTGTTGGTATTTACTTATTGTTGTTGTTATTATTATTGTGGTTGCTTTTGTTGGTGCCTTTGCTGCTGTACCTTTTGTAGTCATTGTTTCCAGTTGCCAACGGCAATCACGTTCGGGTGTTAAGTCATTTAGTGCTGTCTTTCTTGCCGGTGCTCAACGTGTCAAATGATTCTCCTATAGATGCTCAGCTATGTTGTTGAATTTGTTGAACACAGGCACTTGTGTGCGAATTAAAAGGATATTATAAAGTGACAAATGAGCAGCCGTAGTTGAACAGTAATCCTAAAAACTTTACTTGCAGTTTCCACCAAACCCCCATTTTGCCAAGTAATTTTCCGTCATCGAACGAGTAGCAGCAGGAACAACAACTGCAGTACAATACAGAAAATACCGAAATCCATAACAACAACAGATTTAATAATTATTCAAAATATTTCGTATAAACGTTGCAGCACTAGACCAGACCAGACCAAAACCGGCCCAAAATTTTACAGACAAAACCAGACCAGAACAGAATAGATTCTGTCGAAAAATAAGTTTAACACAATATTACCAATTACGGTAGCTACCTTTGCAGTCGTGGCGATTGCCAGGAAACTTTTCACCGCGCAAGATTTACTCGCACATGACAGCAACTTTTTACTCCTGCGTAAATTTTTTAAGTGACGTATCACATGGCATTACACATGCGAATTCAAAGCCGCAGTCGGAGTCGCAATCCCTCTTGCCTTTCTTTGTTCATTCCTATACCCAACGTATGATATACTCGTATACGTGTGTACATATGTTCATCAAGTTCACGTACTTACTTTTAGGTTCTCGGTTCTGTTTTGGCGTGTTAACGTTTTATGCAAAGTTCGTATTTTTACTGGATGCTGCGTACACCCTATGGGCGGACATAAGATGCTTCAGCTATTTTGAATTACATAAGTACGAACTACAACTTTCGGCAGGCTCAGAGTTACTTTGCATCCAGCGCAAAAATCAAATTGCCCTGGCAGGGGAGAACACTAAGACAAAGGCAAAGACAAAAACAACAACAAAAACAAGGACGAAGGCAAATGAGTTGCGAGTAGTTGGCATAGTTAGAAACCCCCCCTTTTAGAAACAGTGCATGTGTGCAGGTGACAGGTGACAGGTGGAGCGAGTGGCTGGCAATGTGCTCCTCGGTAAATGATTGACGAAACGAAATAATTACAGAGTGGAAAATACTCAGAGGTTTCATTTGAAGGGTTTTCCACTAGGGTAAATTAGTCTCTGCTGCTTTTTGCGGCAGCTTCTGCGATTGCGTGTGTTTCTGTGTCTGCGTTTGTGGCCATCTCTCTGCCAGTGTCCCCGACTCCGTTTGTGCGACGATGCCGCATGTGTCTGCGCATACATCCATAAAAAAGGGTATATTTACATAGTATGCACATACAAATAACTGAAAATGTGCAAAAGTTTGCGAGTTTCGGCTGACTTCATGGCGCGCCTCGTTAAATTTGTACACAATAAGTAACTTTCACACCCGAAGTATGTGCAAAAGCAGAAAACAAAAAAGCAAAACAGAAAAAAGGAACAGCCAAAACCCAAAATAACAAATCGAAGCAAACTCAAATATTGTAGAAAGCCAAAAGCAGGCACGGCGTGAAGCGGAGCAGAGCAAAGCCGTGGCGAGCAGAGCAGAGCGGGGCGATCGGAGCACAGCGGATCGGAATGAATGGAATGGCTTGACTTATAGTTAAGTTGTAATGTGAAAGTTTTGGCAGCGCTTCTCAAGTTTACTTCACAAAATCCTGCATATGCATATGAGCAAAAACCATGGATGTACTCGCTGGTGTTTATGTCTCATATGAAGTTGACTTGTGACTCGGCTGACGTTGAGTGCGGAGTGAGGGTAAAATGGGGGGAGAGCGCACAGCATGTACGCCCATGTGGCACAGTATGCTCTACAGACTGTGGAGCCGTAAAACGCAGTAAATTTGTAACGAATATATTTTTCTTTATGTCGAGACTTTCGGAAAGCAATTTGAATTGTTGGGATAAAGTTTCGTATGGAAACGACACGGATGCGAAGAAATTAGAAGTTTGTCTTGAATTGGGTTTGTCGTTTCTGTTTTAGTAGGCGTGACGTTGTTGGCGGGCGTCTTTTTTGAAAGCGCACAGCGGACAGACCGGCCGCCCTGCTTGTATCGCAAATTTTCCGGCTTCAATGGGCTGTTCGCACTTGACGCACTTGAAACACTTTCGATGCCACTTTGTGTTCAAGGCGACAATGGCGTCGTTCGTTAGCGGCTCGGAGCAGCCGGCGCAGCGGGCCAGGAAGAAAGTGTGATAGTCCTTTTTGCAGAAGATGCAACCGTCAAGTTCATAGAATTCGTCATTGACTAGCCCAATGCCGCAGAATACGCAGCGGAAGCAATCTTCATGCCATTTGCCATCAACCGCGTTGATTGTACGTTTCAGGATTGGCTTGTCACAGCAGCAGCAGCGCTCCGTGCAGTGATTCAGGTGACAGTCGGCGCAGATTGGATCGTTGGAGACCACGTTGTAGCTTCCGCTGCTAATTGGTTTTCTGCACATGAAGCAAGTAAAGTGCTTCGGGTGCCAATACCGATCCAGAGCTTTGACGATCCGATGTCTGATTGGTTGCCTGCATTGGCAACATACTGGACGCATACTAGCGATCTTCCAAAAATTGCGAGAATGCCAATGTGAAGTCTTGTTTTTTTATTACTATTCTTCTCTTTGCTAATGTATTTATTTTTTTAGAATTACACTCAAAATTTGTAAGTCATCAATGACACATGTGAGAACGCTTCAATCGAGTTGAAAAATGTGGGCAAAGTTTTCAAAGCACCTTTGTTTGATTTATATAAATGAAGTCTATTCATATGATATCAGTTGTGAGTATCCATTGCAGCCCTGTGCCGAAAAACTAACTCTGTATATTTGGTCGTATCCGGTGAATAATAGTTACAAGAGGAAGCAGTTCGTAAGAGCCGTCAGAAACCTTCCAGAGCTTTTGTAACAAGATTCGAGTTTAACAAACGTGATGGGCGAGAATAATTTCGTGATTTCGTCTGGTATACACATGTCCTTTCTGATGATAATTTTCAAGCATTCTCGTAAAGTAGGACACCTAACGGATGTAACCATCTTCGGAAGTAGTGGTGAAGCTGGCGTGAAAGCGCATAAGGTACGGTAGCTCAAATTTATGGCGCCTAAGAACTTCAAGTATTTCATTTGCTTATTCGCAGATTGTACTCAGTGCCAGCAGTCCATACTTTTATGGCTTGTTTGAGGAGATGCCGATTGGTCAGCCGATGGTCGTCATACCAGACGCGGAAATCACTGATATCGAACGCGTCGTTGAGTACATTTATAGTGGAGTTGTGGTCGTTGAGAGTGCCAAGTTGCCTTCTTTTATGAAGCTGGCTAAGAAACTCGAGGTTGTGGGTTTGAAAGACATGCTGGTGGGCACCGTAAGTGGTATACGAATATCTATTGCGCTAATCTAAGTAGAAATATTCTTACAGAATATTGTGAATCTTTCGGGCCCTGGGCCTACGATTAAGCCAGCGCCCGCAACAGGCATCATTAAAGCAATTAATGACACTCCTTCTGCGCCCAATACAGGTGCATGATGTTTATGCTTCGGCATATTTATCGGGGCGAGAATATGAATCAGCCATATTAACTAGATTCATGGTTTTGCCGAAAGCGTGAATTTTAACTAAACAATTTTATTAAAACTGATCCAATTTCTTTTGAGAAATCTAAACAAACATCGAAATTTCTTATGCTTTTCTTACTACTCTACTATTATCTAAAGATGGACCAGGTGCTTGTAGCGCTTCAGGTCGGCTTGAGTTCGAAACGGGCTAATTTTGTAAATGATTTTGACGCACTCTTCTACAAATTGGTTTTCGAAGCCTCTGCTGAAGTATTTACTCCTTCGATTGTTAGTGGATGTGTGTTCAAAAAATTCAACGAGAATCGCAGGATTGACTAAGATGGATTTTGTCATGGGGCCGCCAACTTTCCGGGAACTCTGTACTTTATAGTTGTACGAGCCGCGATCAACCCAGCAGACATTGCTGGCTGCACGAATATCGCAACCGCCGGGAGCTCTTTCGGCGCTGCTATTAAACTTTACAGTTCTTTGTTGGTCATGTAAAGTGATTGGACAAGTTTTGCATAATATCTTTTTACTCTTATAAGCCGGCTTCCGCTTCTTGAAATAGTTTACAGTTTTAGGGACTGTCCTTCTAATCAATTGACTCATACGCTGTATGTTATCCAGCTTGTCCTTCATTTCCTTTCCCACGTCAGATGTCCCTAATGTTACGCCAAATGCCGATGGCATCCCCAAATTGATTTGTTGATTCGTTTGTGTGTTACTAGACAAACGCATACTCTCTTGGCTTCTCCAGAATTCCTCTTGTTCTATGACTTCAGCCATATTTTTCAATGTTTTAACCTCCTTCATAGTTTCTGACGCGGGGAAAGCAGCCACGTTTATACACACTTCCATATTCGGTATCCGTTCATTTTCCGTTAGGGTTTTCTTCCATTGCCTTATGTTTGCCGTACAGATCATCATCAAATTTAAGCACATCCGTTGTTAAAATTATAATAAAAACCGGATCTTGTTTTATAGAGAATATATTGTTTTGATTTATTCGGTCTGAGCCAGCCTACTGCTTACTTTAGTTTCTTTAAGACCCATTATTTGATGGTGCTAGGAGCAGAGGGTCTGGATGCTGTTCTTGGCGCGAGAGGATACCGTCCTTACCCTCGTAAGTGCCGATGATTGGCTGTGTATGGTTACCTACATGCAAACGTGCTTCGGTTATCGTATCTGCATATGCCATAAATAACAGAGGAATATAATTCGCGCAGAATGTGCCTTCATAAAAGTGATGTAAACCGAAATGAATAAAATTCAATTTACAACCAAATTTCGCAGTGTCGAACCGAAAGCACAAACAAAAAACAAAGAGAAATGAAAATACAAAAAACCACGAAAAAACAAAAACCATAAAAATTATCGCCAACATCAATTTCAATAAATGCTGACGAACGCATAAATAAAACGCCAACAACAACAACAGCGGCGAAGGTGTGGGTGAAGGGCCGAAACCGGGTGGCTGAGTTTATAATACAAGCAGCTTCCAAAGACTTGACAGCCTTTGGGGCGGCTATGGTGGAAATTGATGATGCTCCTTCCTTTAACGCTTTAGTCTCAATTTGAAATTGGCATTCGTATATTCATGAGTAATCTAATTATTGTGGGCTGTTATCGAAGCCTTTGAACTTCGCTGCCTTTTGTTGGTTTTTGCATATTTCGGCGTCTTAACGCAGTTCATAGTCGTTTCTATCATAAATTATTATGTATCGTTGCTACATCTAGAGAATATTATATGCTATAACTAACTGCAAATCAATGTTGGTCTGTCATCACGATTGTTCTTCCGTGGCGAATGGATTGTATAATATAGCAAACAGCAGTCCTTGATATTTGGATCTGTGAACTTACATAGGTTTTTTTTTCTTGATTAGTTGATATATAATTCGAAATTGTAGAATTTTCATTCTTGACTACGAAAGCGGCCATCAAAATTTCAAAGAGTTCGATACCCTAAGAAAGTTGCAGTTGTTGGTAAATTAGTGCTTTGCAAAATATTTAGTTAGTTTAGTTTGGGTGTGCTAAACATGTCAAAAGTGTCAGGGACTGGAGTTTCAGTTGTTGGTGCTGTTAAAATGAAGTCTGAGACTAAGTTGAGAGCAGTTAAACGTAGAAGAAAGGCGAAAAGAAACGCTGTTGAGACAAAGGGATCAAGAATGGAAATGAAGCCAAATGATTTTTGTCTGCATGGCATCAATAGGCAGAGTGGCTTTCGCACGTGGGAGAGCATTGTGCAAGCCAAGAAGGAAAGCCTGTATGCATTGCTGCACAAGATGATCAAGTCACAGGCAAATACGAATGTGCAGATTTGCATCAGTAATCGGTGTTTCAATTGCCACCTGTGCGTGTTGCAGGTCTATGCAAAGTTTTTTGCAGAGGGCCTACAGACGCAACTGGTGACGCTTCCCGCCGACAAGGTGAGTGCCGACTCGTTTGCGCTCATCTACAAATGGATGCTGAGCGATGAGCCTGTGATAAGGCGAACGGAGATTCTGAAGATGTTTGAAGGCGCTGTCTATCTAGGCATCAAGGACTTGTTGAGTCAGTGTTGGTTTCAACTAGAGGATATGAGCAAGTTCGCTGACGATGGAGCTTGTGCGTTATACGTGGAGTCGGGACGACGCCCAGCCCTGGAGCCCATACGGGTGCTGATGTTGTCTCGAATTGAGAAATACTTCCTCACGTTTGTTGCAAGCCATCATTTCTTAGAGATGCCTGTAGAACACTTAGACCAGTTGCTTGGCTCCAGTTTGATCTCGGTGAACACTGAAATCGAGATTCTCTACAGTGCAATGCGTTGGCTCAACTACAATTGGGAGGAGCGCTGCGTAGCTTTGCCGAAAATCTTGAACTGTGTGCGATTTCATCTGATGCCCGAGTGGTACCTTATATCCTTGTCTCAGTGCAGCTCCACAGACGTCGCAGTGGCAGCTTCCTTACTGGAATATATCGCACAGCTGCCAATGGTCTTGGGACAAATTAAAGATGCTCTCAACCATGTGAGCAGCTTTAAGTGTAATAAGAAGCTGAGCGCGCCTGGCAGCAGTAGGTCTAGAGTGGACCATCGCCAATGGATACACGACAAGTTGTGTCCCTATTACGAGAGCATTGGCTGGGGTGGCCAATCCGCAAAGCATTCCATCATGTACAATGACTTTGAGCAGTACCTGAAACTGCTTCGGTACAAGGAGCTTTCTGGTCATTGGAAGACTTGTGAGCTAATCAAGTTCGGTTTGCTAGCCACGACTAACTGCGCACACTTCCATGGCAATAGGCTGAGGTCGACACCACTGATGTCAAATGCGGTTTCCAACTTATATAAAATTGATAATGAATAGGTCTTTTTTGATGTCTATCTTTTTTGAGAAGATCGTGTTTCATGTGTATGAGCGTTTTGTAGTGTTGCAAGAACCCTCATAGACGTTTCAAAATCGCATCCTAAGACGCTTAAGTAAACCAAAACGATCTTTTCATTTTGGTGGGTGGGTATATTACATTCCCTGCAGACTCTAAGTCGTCCATGCTTTCTTAACTGACGCTGTGCATTATTTGTTTCTTTTCTGTTAAATTTATTTTTATTGCTTAATCGACTACATATCGATCATTTTGTAAAAGACTATTGTAAGTCAAAGTTTTGACTTAATGGTGCAGAATTATTCGTTGCAACATATTTGCTACAATATCGCGTTTTTTAAGTTATATATATTATATATAAGAGGAGTGGTGGAGTGATGCGGTAGTTTATTCGTATGCCATTGACTGTCAATCAGAATACGAGTAAAATAAATTATTTACAATGAAATAGATGCGTCAGTAGATCACAGATTAACGAAGGAGAAGGAGAAGACGGTGTCGCTCACATTTCGATTGAACTCCGCTGGGAGCAGTCATATGTCAACTTAAAAATTACACCAAGTGATTTTGGGACAAGCCGTTAGTGAGGTGCAGAATGCATCAGTGTGAGTTTTGCCATCCAGAAACTGTCGCGCAAATTGTTTGTAGCCGCTTGTGCAGGCAATCGACTCGCTGCAGTTGGCTCCTTTACGACGCTTCCAGAAAAGTATGCGACCCTGCCTCAGTGCCCTGAATTCCGTTTCAGCATGTGATTAAGTAAAAAAAATGAAACCGTTGTCTTCCTTATGATCGTTAAGTTTCTGGTTCGTTTGCCGTAATTTGATTCCTCGTTTCGTTAAACGGTACCTTTGCATCATTGTACGAAATATTGTTTGACGTGGGTCCTGGCGTGCAATCTGGCGCGCCTGTCTCTTGCACATTGTTTTATTGTTGTGACAAATGAATTACATTTTTTAATTTGTTGCACAGCACATGAAATCGGCAATTGCTGTGTTCTGCGTGGCAATGTCTGCGACTTCTCGCGGCTGCTGCCATAAGCATATGAGTGTCTGCGTTTGTCCCCCTTTGCGATAGCGAAATGTTGTAGCAACCTTTTGGGGTCACGGATGCGAGTGTGTGTATTAGCGCAGTGAAGCGAGCAGCGCTCATGTAGGTAAGCATAAAACGAATAATGCAATGCTCTCAAAAATTATGAGCAATAAAAGTGAACATTCCATTTGAAATTGTATTGTGCCTTACCCTTTGCTCAAAGCCTTCACCTCAACAGCAGAGCTACACCGACTGCGAATGCATCATCGACGGTGATTGCGGCAGCTAGAGCAACAACTTAACTGTACACAAGTACGAGTATAACAGCAACAATATATGTAATCGTCATCATCAGCAATCGGATGCATGGCAGCCAGCTCGCATTTCGTTTTTTCCACGAGTTTTGCGATTTTATTATCTATGTCGTGTTTTCATATTCGTCTCTCGTCAAAGTGAGTTCGAATCCTGAATGACAAGAGACATAATGCGGATATGAGAATACAATTCTATGTATCCACTATCGCGTGCAAACATACACTCTCTTGCGCACATACGGTATGTGGGTACATCCTTACTTACATAAGTGAAGGATAACTTTGTACCGGCACACTTTCGCACATGAACTGAATAAAGTCTATATGCAGGCATGAGCGTATCCACTCATCTGGATTTCTGTGAGTAAACAATCGAAGTGCAAACTTGAATGCTTTGTCTTGTGTGTGCGCCAGTGCGTTTGGGTCGGCTTGGTTTGGCGTGGCGTGGCGTGGCGTGGCTTGTGCGCGGAAGATATGCGTTTTGTTTAAATACGCTGTAAGAAAATTAAAAATTAATATTTGTTAAACAAACTAATTTGTTGCGAAAACTCGAAGAAATAGCAAAATAAATGCAATCAGTGCATTGTGTGCGTGCTTTTACCCTTGGTGCGTGCTCATCTCCACTGTGGATCTTCTGTTTATTTTGAAAGAGGAAAATGCTATTGCAACATACGGCGCGGATAACTTTCCATAAATGCAACTTGCTCCATTTGGGTGGTTTGGTTGGTTGGTTCGTTCGTTTTTTTTCCGTTACTTTGTTGGATGCAATTTTTTTTCCCAACGGAATCAAGGAACATCACAACCGAACAGAAAAGAACTAAAAAGAACTGAAAAGAACAAAATACCAACCATTGAAAGCAGAGAGGTGCAGAAAAGTACAGAAAACTCGTATGTACTTTTGTATTTATGTAAGTGCGGGTAAAAAGAAAAATGGTTTTCATAAAATCCGTAGTTTATGGAAAAACTAAATTCGCTGCTTGTTGGCACATGAATGAGCTCGCACTGAGATATATGCACGGAGAATCAAGTGTTCTGACATCTACACCAGCGCCGCGAATTCTGTCAGTGTCAAGAACGGCTGGCAGTCAGCATGGCGGCTGTAGTTCCTTCGCAGGATGTCGTGCTTACTTCACTGCGGAAATAGTATTTTGCATGATAAAACAAGGCGGCGAATGTATGTGTAACGCATGTTCTTTAAAGTGACAACGGCGATTGCGCATGTAAGCTGCCGGCATGGGCTGTGCCTGCCTTCAATTATTTACATTTGCTACGTGCATCCCGGCTGTGAGCTTTAAGTGAGAAAAAAGCATTGAAGACTTTGAGTAGCAGTTGTTTGGCGTTTCTGGGATTGTTAATTGTTGGCTGGCGGCATTGCACTGCATAAAGGAAATGCAATGCAGGGAAAACCAAAATCGAAATGATTTTGTCAAAGTACGCGTGAGATTGAATTAAAATTGGCAATTTTTTTGCGCACCCTAAATGACGAATGCATTGCAACCAATTGAATTTATGTAGCCTGAAACCAAAATTCAAGCTCACCCTCCCATTTCCCATCCCATTTCATTCCACCGAACCTAACTCAAGTCAACCCAACCGAATCGAATCGAATCGAACCTTGGAGAGCACAAATCGGACCCATAAACTCGAAAAGCACCGTTTCCGGCTGTTTAGGTACGCAAAAGGCAGTTAGCGAGTGTGCAGGTTTAGGAACAAAGGAGGGAGCGAATACGCAACAGGTGGCGCAACTTAATCGAATTCGAATTCAAGTCAGATTTGCTCTATTTTATTTTAGCAAAGAAAAAAAAAAAAAAAAAAAAAACAAAAACAATAAAAAAAACCTTTTACAAAGAAAATAAAAAACAACATAAAAACAATATAAATAAAAAATAAAAAAAATTTTACACGCACCCCATATACCCCCATATACAACTCAACCCACAATATACACCACTCTCAGTTGGATGATGGGAGGAGGAAGAACATTCAGCCCCGATCCAGGGGCAATAGTGTTTTGCGGCTGCAGCCAATAAATTTAGTGGCGGCATGACTTGAGGAGGATGTGGTGCTGGCTGCGGCGGCAATGTCAAATTTCGATAAGAAAACTAAGATGGTGTGTGCCATAAGTGCCTCTCCCGAGCGGAGTTCGGTGGTGGCATGGGTGTGCGAAAGAAAATAAGCAGCAGCAGTAAAAAAAAACAAACGATAGGCAGGGCAGCTCAAAGTGTTGAAAGCGTTCGTGCGCAAAGTTTTTGGGACAAAATAAACCTTTTATTGTCGCACCATTTAATCGACCACAAAACTAACATCCGACAAAACCAATACGCTCACCTCCCCTGGTCAGTGCCCACAATCCACTATCTATTGCTCGCTACCCACTTTCCATCTCCTACTTGCTTTGGCATTTCCACCGCTTCTGGGGGCAGCCTTTGCATCCAAGTGTGTGACACTATTTCGTGTGTCGGCGCTTGTATGCTGAGCAGAATTTCGATTTCGATTTCGGTTTTTATATGCAGGAGAGATAAGAACATAAAGTGACATGATTTCGACTTTGGCTCATAGCCTTAAGATGAACCCCAATCGATCCCTTTCACTCTCGTTCACTTACTTGGCCATTGCCCATTTGCCAAGTTGCTGCGCTGTGAGCACTTACCGCACGCTGTATTCGCCAACATCATTCCGCTTTCGTTGTCTGGCTTTTAGACGCGTACACAGGACGTTATGTAGCCATGGCTGGGTATATTTTCTATGCATATTAGCCGAACAGGAGGCCATATGCCTGAACCAAATAACATTTTCCGTTTTCTTTCATTATTGTTCGCATGTCCAATTACCCATCTGTTCGATCATCCGTTTGTTCACAGAGGTCCTATGTATAGCGTAAAAAATGCGACCTTCATATATTTGCAACCATTAAAAAACAATACATGTGCTTTGTATTTGTTAACTGCTGTGTACGTTTTTTCCCAGGCCGAATGGGCTCCCCTTCTCTCCGAGTTAACATGACCTTCGATGTTATGATGCCCCGAAGGATTGTCTTTGACTCAACTGCCCTGTTCGTGTTCATTATCTTCTCGCGCTCTTCGACCTCTTGAGATGCTAAATGTCATTTTACACCTTTAACTGTAAATGGGCACGCCTGCCCTCTTCAGCTGTACAACAAAGATAGATTATATTTTACTTTTAGTTCATCATATTTACATTGGTGTTTTCAACATTAAATTAAGATATTACGAAATCTATGCTTTTTGTAACTAAAAAAATAATTTTGTGCTGCTGGTGCATACGGCTGTGATAGGTATGGTATTTCGTTAGGAGCAATCTGGTTCCTGTTTGGTTCGCTAAATGTGAACACGATTCGAATTTGGGAACGTTTCTCTACGCGTTGAATGTGGAGGAATTTTCTGCGACTGACACGCATTGACAGCAACAGGCGATAGAGTGCAAACGATATTCGATGGACAATGGACTCCTCATGACAAACTAAGGACTACAGACGTCACGCGGAAGATGTGCAGGCACATAATTTGAACACCGTTCATTGATTTTATTGGTTTACCAACGTATCTGCTTAAATAAACTCAACTTAGGCGTGTCGAAGGATAGGGAGTGAAGTGCGCGGATCCAAACGAAAACGAAAATAGAAAAATCGTTTAAGAAAACATTGAAGCCAGTGAAGAAGCAAAGTAAGCATAGACTTGTTACGAGTGTGTATGCATACGGAAACTATAGAGTAGCCGTGGTACAGCAAAATTAATGGGAGAAAACTGACTTAGTTGTGGGGTGGGATCAGCGGGTGAACGAACTTGGCAGCTTTTTATCTTAATAGACAAAGTGGCTCACGCCATGCGTTACTCGCCATGGTCCGCCCACTGAGTTAGTAGTTTAGTGAGTCGCCTAAAGCGTCCCTTTCCTCACTCTTATGAGCAAGGCTTTGTGCGTAAACATCCGAAAGCATAATTTGAGCAGCGACTTTCTGGCATCGCTCCTGCTTAGATGTGTAAACATTTTGCAGACGCCGGCAGTTGGTCTTCGTTCATCGTTTGTTGTTGTTCGCCCTGTGACGTGTGTCCTTTACCGTGCGTCGCCTGCTTGTCCGAAGTTTGAAGACGCGCATTGCATAAGCAAACGAATTGGTGGCAAAGTCCGACTCATTGGCATTCGCAATTGGCATCTATGTACGTGTGTGCGTGAGCATGTGTGTCCCGCCGTCTGTCTGTACGAGGAAGAAGACTAGGACGTGAACGAAAATGTCTGTCAGCTGCTTTGACGGACATTTAGCTCGGCTCTCACAGGGCCGGCTTGTTGGTCATTGCTCATGTGTATTCTCAGACACATCCGAGGCCGTTATGCTGGTCGTAGTCGTATACTAACCGAAGGTGGTTTCGCACACTGTGTGCGTTGAGTCGCGTCAAATGTTCGTGTGGACGTGAGCCAATGTGTGTGAGCTTTTGGAGGTGGCGTTTGTGCGTGCGTGCGTTCGTGCGTGCGTGTATTGGTTTAATGAGCTTTGTGTTATCCTTTTGCTCAGCCCAACCGTTCATCGGCCAAGCGATTGTCCGTCTATCCATCTGTATGTCCGCCCGATATGTCCGATACGTTCGATGAGTCGCTCGCTCCTTTGCTTATATTTGTTTATGTATACCCTGTACTAAAAAATAGTAAAGGGTATATTAAACTCGTGCGAATCTATGTAACAGGCAGAAAGAGGCCACAAAGTTTATATATCCTTGATCAGCAACGAAAGTTGAGTCGATCTAGCCATGTCTGTTCTGTCACAAAGACTCTCCTAATCCATAGGAATAACAAGTTTATTTTTTTTTTTCGATATTCATCTATGACAAATAGCTGCCATAGGAAAGATTGGCCGAAAAGCAACATCTACAGAGAAAAACTTTTTTGTTTATTAAGATATTAATGATATCTTAAAGTTTTGGATTTAATAATTTAAGGTAATATAAAATCATATATCTGAATATGATATATATCGATTTACTATAACAAATAGCTGCCATAGAAACGGTCTGTCGAAAGTTTACTTTTACTAAGTTTTTTAAATTTTAAACTGGGTACAGAGTATTCTATAGTCGGATGTGCCCAATTATAGCCCTGCCTTTTTAGTTATTTTCGATTCATATTGTCTTTGCATTATATAAGCATGCTCTCTCATAAGCCGTTTGCCTTCATCCTTAATTGCTTAGCCATTTTTGCCAACTGACAAACATTGCGCTTAAAAATTTTCTATTTTGGTTTCCTTTTTGGTTTCGTTTTCATTGCCTTTTTTATTTTTGTGTTTGCCATATCAACTTCATATTTTTTACAACTAACACTAGAGCAACCACCAGTTCTAACTCCCCCTTCCCCTCCACCACCAGCACCGTCAACTCCACCTTCATTATCACCATCAACTTCAACAACAACTCCAACAACAAGTAACACGCAATGCCAATCTTGAATAACCACTCCTACAGTAGGCTTTCGGTTCTTGTCGTAATGAAAACTGGGCACGGTGCGAGTTTCTAGGATGTAGCACTAAGCGCATATCTATTTTCTTTGGATATTAGTACGAAATTACACATGTATTTCAAAGTATATTTAATATTTCAATTGTATTTAACGAAATTTAAAATTTTTGTTTATATTCTACATTTAGTTAGCAACGTAAACTTTTGTAACTGGCAAGGATCAGAAAAATATATAGCAACTACTGAGTCAAATATGACGAATGTTGTGTGATGAGTATTGAGTCTTTAATGTAAAAAACAATATGATGTAGCAAGAATCGAAGTTTGCAGCCATCGCATGTGTGCAACAACCGAGAGACTACTGTATATATCTCAGCAACTTTTACTAAACATTGTGTCACTTTTGTGTGATTAACAGATATCGGAAAGCCGTATGCCATATGCCCCAGACTGTGTGCCCACATCTTTGTCCACAATCGCATGTAAGCATGTAATTACTCTTTCTTACAAATGCATTACGAATGTGTACACAGTGTGTCCGTCGCCGTTTGTGATTCGGTTGTAGCAGCTCGAAATCACAAGAGTGCCCTGCGTGGCCGCCGCCGTCGCCTATAAGCACCACATGCGAAAGTCATGATAGGAAAAGCCATTCATGGCATGGCTAAGTTCTTGCCTGTGTTTTGGCAGCGGCGAATTTCGCGTTTTCAAGGTTTGCAAATTACTTTCAAACTTCATTGAGGGGGACACTAATGTATGTATGAGCGGTGGGTGGTAACGGAGAACGACACGGGCGGGGTGACACTTCAAAAGGATTTTTTGTCTTAGCGGTGAAAAATGTTTCGGTTGCTTTGGATGCGATTAAGAAATTGAAACGTGGAAAATTGTCAAGTACTGCTTTGCATTTTCGGTAATGTTGTGTTGTGTGTAGGTTAAAAAAAAAAGGGAAAAACAAAACAAAAAAAAAAAAACGAAAGAAAACGAAAAAAGAAATCAAGAAGAAGAAGAACACAACAGAACAGAACGCAAAGCTAGAAAATATGCAAAAATAAAGTATAAAAATATAAAACACGTTTCACTTAAGCCTTTTCATTTTTCTCATTAGGAAAATTAAAATGTAAACCGACCAAAAAGGCAAAAAACAGATTGCGCGCCATTAGGCCTAATGCGGTACCCTTTTTGCGTAGAGACCAGTCGCAGCGGCGTCGTTATTTGGTGCCGCCATACCCTCACCGCCATCACAGCTCTACCGGCAAATGGCAAACGACAACGATACCAACCGATGCCCGATGCCCGATGCTCGATGCCCGATGCCAGAGGCAAAGCATTTTCGGAGCACGCACAGAGATACACAGGAGGCAGAGGTAGAGGCAGCGACACAGACAGAGACAGAGAGACAAATGACTGGATGGAATGGCTAAGCAGTGCTGAAGTCTGCTCAGGCTGCTCAGACAGTGTTCTGTATTTTTGTTGTGCGCGTCACTATCACCGGATATACCCATAAAAATAATAAATATTATCCTCATCGTAGTTATAAACAATAAAAATATGTACTTGCGAAGACATACAAAACAACAACAACAAAAGCAGTAGCAGTAGCAGCAGCAGCAACAGTAATAATGATAACGCAAATGAATATTTTGCTTAAAGCAGACACACAGCCAGCAATGAATGAGCATTGTAATGGCCAAGGAGCACTGCGCAGGTGGGGGTGGGCTAGGTAGCACAGCAGCAGCAGCATCATTCCAACATTGGTGATGGTGCATTGACGGAGCGCAGAAACTTATAGATATGGCACCAAGAAGGACAATGGAAGTCTGGTCGAACTTACAAAGTGCCTAATGCTAATCCCAATTCCAATCGCTAATACGCTGTAGCTACTTGAACACTATTCACATAGATACAAATGGTCACATACACATACGCACATGCACACGCACACTCGCACACGCAAACATATATACAAATGAATGCACGCACGTGTATGGAACATTTACGAAAACGTACTGGCAATAATAAACGCTCGAAAAGCGAAAAAAGGAAGAAGTCGAAGATTCGGAAATAGACGCTGAGGCAAGCAAAGAAATCCAACATCATACCGTACTGTAATAAAGGCAGAAAAGGTCACAGGCCGCCACAATATTTACCCGATTAAGCGACCAAAAGCTACCATACCACAGTTGAGTTGAGTTCAGATGAGTTGGAGCTCACTTTGATACGGGCACGGACACAAACTCGGACACGGTCACGGTCACGGGCGTGTGTACGGGCCCAATGGCCCAATAGCCCGATGCGCTCATGCTTCAAACAAACAAAAAAAAAAGAAACAAAAATAATATATAGACAAAATATAAGAAATGCAGAAGAAAGAACAAAGAAAACCATACAAAACATTAAGGAAAGAAAAACGGTAAAACGAAATAAAGCAGGAAAAATTTTGAAAGTTAGTTTATTAGAATTTAACACAGAATTGTGGAGCAAACTATCCGCTGAGGATTGACTGGGCTTGGAAATGGGTTTCAGTTTAGTTTGCATTTTGCTTCAGCATGAGTTGGCTTGCGTTTGACATTGGCGCACTTGGTGTGTTGGTGTGTCGGTGTTTGTTGGGTTTTCCTCTGCTGCAACTGCTCTGCGTATCAATGAGCATTTTTAATGCACATGTATACCTAGCTTAATGTTTATGCTGCAAGCAATTTGGTAAATTGAACTGAAACGAACCAAATTGATTTAATTTGAACAAACCGAGTCGAGTCGAGTCGAGTCAAGTCGGGTCGTGTCAAAATGAAAGGACTTGGAAAGTCTTAAGGCATTCGCTTGGCAATTTGTGAATTTAACTATTACGCTTTCGCTTCGTGTTTATTTAAACAAAAAAAGCAAATAAAAAGGAGGCCACAAACTGACGAACTGAATGCGCAACTTTTAATTTCAATACGCAGGACATGTGCCAAAAATAGAAGTTACCTATAAACAATTACGTCGCCATACAAGAGAAGAAAGCGTGCAAACTAGTCAATTCGATGGTGTGCGCCGCAGCAAGAGACGGCTGTGACCTCAGCACATTGCTTTTGGTGCTGCCTGCCGTGGCTTTCTTTGCGGGACAGTCGCAAGTCGGGTCTATAACAGAAAACTGTTATTGCCAACAGCAGGGAAATTTCTCTCACTGCTTGCCATGTGTTGCGCTCGTTGGTTTAGTTTATGCTGTGTTTTTGGCAATTTTCTCTTTGACATGAATGCCTGCACGAAAAATCAACAGTTTTCCATCTTATAACATGACATATATGTACATATGTAAAATAAATATTCGCATATGTATATGCATATAGTATGTATATACATAGAATATAAAAATCGATATATACATACATATGTATGTATGTATGTATGTATGTGCATATGTGTGTACCCTTGTTGCATATCTGTTCATACACATATACACATGTGAGCAAGTGTGTATGTATGGAATGCAAGTAATGCAGGTCTGCTTATGCATAGAATTCTGCTTTGATAGGCTTGGCTGTTTCCTGGAATCCAAATACATTTCTGAACGTATTTGACCGATTTGAATTCGCCAAATGGGGACGTGAAGTGCTTTGAGCTTATTGCGACATTGTTAATCTGCAAATGATGCACAAGATTAAGTGATTGGCCAACCGTGACGAAAATAAGTTTCAAAAAATTTGTTGGTCAAAACACAGGATTTTCTGGCAAACGGCGATTAAACAACGACAAAAGACAAAAGGCAACAACAGCAACACGACCAAGAACAACCACAACAACAGCAGCAACCGCAAAGAACCTAATGAAAACAAAGCAAAGCGAACATCCGACTTAAGAAATTTTTATTCTTCTATTGTGTTGCAGCCATTGAAAGCGTTGACGATGATGTTGACGCTAACGCTGATGATGAGGATGACGATCGCTTTGGCGTTCGCAGTAAGGCTTGATGATGATGTCCTTTGACTAGCATATCACTTTCATCGGCAACCGGTGTCATCTTCGCGTAGGTTTTTAATTCAAAGGTTATGTAAAAGCCAAAGGGATTCCACGCAGTCAGAGTCGCAGTCATGGTCGTAGCCAGTTGCTCCAACATTAGCAGCCAAACCCAAAGCCAATGGCAACGACGGCGTAGGCGTCGGCGTCGGCGTTAACGTCAACGTCAAAGTGAACGTTGCTTAAGCGTCGATTACTCAGCGTGTTTGAGTATTGACATTTTAATTAAGTTATGCATGTACAGCATTTACGTAAACTTGTGAGCTGTGGACCAACTTAGCCCCGAGCAGCGCCGAGCAGCTCAAGCATAGTGAAGTGTAGTTTAGGCAAGTCATCGTCCATCGCCCATCGCCCATCGCCAGCTTCACTCGAATGTTCGACAGCTCGGCCGGATTCATCAGTCAATCAGAGTTGTGGACTTAAATTCACAAGAGTTTCATGTTATTTACATTTTGAGCCTTTGATATTGCTTTGCCTTGCCCGGAATGGAATCGAATGGTATGAGGTGGTGTGGAGTGGTGTGGAATGGAAGCGGTTTGCTGCTTTGCGTTGTGTTGACTATGAGGTTCTTGTCGCTCTTGTCATTGTGGTTGGTTCTGTTAGTGTTGTTGATGTTGTTGTTGACTGTTGTTGTTATTGTTGTTTTCTGTTGTTGCTGTTATGGCGCAAAACCAATTTGAACGAGATTGACATTTCGATTATGTAACAAATATGTTCACAAACACAATAACGGTTACTTCTTTCGCCACTCAGCCGGCCAGTCAGTTACATTGTCAAAAAGCCAGCCAGTCAGTCACCGGCTTAATCAGTCACTCATTCAGTCACATACAAATGTACATAGTCCGCCGTCGACGCTGGCGTGTTGTGTTGGCAGAAGCGGTTGTTTAAAATGGCTGCTGCGTTGAATGGATTTACAATTTTAATGTCTTCTTTTGCGACAACAACAGCAGCAGCGTTATACAATAAAAGCAAACACTGTTTGCAACAGTAACAATAATAATAACAACAGCAACAGCAACAGCAACAGCAATAGCAACAGCAACAACAATAACAACAATAATGCTGACAGCATTGGCAACGAAATTGACATTTGTTTACTTAGATAATCAAATTTTTCGCGGTAATTTTATTGACAAACAGTTTGACATGTTTTCAATTGTTCAAATTCGTTTCGATTTTATTTGAATATCCCTTTGTATTTGTATGTGTATTTGTATCTGTAAATGTATCTGTATCTGTATCTGTATCTGTATCGACCTGTAAAAGAATCTGCATCCGTATAGAGTACGTTGGCGTTTTGCAGTTGGACTGAATTTGGCATTTTCATTCACTATCACAAATTTGAGTATATTGACTGGCTGTGTGCTGGCTGTGTCCTTGTGTGCGTTAATGTGCCAAAAAGTTCCAAGGTCATGCGCCCCGCTGGGACTATGACAACGGCAAAGCCGCGCTGATGACACGGCTTAACTATCTAATGGTTTGTTCGCACAAATGACCTGTCGAGCAGTAGCCCGGCAGTATCGAGTGCCCTTCCTCGATGTTTGCTGTACACCGCACTGCAGTCGATGTGTACGCATAGCACATATTAACACGTGCGACAGCCGCCACACAAAGATGCACGTGGAACATCATTCGGGAAGCGTTATTTTCCGCATTCGAGCCAGTGCAAACCGCACTAGCCAAGTGCGAGCACTGCGATGCTAATCAAATGACACACGACTCTCATTCGAATCGAGCGACCGCATTTCGTGGCATGCCCTGACGTTCTGTTACGCTACGCTCTATCGTTGTTCTTATTGTTATTGTTGCTGGTGGTTACGGCGATGTCGATGGTGCTGATGGTGCTGATGTTGGTGGTACCGGCAGTGATGCTGGCTCCAATGGAGCGTTAGCTAACTGGCTCAATGGCTGTGCTTCTACAACACTTGATTCACTTGCCGATATGCAGCTGAATCTCGCGCACTGACAAGCAGAAGACGCTTGCAGCCAACACCGTCACCGTCAGCAATAGGAGCAGCAGGAAGAGCTTCGAGCCCAGTCGCCGGCTCGTTTGCAGTGGGCGGACTACTCGGAGCGGAGCACGTTGATGAAATTCACACAATAGCAAAAGAGAGCAGGCGAGTCGGCGAAAGCGGCAT
Organism: Stegana nigrithorax; assembly: GCA_037044495.1. Lineage (NCBI taxonomy): Eukaryota > Metazoa > Arthropoda > Insecta > Diptera > Drosophilidae > Stegana > Stegana nigrithorax. The sequence continues at coordinate 36,805 of JBAMBQ010004797.1, read as the reverse complement.
TGACAGCGAAGAGATTTTGTGTGAGTCGGTTTAGGCGTTTTCACTAATGAGCTCAGCGCAATGAACGGCCAACTGAGTCTTCGTCCCATTGATGAGCTGACTGGCAGTCGGTTGGATGGATGTTTGTTGTTTGCGCTACCAAGCGAGCTTTTGGCGCCGGATGGTAATGGCTCAGCGTCGTCCTTGTCGTTGTTATTGATAATGTTGCTGTTGTCGCTGCTGTTGTTGTTATTGTTGTCGGCAGCATAGGCAATTAGAGAGCAAAGCGTCGTGTTTTCCACGTTTAACGAAGCACGAAATGCAGCAAACAATTTATCGCTTAAGGTCGCCGGCGAGTGAATGAATGGGCGAGCGGGTGGACATGCGGACGGGTGGTAGGGTGGTTGGGTGCTTGGGTGCTTGGTTGTTTGGACAGGTGAGGTGGCTGACAGAGCAGACAGTGCGTAGATTCGTCGTTAAAAATTCACTTTAAACTTAAAAAGCATTTTAGGCAAATTTAATGCCGGAGAGTAGTAGACTGCGCTGCGTTTCACATTTCACATTTCCCGTTTTGCGTTTCGCGTTTCGCGTTTTGCGTTCCGCGTTTTGCCATTTTGCCGTTCTGCCGTTTCCTTCTTACGTGTGTGTGCTGTTTGCTGTGTGCTGTGTGGTGTGTGCTGTGTCCTGTACGCTGTGTGCCATGTCCTGTGTGCCGTATGGCGTGTGCCGTATGCTGAATGCCGTATTTGTGTCGGGTGACATTCCGCGAGCATTTTGTTGCCTGTTTGGTGCCCGATTTTTCTTCTTTTTTTATGCATAATGTTATAAATTTCCAACATTCGCGGCATTTTCAGTTTTCATTTCGTTTGCGATAAATTATACGAATCCTGCTTTTTCCGCTTCCTCGCGGTCCGCATCCGTTGTTGACTTGCTGCGCAGGGCACTGTTTTTACTTTTTATTCTAGCTTTGTGCATTTACTCTTGCTACATGTTTGTTGTTCTTTTCTTACCAAAAAACAAATAAAAAACAAAATGAAACGAAAAGAAAATAATAAAAATAAAAGAACGAACGCAACGCAAGAGACAGGCGACGGAAATTACAGCGTTGAATCCCGCTGGATTGGCGACTATAACAACCGCCAATTGTCAAGCATTGCCGACGCAGCCCGTGGCCGCCTTGCAAAAAAAAAAAAAAATTATGAACTGATTCCATCGTCCTGCTAGCCGCCATTTGCCCGTCTGCTGGCCCATCTCTGTGCATGCCTATGGATTCTGAGTGTTGTAATTTGGCGTAAATGTATGTGGCTCTGCCGGTCCCATGGGGAACTGCGCTGGGTGCAGTCTCCACGCATAAATAATATTTTATCGGCTTAAGCGATTAAAGCGATCCGCTTGCCTGCCCGCAAATAGACTTTCCCCCGGCTTAAGTGTCCTTTTCGGTTTCTGCTTTCTTTTGGCCGTGCGCAGCCTGTTCGGCGCTGCCAGGCATAATTGACACTTTCGTTATTGACTTTGTTGGCACGTTGGCATAAGATGCACGCACATGTGCGACTGTCACTCGAGCGAGCGTCAGGCAATGCAAAGTGTCTTCCGCACTGGCCAACAACACCGGCACCGGCACCGGCATTGGCTCTGGCTCCGGCACTGACACCGGCACCAGCTGGTGCAGCCGCATCGACACGGCCAATCGGTAAACTTTGGTCGACAAAGTTTTCGGTGCAACCTGCCCGGCTCTGCTCCTTGCGCTGCGGGCAGCATAGGATCTTAATTTCTACTTTAATCTGAAAACACTTAAACTTTGACCGAAAATCGTTGGAAATTAATCAACGGTGAAACCTGTAAAAAGCAAAAAAAATAAAAAAAACAAAATAATATTAAAAGAAGAAAACAATAAAGAAAGTAAGATCCCAAAGAGGTGGGTAAGCGTAAAAGGAGCGTAAAAAGTTTGGATTTCGTGCGCATTGTTCGAGTCGAGGATTGACAAGCGAGAAACGTAGAATGCGAAATGAGCATTGCACAATGCAGACATTCCCTTGGGAGAAACAAAAATTTAAATTTAAATTCAGTTATTGAATTTTGTTGGTGCAACGTTTTCTCTATTTTTCCCATTTTCCAACTGTATTTTCTTTTTTCTGTGTTCATATTCGGTATTTGCGCAATGTTCAAAGACTGCGGATTACAACAACACATTACAACAATTAATAGAAGGCAACACTTTCGCACATACACAACCCCCTCAGCACCTCTCAGTACGCTTTTTGTCTTCCACTTAATTCACGCTTCTCTTTTCTTTTTTGTGTTTTTCTTTTGAATGCAGCTTTGATGTAAATCGGATCAGTGGCAATCAGCTAAGTTCAATGTATTGCTTCCTCAGCTCACGTCACACGATGGCATGGGGCTGGATTTGTATGATTAGTCTGGGTAGTCTGAGAAGAATTCAAATTAAATTCAAATTTCATCGCATTTGCTGCGACATCACAGCGAACTTCTCTTTTTCATCGTTTGTCATTTTTGATTAGCTTAGACATTTTAAATATGACGCTTAGTGAAGCTTTCGCATGGCATGGCAGGACATATCATATCAAAGCGTGGCATGTCATGGCATGAAATTGACATAACCGATGTCCTTATGCATGCACTCTTACGTCATGAGACGTTTATATCAACTACCGTCAGCCGAACTCACTCAAGCCCAATCCAGTTCAGTGCAGCCCAGCCCAGTTCAGATAAACCAATCCGAGTCAGGAATAACTAATGCTTTGTAGTAGATGCAAGTTCAGGCGAGCGCTTATTAATTTAACGGGCACACATCTACGTGCCACCATGATCAGCATAACCTCTGATTGCTGGTTCCGGGTGAAAAAGTCGCGTCCGTTTCCCGACTGCCGACACCGTACGTCTGCCAGCCGTCCGTCTGCCATAAGCTGTTAGCATGGCCACAGCTTCCTGTTTTGCTTGTGCGCGCAGAGACTTTGTTGTCCTTGTGATGAATAGGATTGTAAATTGTTCTCGCTTGTGCCGAGAACTGAACGACCGGCATGAAGAGCAATGAAATTATGAAAAATGGACATGGGCAACTAACGAACTCAGTCATTTTACTTGCATGACATCCTTCGGCAGCACCAGCATCAACATCAGCATCAGCAACAGCGAGCGGCAGTGCGTGGCAGCGAAGGCGGCATTGCGGCAGCGAATGACACTTTATTAGCGTCCCATTCATAAATATTGCCATGTAGACGATGTGGCAGGTAGCAGTCTGTACTGGCTAGGAGGTTCTCGGAATACGACGAAATGCATCGGATCGGGATGCTTTGGTTTGCCATGATTGGATAGGTTTATGTGCGTAATGCACTTTACGAGTGCTCAAGACGGTGCTCGCCATGAAGCTAGAAGGGCACACGGAAAGCGACTAATGAGTAGCTACAGCGCTCAGCGCTACGCTGCAGCCTACCTTCCCGATCGCTTACTCACCTTGCACACGCTTTCGCCTTTACCGATGCTGTTCTTCACTGTTGCCGTCTCCGTCGCCTTTGCACTTGTCCCATTGACTTTCAAGAGCTGTATATTTGCAATGCGGCGTAACTATAAGTACAGAATTTATTTTATGGCATGCAATTTTGTGCGCTTCGTCGGCTCTAGAGTCTAAACTTTCGTTTAGATTGCAGTGAGTGCTCTGCGTTGCACTGGCAGACCAAAGCAGGAGAGGACAGAGAGAGACAGGAGAAGCCAGGCCAGGAACTTGCTGCTTCGCTTGCGCGCAAAAATTTGCGAAACTTATAACTAAGTGAATATTAGAGTCCCGCCATACACTAACACACATCCTTGGCCAGTCCCGGGTAGCCATCTTGGCATGGCAACGTCGTTGCTTGCAAAGTATTGCATTGTCTTTGGCTGGTGTTGGCTGATGTATGCACTGGCTTGCGGTGGAGTGGGCGTGGCGGGGCGTGTTGTGATTTTTATGAGACGGCTTACATCGAGTTGAAAGCTCTTCGCGATAACTGGTGTTCCCTGTCTCGTTGCCAGTCGTTCGTTTATTGCGGCGGCATTGCTTCACTTTGCCCCACCTCACTTTACCCAACTTGACTTCACTATATACAATACAATACACTTCAGCTTGCTCTACTCTACTCCATGCGATGCCATTCCATTCCAGCCCACAATTCTCCACTTCATTCCAGAGCATTGTGTTTTAGCTAACTTTAGCTTAGTGGCTTTCATTCCACGACACTTTGTGGGTGTGTGGATTTCGCTACCTTCGTGCATATGCTGGTAATGTGCTGGAATGTCGCCTCAGAAGTTAACAAACACGCGGACCATGCGAACGGACGTACGGACGCATAAACGGCCTGCGAACGACGATATCAACGAACGGAGGAACGAATGAACAAACCAAAGATAGAATACAAAACCTTCACTTTCATTGTGCCGCATCTTGTTGCCTATGGTGGACAACCGCGTCTTAACTCTGTGCTTGGCCACGACTGCACCGAGTGGCGCCACTACTGCAACGGCAAGTGCGGCTGGTAATGATGCTGCTGCTGCTGCTACTTGTGATTCTACGATACTTTTGCTTCTACCATTGCTGATGTAGTTCTTAACATTTTTACTATTATGGCTCTTGTTCAGCACTTTTTTTACATTTCATTTGTGCCTGGCACACGCCGTGGCATCAATGTTTCTAAGCAGCATATCCTCACCTGTGCCACCATTGCTTGCTTTTGGCTGCTTGCCTGCATTTTTTTATTTCTCACACTTTCAGCCGCTTTCCTCCTGCGAAGTTAAGTTGTTTGTTTTATGGCGGAAATTGCGTGGAAGAATTGTTTTGGCTGTATATCTTTTCTTTTAGGCTGCCCTTTGCTCCGCACTTCGCACCCAACCCGCACACTTAGCACAGCGCACACCACACAGAATCCACAGCACATTCACAAATTCAGACACTGTCGTGTACACGTCGACGTAAAATATGCGAATACGTATGAATGTTTGAAACGCGGCTGCAGGCATGGATTTAGAGCAAATGTGACAAAAAGGCTTTAAATAATTTTACAACTCAACAATAACAACAACCACAACGGAAACAACAAGAAAGAAATAAATAAATTTTCATATAGGAGACTTTATGTACATATGTATACATATATATGTATGTATGTTGAATATCTTGGCAGTGAACGGAATGAAAGACAGTTTGCCATTAAATGCTCTTTATGCGACAGACAGTTACACTGATGGACAAACAATGAGGCAGACGGACATGAAGATAGATAGACAAGCAGACAGACAGACTAATTACAGTTAATAAGAAATTAATTAAACCGGCGAAATTACACGTTGCCTTTGGTTCACACATGGTGACATCGTTCCCAAATGTTGCCTTCTTTTAGGCGCACTCTTGTCAAAATGTAAAACAGAACACAGCCGAACAGAACAAACCAAACAATATAACCAAATCAACATTTGTGCTGCAAAATTTAATTAAGCGAAACCAAGAACACAAACGAAAACACAAACAATAACAATAATAAAAAACAAAAAATGGCAACAGCAGTAGCAGCAGCAGCAGCAACATGAGCAGGATCAACACAAGTGACAACACCAAAAACATGAGCAGCGATAACAATAGAAGTATAAAATGTATTTTAACGTCACTCCGCTGGATTATCCTTTAAGCCAATTAGAATGCATTCGCAACAAAGTAGAGGCTCATGAGTAGTTACACAATTTATTATAAAATCCAGCATTTTATAGCAGACATTTTGCGCATAGAACATATTATTCAGCAAACACACATCTGTCACACACTTACTCTCACAAACCTCTCTCCCACTCTCTCTCTCTCTCTTTCTCTCTATTTAACTTACTTTCTCTCTTTCACTTTATCTCTATCTCTTGCACTCCATATGTATATGACACACTATGTGTTCAATCATAAATAAAACAGAACATCGACTGTGAAGAGATTATCTTGGGGATTTTCATTACTGCACCGTAACTTAGCCGACAAGTGTAAAGTTTATGCAAAGAATGCAACAAGAACGGGAAATACAATTTTGACATTTAGTAATGTCTATCGGCTGAAATTCGGTTTGTATGAATTTTTTCAGCAAATATTTTCAGGCAACATTTTCAACGAGTATTTTCAGAAAATAACGATATTTCATAATACGTTTTAAGCAGTTGTAAACACATGGTACACAGCACAATCCGGTGGTTCGAACCCTTCTATTTTTATTTTTTAATTTTGAATTAATATTCCTTGTTTTAATTTATTTACTTATTATGGAAAAACCGTGCTGCCACATTTTTGTTATTGTTTTTGGTTTTTTGCTTATTGTTCCTGTTTTTTTTATTGCTTTCATTTGGTTTTGTTATAATATAAGCGCGGAACACTGATTGGGTCACTGTTATGAATTGTTCCATTTGACACTTAGATATATGTGTGTGTGTATTCTATGTATGCATGTGTGTATGTAAATTTGCAATTCATATTTAATTGCAATTAAAAATCGCGACAGTTTACACACCCACACACCGGCCTAAGCACACATGCGCCTACGCTGCACAGTGGGCGAAACTTCCGCATATGCCATCACAAATAATTATTTCTAAACTTAAGATTATTCATATTGTCATCACAATACATAATGGTATTTAATAAATACGCCTCCAGAACTAAAACAAAAAAATCCATTTTGATGAACAAAAATTATTGTAATAATTTTGTTTACAATTAGGTTGCTGCACTGTGCACAAAGGCTCAATCAGTAAAAATATTGCATTTGGTTCATATACGAGTGTGCTTATACATATATAAATCAGCAATCATCTGAAAAACTCAGTTGGATTGTATTATTATAATAAGAAAAATTTATAATTAGCGACATTTCAATTTAGATATCTGAATTAAATTGCGCCCATTGTGCGCTGGCTGATATAATTAATTATAATAAAAAGTGGATGGAAAAAAAAAGAAAAAAGAAAAAAGCAGAGAAATTGATAATGAAATTGTGCGGAAAATCTCACTTTTTAACTTTAAACGTTTTGATGCCTGTTTATACTCATAAATTATATTATATAGACATACATATGTACATACATTTGTATATATATTTTGCGTATTTTTTTTTCTGCATTTCGTTGAAGCGGAAAATTTCTCTGCACTTTAAACGGTGCTCGGATAATTTGCTCGCACATACATTTATGGATTGCACTTCAGAGCTTGCATGTGGCATATTTTTTGATTGGGATCAAATGAAATTTTAACTTTTTTCTTTTGGCTGATGTTATTGTGGTTGTTGTTGTTTGTTTGTTTCCATACTTTTGGAAAGTTTGTTAGTTTGGCTGAATATATGTTATGCTACATGCCTGAAAAGGATTTAGCTCGGTGCGAGCTGCGCGGTTCAGCGCGAGGTGACTCGAAATGAGGAGAAAAGTAAAAACGAATGTTACGAAAAAAGTAAGCTGCCAGTTTATTCAAGATTTTCTCCTTTCACTTCTTAAATTTTTATACACTTATTACGTCAAACTTTGCATAAACTTTTTTCCGTTTTTTGGATTTTTTATCTGGTTTTCATTTATTTATTTATTACGTTTTTGTTCTTTTTTTATGTTTAACGACTCTTCAAGAAGTTTCGGTCGCTCAGTTTTTTTCACATGATTTGCTTTTCCAGTGCGATAAATTAAATAAAAGTGAAGGCAAAAATGCATAACTAAGAAGTCAAAAAGTGACAACTTTTGATATTTGATTGTGTAAATTATGTAAAAAGTGAAATCATCCTACTTCAAAAGAGTAATAACAGCAGCAGCAGCAGCAGCAGCAGCAGGATCAGCAGCAGCAGCAGAAAGAATATTTGCATAAATTATGCAAAATTATGAAAATGAAATTAGACTTGACATGCTTAAGTTGGCATTTTGCTGCACTGCTCCCTTGCACCACGACTGCTCCTGCGACAGTCAAGGCTTCGCAGCGAGCTGCCCTCGTCATGTAGACTTGTATGCATTTCGTGTTTGAAGCGCTTTCAATGGCAGAGACAATCAGGCGGAGTGCCATGTGACAGCGGCAGCAAGTGGCAGAGAAAAAGCGAAATTTGATTTCGATAGCCTAATTGTATTCATGAGGCGCATGTGCTCAGAATCCATTCAGGCGTACGCCATTGTTTTATTTTCGCAAATAATTGACCTATTCCCATGCTCTATGCATAATCAATCGATCAATCAATCAATCATAGCCAGGCACACAGTGTAACCAGATACTTGCAAACAATTGCCGAGGACAGCCGTCACATTGCTCTACTGCCGCTGCCCGTTCTGCTGCTGCTGTTCACAGCGGGGCAATCGAGCAGCCTGTGTCTCAGCCAGAACAGGCCAGACCAGCATTAGCCGAGCATGTTGAATCATCGTTTAATTTCAATATCATCATCTTATAACCATCAATTATGCGTAGAATGTGACTAGCATAGAATTCTCATACTATGCCATAATTCTATATATATCGGCCACAAATTGATGAAGTAACAAGCCAACTAAAACAAACAACAAAAAGCAACAACACAAACGCAAACAAAATCAAAACAAAAGAAACAAGAAAATGCAAGAAAATAAAATAAACAGCCTCACAGATAGGCGGGCCGGCAAGCTTAGAGAAGGCGGCCCCATAGCCAGGCAATAGATAGAACTGACTGACACACAAACCGCCGTACAGACAGACATAGATGATTGCCAGAAAAGTCCATAGAGGCAAGTGAGCAGAGAAACAGAAACACAGATACAAAAAAATATAGCGGGCAGTGGGGGGAAGCGTCTCATCAGAATGTGCTTGTCCGCTTGTTTTTGCCATTACTAATTAATAATTAATAACTAATTAATTATTGTTTTATCTTTTCACTCGCCCAAACATACGTCGCTTTGACACAAGATGCGAGTGCGCTCACGGATTTCGCATTGATGGGTCCAGTTTCATTCTGATTTGCTGCTTGCTTATTCCAAGCAACACCGGAAAAGTAAAACCGTAATCAGATATCATGTCCTGAATCTGGTACGTGGATCGGTTTATCATAACGACTCGCCCAAAAGGCGTCCCTCATACATCAAACGCACGTTCCAAACCAGGTGACCGCGTAGGCGGCGCGCGTGAGTGCTGTCCGCACGTGTGACACACAATGCCGGCAACACACTCCCACACCCTTCCACACACTAGCAACTCAGCCCAACTTTGTCCTATGCAAACAAATTTGAATGGCTCATTTCATTTTTGCTGCCCGCAGAGTACGCGTTTACCATTGAGACACTGGCGCCAATGGCGGCAATGGCAACATTGGCAGCTGTGGGGGCAACGGTGGCAGCGGGGGCAGCAGTTGCTCTCGGCATTCGATTTATGTGTGATTATTATCGCAGGACGGAGACCTGCACATGCCAAGAAGAAAGACTGACTCGCCCGCTTTGCTCACTAATCACACATATATTTTGCTTATATGTATATGTACAACACAAGTCGTGTGTATATGCATATGTATTTGTGTATATGATTCATCGGCAATCACGAGTACCACAGTCGAGTTCATCTAATGAACGCCCTTAAATATCATTACAATCGATGCGTAACGTATACGCAATATGCGCAGATATCTAAGATAGCGTATACGGTAAACGGTTTAAATTACCGATGGCTACCATTAAATGGGGTATTTGGACATCTGTTGGGCATATAAGATACTCGAATGTGTCAGTTCATCTGTTTACGGCATCGAAAGCCTCTCCAGCACGGGTAATACACTCATTCGAGCGTTTGGCAAATCGTTTTAGTTGTGGCTTTATGGGTTGAAGTCGAGGACACAGTCGGAGCAAAGCACTCGACACACTGGCAAGTCTCAATCCGAGTGTTGAAACGTTTCGAAAGTCATCAACGTTGAAGTATAATTTGGCATTAGATTTACGACAGTCGTACGCTAATAAATGCGGATGGACTCGAGATGCGCGTTAAGTGTTGCATTAAACCACTGGCAAAGTCCAGTCAGTCAGAATGTCAGAATGTCAGTCGGTCAGTCAGTCGGTGGCCCGTTGAGTCAGTGAGTGGACAGGCAAACTGTTGACTACCAACTGGCAGATAGTCAGTCAATAAATGAGGCATTCCCGACTAAGCTGCTATAATTATCCATAGTCACAGCGTGCCATTATTTATTGAGTTCCTTAGCAGACTTGACTGCAGTATACGGGAGTGTTAAGTCCTTGGCTGTTAGGCGAATGGCATGCGAATGCGAGAGCGATTAAATTGTCATTTCTTGTTGGCAATACACATGAAACTCTTTTCCTCTTCCTCTTGTCTACGGGCGCCTTTTTGCTGTTACGCCTTGTCACGCCTTGTTGCGTGCTGTCTCTGCTGTCCCTAATGCTTATAGCCCTTGGCGAATGTATGACAAAGGAAAAGGCAAAAAGGAAGAAAAAAAAAAATCAGAAAAAGAAGAAAAAAACAAACAAAAAAGAGAATTACAATCGAAGACAGCAACAAGCATACGTAGGTGAGAAATTACCTGGACGGACTAAAGTGTAGGCTCTAAGCACGCGCTAAGCTGCCACTGAAACCGAAGCGGAAAGAATTTTCTGTTTTACAAATTTGTAGCTTGGCAGACATCACAGCCACTGCCAACGCCATCACCATCACCATAACCACCGCCATCGTCATAATCATCGTGAGCACTTCAAGCGAAGCCGTAGCCGTAATCGTGGCCACAGCCGCAAAGGCTACCATATTCACCAGCTTAGCTGTCGCAGTCGCAGTCGCAGTCACAGTCACAGTCGTTGGCATGTGAGCTCGAAAGATTTATGTCCGCGTGGTCAGGAAGCGAGCTTGAATTTAGTAGCATCGGCGGCGTCTCTGGTAAAACTGGCATCACAGGCATCAGTGGCTTTGCATCGGTAGCTCAGCAACCGACCGCACGCATTGCTGCCTTGTATGGCATTTGTGTGCGGCTTGCGTCGGCATGACACTGTAATGCCACTGACATGTGGATTAGCATGTCAGCGCACTCAGCACAGCTGCCGAGGCCTCGCATCGTTTCGCCACGATGCGCCGCGACTCGCTTGGCAGAAATAAGTGACTTCTTCTATGCGAGTACGCTTTCAATTTCGAAACGGTATAGCAATAAAGTCCCGAAGCAGACACATCCAATCAGGCATCGGCAGATCAAACGCAACTCAAACGACTTCAGCTGAAATTGAGTGTCAAATGACAGCTTCGTGTGGATCTCTCTTTACGAGAATTACCTGTTGCTCTGGCTGCGCTTATTTATGCAGCTCGAATCTTTCACAAGGTTTCGCCATCAATGCCAACTATGCGCCACTACGTGTCAGTCACAGCTCGGCTGAGATTTACAGTTTCCCCTTGCACACACTCCTCCACACTCCTGAACACACTCGCACACACTTGCAGTACATATTGGAGACTTTACGCAGCAGCCTAACGAGGATATTTGCATGTAAGCAGCAAATGCGGTGTAGCAATGAACTAAACCCTAAATAATGAGCACTAGCTCAAGCCAAGTAATCGTCGCCATGTAGTATTGTACAATACGATATGCGAGTGCTGGAGCAGAGTGGAGTAGAGTGTGGCCCAATGTTATCACTGCGGTTGACTGCGATTGAGACCGGCCGCTTCGACAGCAGCCACTTAGGCACGTTGCAAACGTAAACGAGTGCAATTAACACAAACCCAGCCCATTAACTTAATGCTCCTCACTCTCTGCTCTCAGCTATCCACTCCATGCTCCCCGCCCCGCATAAAGAAAATGTAACGATGCGAAACTAAGCTAAGCCTAACGAGACAAAATGAGATCAAAATCGAAAGAAAGGACACGAAACGAAACGACACGACAAAAAGAAGTCAAATTAATTGAAAAATTGAGTAGGACTGAGTACATGTCAATTGTCAATTATGAATTAATTGGCAGATTGACTGAATAGCTGCCCGGCTGCCCGAATGTCCCAGTGAACGACTGTCCGTAACGACTTGACCCCCCGCCCAGTCGAACCCCAGTCTAGTCGCTCGACAAGCCGTTAAGCAGACGCACAGACGCGAAGCTAGACAGCCGGGCAGCATGACAGGAAAGGAGGAAGGTAACGGGCAGTTTCGTGCGAAACTCAACTGAAAATGGAGAAGCCCACACAATTGCTACCTGGGTGGAGTGGCTGGGTGTCTGCATGCTTGTGTGTTTGGGCAGAAGCTTCAGTCTGATAATAGCATCGAATGCGTGTGTTAGAAAAACCAAAACAAAGGAAAACTTAAATTAAACATAAAAAATAAAACAAATGAAACAAAATAGAGAAAAAATGAAAGAAAATAGAAAAAACAAAAAAACGAAAAGATACTGAAAGAAAATGGCTGATAGGAAGTAAACGACAGCCATGCAGCAAAGTGTAATTCTCGTAAGCGTGTTTTTAAGGCGTTTCCTTAGCTTGTTTTGCTCCGCTTTGCTTTGCTTTTCTTTTTAGTCTCCCTTGCTTAGTCTTGTTTTCTTTTTTTTGGTTTTTCGTTGTTTTTTTTTTTTTTTGTTTTTTTTTTTTTGTGTTTGTTTTAAGTTGTGCTGTGTTTTGTTGTGTAGTTGTTGTTGTCTAGCTCCTCATCGACACATCTCACATGTTGGTAATTAACACTAAGGCATGCTACTGTGTCTGCTGCTCCCTTGCTCGCGCTGCTGCTCTGGCTATGACTACGGCTCTCGCACACGCATAGGCCGTTTTATTCTTTGTCTGACTTTAGCGGTAAATAAAGTGTAATTACTGGTTAAATTGCCATTAATTGCTATACTTCGCATTTCTTTTAACGAATTTTCAATAGACGCAAACACTTAATTGACATTGATAGCCTACCGACAGCCACACACTCATGTCACGCCAAATCGACACCAAAGCCATGCCAGGCACTCGAGACTTCGACAGACTAACGACAGCGTCTGCCTGGCAGGCGGCAATTGGCGGCCGATTGGAGCTGGCCGATGTGGACGCGAATGTGAGGAGTCGGAGTCGGCTCTTTTATTGAATATTTTGTAGCGGATCGTGGGCGAAATGGAATTCTCGTGTTAGTAAATGCATTCCGCAAAGTGGGCAACGCTGCTGTTCCACCTCGCTGACGGTTGCAGGTGCGAGCACCAGTCATTGACGTGGTCGATTAAGTTCTAACGATTGCGTATATGCCAAGTTGAGGAACTGTGTGAATGGAATCACATTTCCCAATACGATTCGTAGGCAATTTCGTAGCCGTAGTCAGCACTTTCAGGCTGAGGTGCAACCAAATCATGCCACTTCGATGCCGGATCGAGTTAATGGCGGATATTTGCAATTATGCATGTCGGTGTATGCGAGTGTAAATGGGAAAATTGCAGTTGAATTGCGCAAAGGACGAAGACAGTTGATGACTGGTGGTGTGAATTTGCTATCCTGGCCCTAGTAATTGGACTACCAACTCAGTAAAGTAATTGTTTAAAGTCAGTCGACCGTTTATCTGCATTCTGTGGCTTAGCTTATACTATGTCGATGAAATTCTATCCTTTGCAAACGGAACCGTTTCAATACCGGCAACAAATGAGCAAAAACAGATTACAACAACATAAAGAATAGCTGCAGCTATACCAGCAACAACAATAGCGCACAAGTGAATCTGCACTTTGTGGCTTTGTTTCATCTGAATTCCCCTAATACATAAAGAAATAGCAATGGCAGAAGAAGAACTAACTAACCAATACACACTTAACCAATCCTAACCCAACCTAACCATGGCAAGACAAGGTAAAGAACGGCACAAGACAGACAAGACAGACAAGGCCAGACAAGGCCAGACAAGGAAAGGCAAAAGAAGTCAAGCTAAGCTAAACTAAGCCAAGCCAAACAAAGCAAATCGTGTTGAGTCGTGTCGAGTCGACTCAAGTCGAAAGAAATGGAATGGAGTCAAATGGGAATGATGTGGAGTGAAGTGGGGTGGAGTGGATGCCTGCGACGAGTCGGTTTAGTGTCCAAATATGCAATGTATTCGATTGACAGAGTGTACACAAATGTTTAAGCAAACAGCAGACTTACTGCTTATAGAGGGCCATAGACAGACAGACAGCGAGGCAGACACAGAGACAGAAAATTGAGGAGATGTGAGCGGACTGGAGTGTGGCTGGAAGTGCAAGCCAAGCTATTTGCCTAATGGTGAGGAGCAAAGAAGCGACTGAGTTTGGCGTCATTTTGTGCACTTTTGTCATTATGTCGTTCTTGGTTTCGTCTTTGGTGATGTTTGTTTGTATTCTAATTATGATGTTGCTGCACAGTTATTGTTGTTGTTAATAATGCTATTGCAAGAAGTAACAACGATGTAAACTACAACAACACTATCAATGATGACGACAAAATTTCCATTTTTTGTTCGTTGGTTTTTTTTTTTTTTTTGGCTCTTATTCTTTCTCCCCATCTCTATTGTTACTTGCACTATTTACCTAATGACACTGTTACTTAGTACTTTATTCTTATAAAGACACAAGTTACGTCTCTCCGTTGTTGCTCCACATTGCTGGTGTTGTTGCTGCTGTTGTGTGAAACCACAAAAAACAGCGCTAAGTTAAATGAAAAGCATCGAAGAACTGTTTTCCACTCATCTCCTTTTACTCCTCCAATTGCTTAACTGCCATAATTTTCACATTTGCTTCTTCTTTATTTTAATACGCTGTACCAAAATATGATAAAGGGTATATCAAAGTTACATATAATAGGCAGATAGAGGCGTGGCAGACTCCACAAAGCATGGAAAGGCGAGTCGATCTAGCCATGTCCGACTGTATGTTTATACGTCTGTCTATTTTTAAATGTTTTCAATATTTAACCTACAACATCCAGCTGTCATAGGAAACTTTACTAAGAAAAACCATTTCGTTTTTCAAAATATTGTTATCATATTTCGGATTTAATAGTTTTTGATTATTTATTCACTATATCATATAGCTGGCATAGGAACAATCAGTGGAAATATGAGTTTTACTATGTTTTTGTATATTTTAAACTGGGTACAGGGTATTCTATAGTCGGGTGTGTTCGACAGTAGCCCTGCCTTTCTAGTTTTTTTTTTTTTTTTGACTCTGTACTGTTTTCATTTTTTCCCCCTTTTATTTCTGTACACTGGTTGCATTGTTTTGAAGTTATGTTCAAAGCGAGAATGCATTCCAATGAAACAAGAATTAAAAACTGCCAATCCATCTCTTAAGAGCACTTCATGCCGGATGCTGCTGTTGCTGCTGATGGTGATGATAGTGACAAAAGAACCACCAGTTAAATAACTATGGAGTCGAGTTCATTATGAAATCTTTATTGTAACCCGTTTTTCAATGTTTGATAGCATAATTCAGATTTGTGACTTTAGTCCGGGTACAACACCTATTCTGAGTACATACATATGCGAGTATGTGTCTATAAAGCATCCACGATTTTTAGTAATATGCTAGAAGGCTTCAGTCATCAAGAAATGATATCCATTCCTTTTTTTCATCATTCCAAATGAGTTGGCATCTTGTTTCTGTGCCCTCGGAAAATTTTTGAAATTTACTTGTGCGCACAGTTGCATTGAAAGTGACATTGAAAGAAGATATTTTAACATTCCCTTATACTAAGTACAGTGAACTCGCGAAATGGTGACCTAATTAGAAGTAAGGCCATATACCTATACGATTGTTATACCTTTTCGAATACCAACATGAAGTACATAATTTACTAAGTTTAATACATAAATGCAAACATGTTAATAAAATGGAAATTAAGTATATATATTACAAAAGCAGCCATGGTAAAAGTTAATAAAATGATTTGTTTGTGTTAAAAATAAAACTTATGAACCAGATGGTCAATGCATAGGCGTGTGAATTCTCAGAATGAATACAGACATAAAATGAATAATGCATTGCTTTTGTGCAATATTAAAAATACAGCAAGAGATACAAGAGATTCCTGAAGTTTAGAAAGACTTTAAACATGAAGTATAAACCATAATTTATGTGTTCACCCATTTGAGTCTCTGAATTTGTGCACCTTTATGAGTAGTTAATGAAACAAAAATGCGTTATCCCTTTTGGAGCTGTTCGAGGAAGTCATCTTTTCACGAGTTTACTGTATATAGACAACGAAACGAATATGTATGGATGTGTTTATGCTGTGCTTGACACACTTCAGTAGAATCGTGTACGCTGGGGGTTGTGCTTGTGTTTACATTTTTTTGTTGGCAATAACGCAATTATGAAATGGAGGGAACACTGCACTTGCATGCATCCGGGACATTTTCGGTTGCACTTGATGCGTCTCACGAGTGGAAGGAGGGAATGGTGCTGCCGCTCGAACAAGCCACAAAAGATGATTACAGAATGCAAAACGTGGAAATGCTCCTGCCGCTGATTCCATTCGGTTAATAAGCACATTCGATTATAGTTGCCATGGGTACCGCGCAGTTGCTGGCATCATGGCCTCACTGTGCAGTTGGCTGAAATTAATAACGAGTATTGCTGGAGACTTCGTGACTTGCATAATTCCAATTTCTAACCTTAATTGTGGCACTCGTGAATGTGATAAGGAATGTTTCATTTAGGATTTTAACTTTATTGCTTATTGCTAAATTTCCTTGATATTGAGTTAGTAATAGACTGAAACAATTAAGTTCAGATTAATTCATCTTAATTTATATTTTCGTTAAGTGTAATGTGAATATGTGAGCTGAAATGCTTAAGAGCGATTTAATGCATTTTAGTTAATTTAACATTAGACATATTTTCAATGACTATGCCCTCACAACACGGGGATAACCGATTTACAGGCAATTAGATGCATGATTTGCTATTTACTGAGATGATAAGAAGGATGGAAGGATTAATTGTATTTATTGGTATCTTACTTTCATTTTTTCTTAACTCTTAGCTGACTTCTCTTAAATGGCGTTTAGAAAGTTTCGTACCAACTCACCTGCTCTGTCACAGGCACATTTCTGTTTGTTTTTTACTTTATTGTATTACGATTATCTAACAGCATCATCTGAGATTGCAGCTATTCGCCGATTCCGCTTTTCTACGAATTCATATGTCATCATGATAAATGAAGAGCTCTATCTGTTATAGCGATGCAATTAAAGTATTTCGCCGGCTCAGTATGACTTCAATTGTGTAAAGACGCGTCAGGGCGCATTGGAAGTGGCGCTTATGATGACGGAAACTATGATGTTTAACCATACGTACAAGTCAAGTCGTTCGCGAATTCTAATTAAGGAAGTGCTTGGCCAAGCCATGGGCCCCTGATTTTTACAGATTTGAATACGACAACACCTGCAGGCAAATCATGGAGGGAATTTCATAGTTATTGGCATACGTAGACATCGAGAATAAAAAGGAGAGGGAGCACGTTGACAGAGTGCAGGAGACATCGTAATGTTTACTTGCTTGTGGATGCCACAACAGATGGTTGGGGTTTAATCCGTGCGTGTTTATGCGTTGCTAAATAAATTGCGTAAAAATCTTAAAACACGTTCAGGCTTTCGTGCCGAAACGGTGGCAGGATGAAGAGGCGGGCGCCACAACGCAGCCGAACACAACTCAAACCTGCTACAGGATATACAAGCATGCGTTGTCCCGGTCGTGTCCTCTCGCCACGGCCGTTTCGTGCCTGTGCCCCATGGGAAGTCGGGTGGTAGGGTTTCCGGGTTTGTCGGATGGTGGGGTGGTTGGTCAGTAGGCTGCTTGGGACATATGTTATAGGCTTTTGTGGTGGCGATGTGTGTGCTGTTATCCGGAACGGAATCTGTGTATGTTCGCGCTTGTAATCCGCTCAAGTCATGCAAACGCTGTTCTACGCCGATAATACGTATGATTTGTGTTCCTGTCCCACCCTCTGTCCTTGTGTGGCAATTTTGGTTGGTATTGTTGTTGTCACTGCCATAATTCCTATTGTTGTTGCTGCTGCTGTTTCTGTTGCTTAAACCACAGATACAGACATAGTCAGCCAGTGTTCTTGTTTGTAGCTGTTTTTATTATTGTTTTCAGTTTATGTTAATGTCGCTGATTATGTCCCCCACTGATGATGAAGTGTTGACCTGGGGTAGGCAAACATGCGGACAACGCGCGCAACAAAATGCGACAAAGCCCTTACATATTGACTTTACGGATTTCTGCACACAAACTTCCGAAAAGGCACAAACAAAGGCACCAAAGGAGTCTTGGATTCAGAGTGACAACTAAGCGAATTTCTTATAGGAGTGTACACACCAATCCAAAAAGGGCAACGAGCAAGCAACGTCGAAGATGCGATTCGGCATACTGAGATGAATTAGAATGTCTGATCGAATAAGGTTTTACTCTAAGAGTTGTGCTGATAGTTGGGTGACGGCTTTCTTGACAGTGCGAAAAACGGCTACAGACGCATCATCTGTGCATCTAATAAAGTATGAAAATGAAGTGTTGATGGGCTAATGAGGCAATGGGATGAAAGAGAACATAGGACACAAAATGTTTTCAGCTCATAATTGCCAATGTACAATACTTCTTATGCAATATAATAATTTAAGTGTGCCAAAAAGTTCACATAAAAAAAGAAAAAAGAAATAATATTGAACAGAGAGCAAAACCCCCAAGGCAAAACTTTTCCAGCGGCAACGCAGAATGAGCTGTTGGCCGGCACCAATAAAATGACGAGCGAAAGGGCACGATGTAAAAGGTGTACAAACTACAAAATCCACTTTTGATGCAAACACGGCAAAACTTTTAATTATACACAGATTCTTGCAATTGCCCTCAGAAAGTTAAGCGAACAAATTGGTCAGAAGCAAGGCTCATAATAAAGAAACAGCTGAGAAGCACAAAAAAAAATAAAAGCATAAAGAAAAAAAAAATAACAAGAAAAAGAAACAAATTAACAAGAACGAGTACGATAAAGAACGAATGATGGGATAAGGAAAAAAAGAAAAGCGAACACGAAAGCAAAAACTGTCGAAGACTTCTTCGCCGACATTCCGGAAACTTTATAAAAGCAAATAATAAGAGAACATGGGGTGGACACGGCTCGGCTCTCAACTACTCGGACAAGGATGCGGACAAGGATACGGACGCGGATACGGACACAGACATGGACAGCGACACGGCACGGAAAGTGTATGTAAATTAATAAAATTAAGTAAAAACAGGAGACTCGATTACTCGGTTTGTCGATTCATTTAATCCTGGCCCAGTGCGGCCGGAGTTCGGCTTGTACGCGTAGATCAAGTGTTGCCAAAAGGTAGCTGGCCTTGATTTTTTGATTTGCTGCTTCTTGTTTGTTCTTGTTAATTTTCATTTTCTGTTTTTGGTTCCAAATAAAGAAAATAAGTCTTGATTATTGTCATAAGCTAGTTCCTATGAGGTCTTCAACCTTCATCTCTGGCATTCTAGCAGACGGACAGACAGGCGGCTGGTAAAGTGCTTTAGGAGCTAGATTCGGCTCGGTTCGGTTCGGTTTGGTTCAGTTTGGTTGAATTTAACTTCGCAGATACTTTCCTCACTGAATGCTATTTATTTAGGTTTATTTGTCTTTTGTCTTTTGGTTGTCTGCCTGGCTGTCTGTCTCTCAGGCTGGCTTTAGTCATTATCATTGTTGTCGTTACTGTTGTTGCTACTGTTGTTGTTGTCGCCGACATTGCTGTCTACCAACTGTGCTCAGGTGTTGTTATGCGGGGCTGGAAGTGATGTTGGCGTGGCTGCGTCGCTTAGCTCGACTGCTTTGCGTACAAATTGCTATTCGCTGAAAATGCCGAATAACAACAAACACACAACCAAAAACACACACACACACAGATGCACGCACACA
The DNA here is from genome assembly GCA_037044495.1 of Stegana nigrithorax. Classification (NCBI taxonomy): domain Eukaryota; kingdom Metazoa; phylum Arthropoda; class Insecta; order Diptera; family Drosophilidae; genus Stegana; species Stegana nigrithorax. The sequence goes on along the minus strand of JBAMBQ010004797.1, from coordinate 16,996 downwards.
ATAACAAAATAACGTACAAAAAGTCTGAAACAAAAAAAGTATGCGACCCCATAAATTTTGTTTTTTCACTTGAGCCATTAAAGTATTGACAAATATTTGTGTGCCGATCTAAATAATGTTTTCACGGCGTAAACGGTAGACACGCAACCACCCGAACATGCAAACATGTAACAGGTACACATACACTAACACACTCTAACGCACACACTCCCACACACACACATGCGCACACGTACACAAATACACGGGCACGTTAAGCTCTATTACCAAAAAAGAAGTAAAAAACAACTATGCAAAAACAATGTTAAACTAAAAAGGCAATGGCTATAGTCGGGCGCAATCGACTGCAGAATACCCTGTACCTAATCCAAAATTCAATATCTATATTTATTTTTTTGCTTTAATATTTTCTATTAACTATGTAAACGTATCGAAAGGGATGAGCCGATCGTTCCTATGACAGCTATATGTTAGAGGCTGAATAATGAAAAAGCAAAATAAACTCGTTATGCCTATGGACTAGGAAAGTTTTCGTGCCAAATTTGGTTTCCGTTTCCGAGATCCGTTTGTTCATACAGACAGACGCATATACGGACAGACAGATAGACGGATATGGCTAGATCGACTCGCCTTTTGATGCTTATCAAGAGTATATATGTTGTATGGGGTTTGCCACGCCTCCTTTTGCATAACGTTAATATACCTTATACCATTTTTTTAGTACAGGGTATAAAAAAGCATGTTCGGTTCAAAAACTTGTGTGTGTATGTGTGAATTTGCTTGATTTTTTTTTTTTTTTTTTGGGTGTAGGTGTGATTTAATCGCCGTTGTTGTTGCTGCTATTTTTGTTGCTGTCGCAAGTTGGGCGCCTTTTGTCACAGCGGCAATTTGTCAAGTTCATTCGCATGGTAAAAACGGACAAATAGGACAATCTTTCTGGTCCCTCTCAAATCTTGTCCTCAGCCTAGTCGCCAAAAGTGAGCTGATCTGAGCTGAACTGAACTGAACTGAGCTTAGCTAATGTTACGAACTTTTTCCAACTGAAGACATTACTCTGTTCACCCATGCATGCAGTGCTAAATACCCTTTATTCAGAAGGGAAATCCCACATGAAGATCAACTCCTTGCCTAATCGCAAAATAGCAAACAATTTCTGTTACCTTAATCATTTTGAATTCTTGTGTCTGTTTATCAGCATATAGGCAGATGCAGCGCAGGCCCATGGGATGGTCAGTCCGCAGCAGTTCAGTTCAGTTTAGAATTATTGTGGCAGAGTACAGGATGCTGTATGAAGAAAAAAATAAATCAACTGGCCTGGTTGAACGTAGAAAAAGTTTTAAAATTTCAATTGATTTGAGATGAGCGCTCAAAGGCTCGAAGCAAATAGAATAAGCAAAACGTTTCATCAAATATGCGCATCGCTTTAATCTTTTTTGCGGCCTTTGTAATTTTTCTCAATTTTCATATTTATGCATTTAGATGCCGATTTTCGTTCACCCAAAATATACAATATTTTGCATAGGCTTTCCGGGATGTCGCTAACGAGTCACGAGTCGTGCGCCAGTTGGCCTTGTGCTTGTCCTATATGTGCCTGTGTATATGCGTGTATGTGAATATGTGCGCATGTGTGTACAGACCCCTGGTTAATTTAATTGCATGGTTAGTATTTCAAACTATTTAATATACGTTAGCAGCACACGCACCCGTATCGACATTTTGCAACCGAGGCCACGTCCACGTGAGCGTCCGCATCCACATCCGCGTCCATGGCAGCGCTACGTATGCATTTCATCGATCAAAAGCTAATTATGCTTCAATTGAAAAAGTTTCATGAAAAGCTTTGAGTAGCTTCTTGCTTCTTGGGACTTATTAAGCGGCTTAACCGACAGCGCCAATGCGTATACGTAATGCCAGCAGACCAGAGCGGGAAGGCGAGAAGACGACATAGCAGATGTATGGATGTGGCGTACTATAATGGCTGCAGTTGTTGTTGACGGGACTGTGGGCGCGGGCAGCATTGCAGCTTTTCACTTTACAAGCCCAAAAAAGGCGACTTCAAAGTTCGCTTTTGAATACATCACTACAACCGCGCCTTCGCCGGCCTTATGAAGCCAGCTAATGCATGTTTAATGGCGGCTTGGAAAACCTTTCACATAACTCTTAAGCGTTTCAGCTCGAGTTGCCTACCAGCCCAGTCGGCTGCTTCTCCGGCTGCTTTAGCGTCTACGGTCAAAATGCAAAGCACGATTACTTAGAGTATGTGCAGGAAGTATTATAAAAGCTTGCGCTTTTCCCTTTGTCCATTGTTTTTTCACTAAGGCAAACTTGTGGCATTTATTTCGAAAATCATATCGGAAAATATGCCGAGCCCCGCTCAACGCCCCTCAGCTGCACTCATGCTCCTTCGAAGGCCATCGATGCATGAGCACTATGTTCCTCGCTTCGCTTGTTTGCTGTTAATCTCGCCACAACTTTGTTTTGCTTTGCTGTACTTTGAGATCCTTTTTTGACGTTTAGTTAATCGCTAAACGATGCACAGCACTGTTCCCTACCCTATCAAACGAAACTCCCAAATATAATTTTATCTACAAAATCTCTACAAAACAAGAACGAAAACAGAGAAAAGCAGAGTAAAAAGCAGATAATACACCGAGAAAGGGAATGCCTGAAGAAAACCAAAACGAAAAGGAAAACGAGATTTGCAAAATGGAACATCACGTATTTAATTACAACAATTAAAGAGCGCACGAGTCGCGATTTGTCGGATTTGTTTTCATTGCGCTCATCGTTGTTGTTGTTGCTGCTGCTTCTGCTGCTTCTCTGTGAGTTTGATGTTTTGTCTCTTTCTTATTGCTGGCTTTGCAAGTACCAAAGACTTGGCTTTGCATTGTCAACCTGCTGCTGCTGATGTGGCTGCTGCTACCGATGCTGCTGCTGTTATGGCATAAGAAGAAATGAAATCAAATTGGATGCGCAACTGCCTGCCTAAGACGGTGTGCTGCCCTGATGTGATGTTCTCGCCCTGCTGTGGATTCTTGATGCGTTGTGGAGCGCCGTGGTGTGCTGTGGTGTTGCGATAAGGCGTGGACCATTAGGCGGCGCAGCTTGGGCAAGGCAGGGACGGATGTGCGCTGACAGTGGGACTGACAAATTAAGTTGAAATAATGCCGTGCTATGAAAATTGTCGCGCGACAAAATTTTTAAGTGAATTTATTTTATGTGTCAGCATTTAATTTAAATTTTTGGTGAAAGCGCTTTTAATTAGCTTTCACGAATACAGGCGCTGCCACTAGCCGCCTCCCACTTTGCACGTTAATGAGTTTTAGAGCTGGCATGCATTCCTGCTTCTAATTTGAGGGCATGTTTTGGGAGGTGGAAATCCTCTTAGCGCTCTTAGCCGCAGTGTTGCCAAAAGTGTGTGCGTGCGTGTTTAAATTGCTTCTTAACTATCTGCAACCGTATACAGAATAGATCGAATGCGATAGGGCCGAACGACTGACCCTCCAATTCCCCTACATTAACATAAATACATTACATATCTGAAGCCTTCAAAGTTAAACGCAATGAGTGTCTCAGATTAACGAGATGTTATAGTCAGTAATTGTCGGTAATGTAATCAATTGTGAATTCAGTCAACACTTGACAATTGAAAATCGTTTACTTTTCCCATTTACCTTGTACTATGTGTTTAAGTCAAAATCTGACAACGATGAGGTTACTTAATAGTTTATAAACTGCATGTATAAACAGCAATAATAATAATAAGCATAACAGTCACAAGAATTGTCAGCAGCTACATTGGCGGATGCCTCATCAACGATTTCATTGAATACGATGCAAAGAACAGCCGAAATAGCGAAAAGCAGGACAAGCGAAAAGTCAAATCGACAAACAGACGGACGTAAAACGAAAAGAATGCACTCGAATGAAGTTGGTTCGCTCCTGAAAGCAAAGTCGCATCCCTCGTTGTGCTTTGCATTGGATTCTTCCTTTCTCGAATTTTGTATGCAAGGAAATTTAATATAAATGCAATTTTCTCGTTTTCAGCACAGCAGAAAAAACAAAATATATATAATAAATAGAAAAAAAAAAAAAAAATAAATAAAACCAAAATAAAAGAAACAAAAAAGTAAAGGGAAAAAATAAAAGAGAAAGTTTCGTAGAAACGGAGACTCCATAATTTTACTCGCTGATACGAGGCGCATTTGCGCGCTGTCCCCAGCCCCCTGTCTGCTGTAAGCTGGCTCGTTTTCCGCTGCCATTGTCAGTCAGGCAGTGTGCGCAAACGGCGGTGGATGGGTTGAATCGCCAACACAGAAGCAGGTCGTTGGGTGGTGGTGGAGGATAGGGATGCGTGCAGCTTTTCATTGCGCTTAGGCGGAGGCAGCACGCGGCATTCGGGCTAAGGACGAATTCTGAGTTAGCATCGCGGATTGGATTGGATCGGATTTGACATCTTTTATTTTCGACATTGTTGCACGAATTCCACTTACAAACGTCGTCAGGATAATAACAACAATATCAGTGAAATTAAAATTTTATTCAAACACGGATTACCTTTCGCTTTCGGTACCTTCGCGCCTGGGTCATTGTTGTTCTCTTGTTCGTGCTGCTGTGATTTCTGCCTATTTCCTGGGCATGGGCTGCTTATAACTTCGTTACATTCTAGTTTTCATCTCGCGCATCCTCGTTGTCATGTAGTGAGCATGCCTTCCTTAATGTTTTGCCATTAATCGTCACTCTACGAGTGTGCATTAAGCGTCTTTCTAAATGGTAATCGACAGACAGAGAGGCAGACGGTAATGGGTATGGTAATTGCTACGGCAGAGACAACTGCAACAGCAAAAATCAAATGGCCATTCCGTTGGAAAATCGCAAAGCAATGGGAAAATGCGTCGGTAAACTTTGATTTGCACGTCGCGTGTTAATTGGCAACTTAACTGCCCTTTGGGCAAAACGAACGTCCCTATTGACACTGGGCACTCCATCCACCGGCAGATTCATTAACTCTTGTGCAAAGTGGTCTGCTTAGAATAACTCGTACACTGAGGAAAACACTGAACTCCAGGACACATAACAGAACCGGAAAATTGTGGAGCTGTGTGCCTCGAACAGAATTAGCTGGGTTTTAGGATCTTGATTAATAATACCGAGTAAAACTAACCAACTGAGTTGCAACGCGTAGACATCTGTCGTATACCCGCCTTTGCTGTTGCCGTCGCATGTAATAGAATATAGGCAGGAAACGCACATAATTATGAAGCGTAGAGTGAGCGAGCGAGTGAGGGAGCCAGCACTGTACAAGTAAGTGAGTGAGTGTCCTTGAGCTGAAATGTGAGCATTATTAAGAGTTTCACTTATTTTGCGGCTCATTAAATTATGTCCTTCCTCTAGTCGAGTGAGCATTCGGGGCGCGGGAGGCAGCTACTGCTTTCAAAGTACATTCAAACTCGTGTGTACGAGCGAGCATATGCATTTTATTTGAGACAGCGGCACAGAGAACGTTAGCGCAAAACAGCCATGGGGCTGGTGAAAGAAAAAAAAAAAAAAATAAACAAGAAAAAGCCGAACCGCAAAAAAATTATAAAATAATATAGCAGCATTTTGTGTGCCACAGAAAAGTCGACACAGCCGGAAAGTTTTTTCGTTTTTCTTTTCATTTTGCGACTTATGGTGCCGCATTTGCAGCAGCGACAACAACAACAGCAACAACAGTAGCAATTTCACTACGAAAGCTGTTTCTAATTTAAGATCACTTCATTTTCTGTGCAACAGAGACTGGGCAAAAATGCGATGCCAACAACAACAACAACATCAAGCGACAACAACAACGCGAAGAACGTCAAGAGCGACAACGACGTAGACGTCGACATTTTGGGCACTCAACTTAAGAGGACGACCCAGCAGCACCGAGCAGCGACTCACAAACAGCGCCGTGTACACTGCAGCCTGCACACCGTGCGCTGACAGCCAGCAAGGGAATGCCACCCTTGTGAGCAAATGGAAAAGCAAACAACGGCAACAGTATCAGCAGCCTCAGCTGCATCAGCAGCATCGCCATCAGCAGCTATAGCCACACTTAAAATGCCAGCGACCAACAGACGTGCGGCCCTTTTTGCCAGTTGCCAGTTGCCAGTTGCCAGTTGCCAGTCGCCAGTTGGCAGTTGGGAGTCGCCTGCTCGCCCAGCTCACACCCATTGACTGCGTTGAAGTAGCCGCCAAAGTTGCGAGTGCCCCGCGCCACCGTGGCCGTCTCGTATTCTCGCTTTGCATTTTAACGGCTGCCGGCATTAATCGTACATTGACTCTGGGTCAAGTTGTGGCTTGCGTGATGTCTATTCGCTTGTCTGTCTGTCTGTCTGTCTGCCTGCCTTAGCCTGCGGGCTGGCCTGCCTCTGCTGGTGTGCAGCTTCTCGGGCCTGTTGTCACAGTGTCTATTGTTAGTTTTTCTCTTTTTTTTTTTTTTCTTTTTCTTTTTTGTGTTGTTTTTTCGGCTTTTGCTATTATTGTTGTTTGTTGTAAAACGTTAGCTTTCACATTCATAAGGTGATATTCTAATCAAGTAAATGTGCATAGTACATGTGCAAAAAAGAAAATATGTGAATGCAACAAACAACGAATGTCAATAAGCCAAATTCCAGCATACGAAGAGAAAACGAAACGTTGATACTTCATGCCTTAATTGTTCATCCCAAAAAATATTCTTGCGAGACGTACATATAAGAGTTGTATGAGCGACAACGCAGCTACCCTCGTGCATACACTAGTGCATCGAGACACCAATACACCATCAGTCCAACACACGAATACCCCCACGTAAGGGCTCCAATAGCATTGCATGCACTTACGCACTCGCATACGCGTCCACTCTGATATATATGTGTTGTGATCCGGATGTGTTTGTGTGTGTGTGTGTGTGTATGAATGCATGACAGCGATTGTTGTCAAATTATTGCAATAAATTTTCCAGTTTGTTGACAGCAACATTTTTTCACATATATAAAACTTTATGTTGGATGACATCAGCTGTGTCACAGACAGTGAAAACATTGCAGAGGGAGATAATAAGCAGGAGCAGTGGGGAAGGGCAAAGTGACGTCAAGAATGAATAAATCCCATATAAAAATGGTTCGTACGCAGCTAAGTACGCGTACACAGGGCACATAACATACTAAGGACAGATATGGGGGCAGAAGTGTGAGATCAGCTGGCAAGAAACGGCGAAATCTTTTCTCATAGTTTAATACGTTATGCAACATACATACATACATACATACGTACAATATGTGTTATACTTTGTAAAACTAAACTAAAGACAGAGCCATGTTGCATTTTAAACTAGATGTGCACTTTGTCAACGGAACGATGCTGGACCGATGATGCTGCGAAGAAGACGGCGGACAAGGCAGTATATGGCTGGGATTTTCATACGGCGCTCGAGTGTCGATGGAGTGTCGATTAATTTGGCATCTGGGCTGTCGTATCCAGACGGCGAAGTGATTTCAAAATTATGTTAAAGTTCGGATTTTTTAAATAAGCCGTCAATGCGTGTTAATTATTTTCATGTATTTTCTTGTGACGGTTTGTTGTCGATTCTCATTCGCGGTTTCAGTTTGACTGCTGTCGGGCGCTTGTTTCCGTTTCCGCTGGCGTCGTTTCCGAGCAAGTTTTCGACTTTTCGTCTTCGTTTCAAGCAAATAAGTAAACAAGCAGATGCAAAATGAAATGAAATTAAATAAAATAAAATTTAACAAATATAGAATGGAATAACAACGACGACAACAACTGCAATTGAAATACGCATCCAAGCAAGAAAATGAATTTTGACAATTATTTAAACTTTGCGCAACGCTTAAGTGTGCCCGACTCACGACTGTAAGGATGTACGCCCGAGTAACTGTGCGAAGGCATGATTGTGCGTCTATCTGCGACTCCGACTCCGACTCCGGCTGTGACTGTGACTGCGACTGCGAGTGCGACTGCTACGGCTGTCATTTTAATTTGTTTATGTCACTTGAGTGCATTTAAAAAGCAAATTTTATTTATATTTTCAGCTGAAACGATAAAATGGGCCCCCAGCCGAGTCAGGCATTGATATGCAAACTCAAACTTGAAACCTCAGAACACACGCAAGCTCAAGCTCAACACTTAGCTGCCAACTCGACAGAAAACAGAAACCAAACGACAAACGACAGACAGCAAACAACAGTAGGCAAAATAAACAAAAAAAAAAAGAAAAAAAAAAAATAATAATAATAAAAACGAAAATAAGCAAAAGACAAAATTGAAGAAATTATTGCGTTGGCTGCACCTTCTTCTTTACTTTGGAGAACCTGTGAGAGTCTTTAGTCATGTAAAACCTGCACACACACTCTCGCCGTCGAGCATTGGCTGCGGCACGAGCCACGACGATTGCGAGTACGAGAACGAGTACGTATAATGAGAAATTGTCGCACCAATAAACTTTTCCGTGTCCTCTCTTCGCCTTTCGTTGGCATTGTACAAACACAAGCACAAACACCAAAACACACATACACACATACACAATCGCATACATAGTCACGGTAACAGTAACAGACGCTGGCAGCAGCAGCAGGGCCGCCGTCTCCGACAGTGACTCCGGTACCGTCACTGACACCGCAGCCAGCCCTGGCTGCCATTAGGACTGGCACTTGAGCTCGACAGTCGAGCCGTCCTTCGAGTGGCGAAGAGTTGAGTTGGTCGCGTTGCGGCTTGATGAAATCTTTCGTTCTATTTCGTTCCGTTTTGCCACGTTCTGCTAGGCCCAAAAACCAGAGTCGACCGACCTTTACTTCGGCCCGCCTGAATCCTTTGTAATCCTAAAACACTTGCCTTCGAGTTGGTGACTTGGCAGAGCACATTAAGTTGTTTGCACTTTTAGCAACGTCTCAGCAGTTTATCTCCATGTCTTTGCCACCGCCTTCGCCACCACGTTCCGGTGCCCGTCTCCCTCCGCCGGTTTTATGGTTCATTGTTTCTTATTTACGCGAATAGCGCCTGAACTCTTGTCGAAGCTGGCGAAGTGTGCAGACTTCCTTATTTCCTTTTGTTCTATGTGAGAGTATGTTTGCTTTGATTATGTTGTTGTTGTTATTTTGTTGTCGCTTATGTTGATGCTGCCATTGCCGCTACTGCCACTGTTGCCGCTGTTGAGTTTGTATGCAAATTTATTTTCTAATTTTAACAAAATTTATTGCAACGCAATTTTGTCTCATAAACATAAATTTTTGTGGCTATTTTATGATTATTTTTTCATAAACATATTTCAGTAGACAACATGCATATGTACATACAAACATATTTATTATATACTATATGTATGCATGTATGTATGTGCATATATATTAATTTATAATGTGTGTGCACATATTTGCATACATACATACTCCCGCATACGCACATACAATACATTCGTATTCATGAGAAAGCCTCAAAAAAAAAAAAAAAAAAAAAAAATTCACTTATGAAACCCCAACAACAAACAGAAAACAAAACACCAAAAACAGTTAATAATATTCGAAAAGGTTCTAAGCATCTTCGATATCCTGAAACGGGCAGACTCAGAGAAGTGTCATTACAGTTCGATATATTCGATAGTAGGCAGTCTTTAAGCTGTTCAGGACACACGTAAGATACACACAAGCACACACACACACACATTCATGAACTTACTCGCAGAGCAAATTGCGAAGAGCAATAAGAATTAAGTGAGCAAATGACAGACTTCACACCATTCATAAGCTGCTTATGAACACGCCAGCCACAATGGCAACAATGGGAGTCAACAGCATCAGCAGAGGCATCAGCCAAAAGAGAAGCAACAATAACAACAACAACAACAATTACAAAATAAGTGCCAAAGTACTTTGTGGATTGCATGTTGATTATTTATTGGCAACTTTTGCCATGTACTCGCACAAGCGACCTCCCATGACTGACATGAGAATCAGCAAACGGAATCGTGCAACGAAGGCAAAGCAAGGGGTACGAGGTATGGCAGCGAGGCAGGGCCCGCACAGGTCATTGGGTAAACTATTCTTCGGTTAACGCTCTGGCGTGACTGCTAACGTGTTCGCCTCATGCATGTCACGGGGTTGGACTCAATTCGGTTGTGAGCGAAATCCGTTTGCTGATGTTAATTAAAAAAGAATTTGCGCGTAAAATGCGGAGAATGTTGTTCGCATAGTTGCATCTTTTATTTTTTCGATTTGGTTTTCGTTTTGCTCTCCGTTGCTGTTGCCCTGTCATTCTCGCAATATTTGTTTTTTGTCTCTGTTAACGTAACACATTACGTCACGCCAACACATGCCACGAACCAACCACGCATCCACTCATCAACCCACCAGCCAACCATGGACCCACCCAACACACGCTGCAGCAACCCACGATGACTGGCCCAGTTAACTGTCAGCATATGTTTATTCATTTTAGTTTGGGCTGAGCTTTTGCGTTTCTAAGAGTTTTTTAGTTTTCAATAATCTTCTTATGATGATAATTTCATTCGAATTTCCAGTTGCAAGCGTTTGGTTTTTTTTTTTTTTTTCTTTACGTACATTTTTTTACAACGACCATATTTTCTCTCCTTTGCTTTATTTGGTTTGCGTTTTTTGTATTTGGTTTTGCTGTTTTTTTTTGTTGTTTTTTGGATACGTGCCAAAGTGGAGATTTCTAGCATGGCGCTGATAGAGCATAAACTGTAACTAATTTTTGCAAAAGAAGGCCGACTAAGGCCGAATGTTGGCAGCAAGGAAAGCGTTCCCGGCTGCGGCTTCGGCTTCGCAGGGGTATTGGTGAAAACTGCAAAGGCTCTTATGAAACCACTTGAACCATGCACTCAATGCAGCGGCTGCTGCTCTTTTGAGACATCCACTCCGTGCACTGTGCGCACTCTTTTTGCTGTCATTCCACTTGTGTGGCACCAAATCGTGTAGGTGCATAAATAAATTGGTATTATTGCTGAGAAGAGAAATGTGAGAATGCGATGTGTGCAAATGCCACAGGGGCAAAGAGTGACATGGGGTGACGTGAGTGGCGTGTGCGGGTGTCGAAGCCATGGAAACTAGCTGATAATCTTCGCACTCACCTCATTAGTAGCTCATCGACAACGTCACGGTGGCCATTCCCCGCTGCCCCGCCGCAGTCTGGTGCACGGTTAATGACACACGACTCCGGATTTGTTTGGCACGCATGCAAATGCATGCATTTGAAATGTTTACTGGCTGCGACAATGCCATCAAGTGTTTGTGATTTATTTTGTTCGGCAAGCGCCAGAGTTCCCGCTTTCCTTCCAGTACAGAAGGTATCATCCCAACGATGTTCCTCCATAGTTAACGACTCGCAAAATAATGAAGTGCGGATGTGTCAAAGTGGAGAAGTGCGAAAGTGGGGAAGTGTGACGTTGTTCTTTATTCGAAAGGAATAATTTTAAATGCATTTTCAGAAGTCACATAAATTAAACGCTTGTGAAATTTGTCGCAGAACCAAGAGCCAGAGCAAGAGCAAGAACCGAAACTGAAATGAAAAAATGACAACGCATTTCTGCAAACGGAATGGCAACATTTGAACAAATTAATTTCCCAAAAATTTCGGCAACTTATCAAAAAGTAACAAGTAAAGACTTCCTGTATGCATGTTGTACACATGCGATGATACATGTTAACGTGTCACTTAAGACGGGACGAGGCAAACGCTGAGGGTATGTGTCCGTAATGCCACAATCCTTGCGAGCGCAATAAATCTTTGAAGTTCACTGCTCCTCCTTAAGCAATATCTCAAGCAACCAAGGCACAAACGAAGCGACAGCGGCGGCCACGGCAGAGCCCGCCAAACCCCCACCACAGGCAGAGGTAACGAATATGCCAGCATGAAGAAATGGCCGCCTCAAGTGCTCAGTTTCTTGCCATATGTTGCTTGTGTTGCTTGTGTGGGGGATGTAGGGCATGTGTGAGTGTAGCGCAGTGCCTGGAGGATAACAGCTTCACTTTGTGCCGCCGCCGCCGCCTGCTCAACATGACAACAGCTTAAGTTAGTGTCGGTGGGGGTGCGCGAGCAATAGACTGACACAATACGATGTCATCACGAACATCAACATCAACAACAACTCCAACAACAACGTCAACGTCAACGCCAATAACGCAAGCCAACAGCGCATCTCTTGCTAGCATTCGTTGAAATTTAGGAACACTTGCTGCATTCATGTCATTGCCCTCTTCCAAGTTTGCTCAGGTTTCTACTTCCATTCCAAACTATCTGACCAAAGTGCAATATTTAATCGAATTGCAGTTCTTTAGTGGAAGATCCATATCTTAGGTAGATACATACAAAACATATACGTATACGAATAGCATCAAGTTCAAGTTTACTTCGAAGTATTGGTCAAAGTTTCCGTTCTATTTATAATCTAATTCAGTTCACATGAGAAGAATACGTAGTTATATATATAAGCGATTATCCATGTCACAAGTCGAAATGCAGTAGGGGAAGAGAGATGATTGTGTGTGGGGGAATGTGGAGCAAACGCAAGGGAAGAACGCGCAAAATGCCAACAGAATGGTGAAAATAATTGTATCCATTTATCTTTCGCATCGTTTAATAACGAAGCTGGGATCACCTCCTGCTTCGGCGTCTCTCGCTGAGTTAAATTGCATGCACTTTTTTATTTGCGCGTTCGACGCTTTCGTTTGCGAAAGTTTGCCTTGCTACTTAAATGCAATTTTCGGCTTTCATTACGGCTTCTGCAGCATCGACCTTCGCCTCTTCTCGGCCATTCGCATAGCACCCGTCTTCGCCTCATTTGTTTCTGCTGTTGCTGTTATTGTTATTGTTGTTGTTGTTGCTGTTGTTGCTGTTGTTGCTGTTGTTGCTGTTGATGGTGTTAATTACAAATTCTACTTTTCCACTTTTGCATACGCCTCGCAGGCCACGACTTGAGTTGATTACTTCTTTGCAGTTTCATTTGTGGCAAATCAATGCAATGCAAAATTAAAATGGCCTCAATATGGAAAAAGAAAGAAGACGAAAATGAAAGGCCTTACTTGACGCATTCCAGCACAGGCATCGGATGCCGTGAACCGTGGACTGTGTACGCTGCATTGGGCCATCGGAAGATAGGAGCAAAATAATTACAAGTAATTGCAGACGAACCGATGGAAATGATTGCGAATAAATGCTGAATTAATTTCAATTTAGCAGAGATCCAAATTGCAAAAATAAAACGAGAACGAAACGTGAACAAGAACGAGAATGCGAATGAAAACGTAAACGCAAAAAAGAAAATCAAAATTAAAGTACTGAGAGGCCTCGACTCTGATTCGCATTATACTATTTTAACTTGGTTTTCCTCATTTTTCCTTGCCTTTGCTTTGCGTTCATGTGCGTGCGTGTAATGCGGAAATTTATGATTGAAATTGACAGTTTTATCTCGAGTGTTTTTGCTCCCATCTCATTCTCCCTTGCTTCCACCGACACCCAATCACCGCCACTAAAACGTCAGAAGTTGTATTTGATGAGTAGCTCTGTTTCTATTTCCTTCGCTTGTACATTCTTATCCTGGCAATAATTTGGCAAGGAATATCGATTCGGGAACAGGACAAGCAAAAGTTTCGCAATTACTGTTGCTATCGCTTTCGGTTACGTTTTCTGTTTGATTGTAATTGATAACCGTGAGTATGGGACATGGGATATCGTATGCTACTTTGCTTTGTGCCGTTGCATCTTGCGTAATATTTTTGGCCTATTTTCGAATGGATGTGTTTAAATGTAAGTGCCTGGCTTAGATTGGATTGAGTTTGCAGTTCAATAACTCAAAATTTACAAATTGGAAATAATGAGACTCGATGTTTTTATTCCGAAAAAAGATTGCTTAAAGTGGCAGAGCATAAAAGCTCTAGTGATATATTTTCCCCTCAATCAAGTCTATGGTATAATTAAAATGTTCGCTTGATTGCTTCTGCCAGCAAAGCCTCTTAAATCGATAAAAAATCTAGTAAAAAAAAAAAGAAAAAGAAAAGGTAGTTTTTGGTTTTCATATTTGCTTTTATCGTATTTGTGTTTTATTTTATTGCTTATTCCTTTATTTTTTAATGATTTTTTTTTTTTTTTAACTTTGAAAGCGAACAAATTTAAAAAGTTTTTAAAGTTTAAAAAGGGGAAAAAACCGGAATGCGAAACTAAACGAAAAAGAAATTCAATAATGATTTCACACTTTTATCTAAATTGCACTTTAGTAACCATCAACGCCAACAGCAAACTAAGGCAGCGACAAGCAGCCAGGCAAAAAGCACAATGTTCGGCGGGCACGAGACGAGTTTGAAAAGTTCAAAGGAGCCCAAAAAGAGCGAAAAGCATTCAGCCACGCCAGGCAAGTCAAGACAGGGCAAGGCAAAGAAACGAAACTGAAATTACTTAAAATATGAAAATAAAATGTGCTGCCAAAGCGCACCACTGCTCCCGCATCCGAGCAACTATTGACGCTTTGCTACATCAAAATCACAGCCTTACATCCATATACAAACGCAAACAAAACAAAAATAAAAATATAAGAAAAGAAATAAAACGTATTTATATAGAAAAAATAATAAAAAAAAAAAAAAACCACACCAATGCATTGGTTAGGTCATGGAACGAAAATTTAAAGTGTTTACCCTTATGCCTCGCCATTATCGCGACCGGATGTTGTGGGCGGAAATGAAGCAAGAAGTGTTCGTCACATTTTATTAACTTTTTCCGTTTGAAAAATGACGATAGGCGGCATCAGCGATGTAAAAAACAACTAACAGCCAACAGCCAGCAACCGACAACCAAGAACCAACAACATAACCGCAATCAATGTAACCTAGTAGACGTTGCTTGCAGCGTCTGTGAGGAGGAATGACGATGGTGGGGACGGTAGGGACATGAGGATGAAAAGTACGAGTAAGCCTTGATGCTGTACGCGGCCAACTTTATCATCAGTTATATCAGTGGAGTCAGCCAAACGCCCCACCTCCTTTGCCAAATCAAATTCAAGAACATCCCCCAAGCCACCACGAGCATACGAAAAGTCAATTCAAATGAAACTAGCAGCCCAGCTAGATGAGGGATTGACTAACTAAGCGTAACGGCAGGGGTGGACCACTGGCAGCTGAAGTGTTGGCGACGTGTATTAGAAAGTCGCTTGCGTGGGTGTGCATGGCTGGATCGATGGGTGCGTAGAAAAAATATTGGCTTTGGGTTGTTCTATGCATGAATGCCGGGTTTGCTAGCTGATTGCTAAGACAACATCGATTTAATGGAGCACCAGTGGACTGCTTTAAGGCAATATAGTCCAGAGTGTGGCATTGTGCGTAGAGGTGAAGAATTATCGATGGCTCTATCGACACTATCGATGGTTGGGCGCTAGCAAGCTGCCATCGTTAACAGTCCTGAACAAACGATAGTTTTAGATAGTTTTGCTTGAAAATTTTATATATATAAACACATAGATAATTTTCCGGCAAAAGTCGACTCAGTTCGACTGCACCCAGCATTTCAAGTGATGATGCAGAGCCATTTAATTGCAGCAGTACATACTCGAACGTGAGTAGCTTAAGCAAAAAGAACAAAATACCTAAAAGAAAAAAAGAAATTCCGATAGTTTGGAAATATTTCAAGAGGACGGAAAAAAAGAAACTTGTCAAGTGTTTGAAAAGAAAAATTTTTGTTTGCCTATATGAATTCTCAAAATCATGACGAATCGCCATGATATTTAAAGTATATAAATATTGATTCAAAGCAAAATCAAAGTTGGAAAGTGTGCAAATGTATACAATTATCTTTCTCCGTCCTTGCTAATTCGTTCTGCGCTGTCATAAGTTTGAATAATTAGCATCAGGCCAACTTTAAACCTCTTAACAGAAAAACGGGTACAGCCATCAGTACCCACCATACTAGTACATACTATTATTCAGTTTCATCTGGCTACAAGATAAAGCGAACAGCTACAGCGGCAATCGTGGAAGTATTATTTTTTTATAGTTTGTCCTATGCGCTCTTGTCACTCTTCACATGTAAAAATGCTCTCCCAGAGAACGCATGATGATAGTATGCACAATCCGCAGTGATAAATTTGTCACTTCAGTACAATAATGATTAATAAATTCGAAATTTTCTTTTGGAATTCACATAGAGAAAGGATTTTGTAAAGAGTTTTCTCAAACTTATATGAATTATCTTCTTCTTAGTCTGCCCTATATAAGAAAAGGATTCCGAGTGGGCTTGGTCATGTTCGCCTCGATTATGCATAGAAAAATTCGCTACTATTGGGCATACTACATGCCCCTCAGACTCACAAATCAACACATCGTCCTGTGTTCAAACATATGAATGTACCCATATGTGTGAGTGTGTGCAAGCTTTGGCGCATGTTGCATTTAATGCGGTTTTTGTGCCTCTCTGTTTTTGCTTCTTTGTCGCTTCAACCTGTTTTTGTGACTTGTGAGTTTATTTTATTTTTACTTTTAATTTCGCACGTCGCCTCATAATTTGTCAACAACATATCGCTCGCACCCTTTCACCCTCTCCGTCGTGCGCTGAGGCCGCTACTGTCAGACACCAGCCCCCACGTGTACACTGGCAGCGTGTGCTGGCATTCACGCCCAATCCTCTGGTGGTTTTTGGCTTGTGAGAAAACAGAAATGCTGCATGCGGACTATTTTTTATTGTTGGTTTTGTGACTCTGCTTGATTGTTTTTTTTTTTTTTCTATGTTGTTTAGTGTAATAAGTGAGTTTCGTTTTTTTTTTTTTTTTTGATTGCCTGAGGAGTAGTATCGTTGTTCTCTGTGATACCAGCATAAGTAATAGTATGATTGAGTAGATAGCAAGTAGTGTCGTCTTGTGTGGCTCCGGAATTGTGTTATTTGTATTGATCGATGCATGCCAGTGAGGTACAGTTTTTCAAGATGATTTCATCTATTGTGTTGTTGGTGATCATGTTTGGGTGGTGTGGAAAGAGTAGCA
>JBAMBQ010004796.1:0-10357 GCA_037044495.1 Stegana nigrithorax | reverse complement strand
CCGCATATGTACCTATACTATATACTTTCTCATCCCGAGGCGATCTGTCGCGTTACCGTTCTTGACTTTTCTCACTTCTCGCAAAGATTTCTGTCGATTTCTAGATCAAAGATGTACGCAAGTTAATGAATTTAGCTTAAATTAATTTAGTTATAAACATTTCGCGCTCTCTCTCTCTCTGTCTCTCCACACTGTCGCTTTCTCTCGCGTTTGCTTTATTACAATTGCAATATGATGCATGTAAAGCTCTTCAAGTATTTTAGCTCGTAAGCTTCAAGAAAAAACAAATGTTCGTATGAAAAAAACACAAAAATAAACAAAAAAAAAAAAATAAAACAAATAATAAAAAATAAAAAACTTAAATGCACTTACAACAATTGAATTCGCGTGCTAAAAGTTAATAAAAATGTTCAATAAAAATTATTTAAAAATTTAAGCCGAGCAGTTTTTTTCGCAGTTGCGTAGCCGTTGCCTAAGTCACGTTTCGTTTACTGAGCGCAGTTTCGCTGCCAGGTTCATTAAACTATAAAATGTAAAAGAAAAAAGCAAAAACAAAACCAAAATTATATTAAATAAATAACTAAAAAAAAATGCAACATATATGGTTTCCTTAATATTTGATACACCAAAAAGAAATTTGTAAGTAAGTATTTGAAAATGCCAAAAGTGTGCACAGATGTCGGACTAAAGTGCATAAAATACCGTAATAACTTTAATCATCCACAATGGATGATCATAAGAGATACATACACTGATAGCTAAAACTATACACACATGAGAACAAATCAACTATTTGGCAAAGCAGACAGAAGTGTCAGCTTCAAAAAGATATGACATTTTGTTGCGAGAACAATTACTGGCTCGAAGACCCTGTAGTTCAAATAAGGGCATGCAAAGTTACACATTTAAAAATTTGTGGAAGGAGTAACGTATATGATCATATATTACATTTATAAGAATAAGTTTGGGTTTTTTTTTTTTTAAATCCCACCTTAGGTCACATACATGTGTAATATAGAAACACAACTTCAGATTGTGTTTATCAAATTGTAGCATTTTAATCTTTAAGATAACAATTATAAATGCCTCATGACGTCATCGGTTTTAAAGATGTATGCTAATTTTTAAAACGAAGTTAAATTTGGATATTCTTTTTTCATACTCAATGGAGAAAAAAAAGAAGAAAAACCTTTTTAATTCTTCTGTGTCGTCGTGTACTTCTCACATTTGGCCCATAATTCACTTACGTAGACTGCGCCCAGCGTCAGAAGATGCCAAAGATGGGGCAATGTAAATCAAGCGCAGCCCACGACGACTTGCAGGAATGTTCGCTTTGTCGTGATATCAAAGCGCAGCAATGGGCCGATTGGCAGACGTTCGCTTTGATATGCGGCCACCGCCATGTGTACGGAGTCGAAGTCATTTGGAATTGCGCTTTTGCGCTTTTGCGCTTAATTAAAGATCATTTACATAAACAAATATTTGACAAGCACATTGCGAACAGCATACGGAAAACCATAACAACAACAACAAAAGCTGAAACAATTGACAACAACAAAAACAAAGTACAAAACAGCACAAAACAAATAAAAACTAAAAAAATTGATATAGAAAAAAAAACAAGAGAAGATAAATAGAGAAAAGCAACATTTCAAATCAAAATGCAGTCGCAAAGTGATTTATTAGCACGCATACATTGTGGGGTGAGGCGTGTGGAAGCGTGCGGCAGGGGGCGCTAATTTGCTGAAAATAATTGCACGATCGACCGCGGCAAACTGACTGTCAAATGTGCGACGGACAAGCGAGCGGATGGACTGAGGGATGCCTGCCGCGTGAGGCAACGGACGCACGGACGGACAGACGGATAGACGGAGAGGCTGACAGACAGACAGAGGCGTTGATGTGTTGCCATGCGTCGTCGTTTGGATCTACATGCTGATCTGTTGGCGTAATCTAGCGTATAATGTCGGCGAGCGAGTAATGTCGGCATCGACGGCAATGACGGCAACGACGCTATGGGGGGAATGTGAATGGGGGCGCACGGGGCAGGGCACACGCAATGGAACGTAGGGAAATGAATAATCGCTAATTGCAAATGTGACTTTGGCGGCAAATTTTCGCACAGAAATGCCAGAAAAATACGTAATTATCAATGCAAAATGGCTAAATGCTTCTAATAAGACGTACGTACGTACATCTGATGTGGCCACGATGGCGACGTTGGCGGGTGGCGGGTGGCGGTTCTTGGTACACGCTATAAATCAAGCGGCTATGTAAAAAGCAAAGTCAAATCCATTTGAGCCAAATGAACCAAATGAACCAATTAGCAAATTGCCTTTTTTTTTTCTCATTATTTTATTTTTTTTTTTTTTTTTCACTTCATTTCTTTGGGTTTTTTTTTTTTTTTTTTCAATGCCTATTTACGATTTCGAGTCTGTGTAGGCATGTGTGCCATGGGGGTGTATCGATTTATGGTGGCTTTGCCAAAATACCAAAGCGAACATTGTCAAACTAATGAAGCGGAAATGCGCTTCTGAGTACGCAGCCATAAACACTTGACTTCGAGGCACGCAAAAGTTATCTGGAGACGTTTAAAAGGATTTCTGACTTATTGCATGTTATGACGATTGTTTTTCATAGCAGAGTTCAAGGGGCATTCGAAGGCATATTGCCGATCTAAGGTACAGTAAATGTGGCGGGCTTATATGGTCATAGTTCTCGGAGCATGATGTTTGATACTAATAAGTCTGAAGGCTCTCTATATAGAATGCATTTCATCAGTAGCTGTATAGTTTGTCGTTGAAAAGTAAGCTACAGTGAAAACAATTCACTTGCTTTCGTATGTCATTTTATGCATTTGTAACTGGCGAGGAAACGTATGCCATTGACTTATGAAGTCCTGTTTTACTGCCGCAGACGCCATGGCTGAGCATAGAGCGTCTCGTGCGTCGCTGCTTAATTGGTGCTTTGTTGCCACGATCACGTCTTGGGGTCGAAGATGCCTTAAGCGCCGTGGCTGCACACCATGTCGACTGGCTGGCAGTTGCGGTTCATTACGTTGCGCCCGCCCGGGACGTTGATTTCAAAGCGAAATTTCAACACTTCTAATTAGCAGAAATTTTCCAACTGACACACTAAATTTCACATCGCACAGCGAGTAAAGACGCAGGAATTTCAATTACGCATACAAAGTATGTACAAACTGTTAGCCACACACACACACACACACACACACACACACACACATATGCCGATGCCATCACAGTGCAGCACAGCACAACACAGAACAGAGCAAGTCAACGAAGTTACCAAGAGGTGACTGCGGCGGCACAGGGGCCATGGGATATATGAGGGACATGGCATTTACTCTCTCCTTAAGTGCGATCGTATGGCGAGTTGCTGTTTGCTGCTTTTGTCGCCTGCTATTAAAAATACACAAAAAAAGAAATGATCATGCGCGGGAGCTATTAAAATGCGACGCGTATCTTTCACAATTATACGAGGGTAATAGTGCATGGGGCCACGGCTGAGGGTGCATGGGTGATCGGGTGATCGGGTGATCGGGTGCTCGAGTGCTCCGGGGTATGGGTGCCTGGGTGCCTGGGTGGCAGCGCTTGTGATTTATGTGTGCTTAGCGGCGACTGTTGCGCTTCAAATAAATCTGCTTAAGTGTGCCGACACAACTGCTGGCGATGATCATGTTCAACCCGATCTTGTCGCTACGATCAGCACAAAGGCGGCGATAATAACGACGACAATGATGACCATGTTGCTGATGATGACGATGAAGCTGAAACGGCAAATGCTGATGATGCTAACGAAGTTGCTCATGAGGCGCATAAATAAATTAAATGCCAAGCAACATTTGTGCTGCAGTTGATATTGCATTGTGTCTTTGTGTGTGTGTGTGTGTGTGTGTGTGTGTGTATTATGAGTTGGGGGAGTGGTGGAGTGCGAGCAAAGATGTGCTAGGAGGAGGAGGAGCACGCGCTAAAACCGCATAAGTACTTTTTTTTGGTACAAAGTACTTTAATTGCATTTTAGGTGGCACTTATATTAGAGACTTTGTTGTTGCATTAATTGCCTCATACAAGATCCGAATAGAAATGCTGACGAAGTCGCACAGTCGCACACATTCACATTACAATACACCACACACCCATGCACACCACATAACGATCGTTTGTCGTGCCAAAGCATCTTTTGGTAGTTTTATACGCATCTGTAAAAGTTTTGTGGGCAATTAGCGTTGCCACTTGTTTCCGTTTCACTTTATCAATTGATTTACGATGAATTCGAGTTAAGCATTCAAAATATTTCTGCCATTTAGCAGAAGGCCATTAAAGAGCCAGCGGACCAAACGAACTGACAAAATGTTTTGGATAGGCATCATAAATACGATTGCCAGACACCCTCCTTCCTCCCTCTCTCCTTATTTCATGCGCATGCGGTTAAATATTACAAAAAAGTATATTGGGATTTAATGTCCAACAGAGGTGTGATGTTTTGCTATATGCACTTGATCTTAACTTTTAGACCCTGTCTATTCATAGCCACATACTTTTCAATAGTCAAGGAGGGTTCCATATGCTTTATAAGAAGTTTTACATTGTATGTTAAACCACACATCTTGTCCAGTGAGTTTTTCTATATATTCAGTCATAATTGAATACTTTTATCTAGCATTGAATAGCACCGTTTATAATACGTTGAACTGTTTCTAGTATCGTGATGAGTAAAAGTTGTTTGCTTATTTTTTTTTTCAAATAAAGGAAAATATATTTCTAAAGTTTAACTGGATGCATTCTTAAAACGAACATAATGCTCAAGCCTCTGCAGGAAGATTTTTCTTCAATTGGAATAACATTGAGCTTCCAAGCAGTAAACTGGCTGCCGACAAAGTCCCGTCCTGTCCCAACGCTGAAGGATTACTTTAACTGAGATTTATGCCTCGCATGAAAATATACTTCGCCGCTTTGTGTTAAAGACAAATGCCTGTGATAAAAGATCCAAAGCCTTGCCGGCATGGCATAGCGCATCTAATAAATGACAAATGGCAGCTGCCATAACAACCGAACAGAAGAGTGACACTCACTTAGCCAAAGCTAAGCGCGCACTAAGCCCACAACTGCGCATCGAGTCGACATAAGTCATCGGCTGCGTGCCGTTAAGTATCTTCAATTTGCGAAAACAGGTGCCAAGGAATGTTCACTTAGATGCTTCTTAACAATTATAAGCTGAGCCAACACTTGGCCAGCCGAGAAGCCAAAAGCATATGGAAAAGCAAGAGTGCAAATAGCACAAGTTCATGCTCGTACACGATCGAAGCCATTTTTGTGCTGCGTTTCAATTTAATTCGATTCAACTTGAGTCACTTCCAGTTTGTTGCTTAGCAAATGCATCAGCTTTAATAATCGCATGGAATTCCGCAGAATGCTCACTTAATTCTGGCCAACTGACAGTTGAAGTGTGTGTACGCCATCTTCAGCTTGAGCGCGACTGCAGCAAACGCCATCGCCATGCACATCATTGTCTAGATGATATATACACACACACACACACACACACAACGAACATACATACAGACATCCATACATATGTATGTATACACATAAGGACAGACATGCGTATATTTAAGTAAAATCTCTTAGATTAGAAGGCTGTGACTAGTTGATGTGACTGTTGTTGTTGCTGTTGTCGTTGTGTGAGACGCAGCCAGCCTAAACAAATAAAAATGCCACTAACGTAGTAGAGTGCAACAACAAGTGGCAACATTTTCATCAGAAGTCATCAGCAAAGGCAAAAGAATCATCAGCGTCATCATCACCAGCATCGGCAGTATCGTGATCATTATTGTCAGCAACAACAGCAACAGCAATAACAACAACAACAACGGCAAACAATAATAATTAAATTGGAATAACAGCAACTCGAAACGTCGATTCCACTCTGAGAGAGTGGAGAGTGCGGCAACGCGGCTCTCAACGCAACGCAACGCAACGCAACGCAAAGGCAAAGGCAATGCCAAAGGCAAAACCAAGAGCGCAAGGTTGATGAGCGCAGCAGCACTTGACGTTGATGAGCATGCGATCAAGCGATGAGCTCAATGAGCAAACGGCGCTAAGCAGCGCAAATATTTAACAATACACTAAGCAGGGCAAATGGTTTGGTTTACATGTCATTAAGGTAAAAGAGGAATAGAAAAGAAGAGTAAACAAGTGAGAAACCCATGAAGCAAACTCGTGCAATGTACGTATGCACAGTAATTGAGTGAGCGAGTGGCTGAGTGCGCGTTGCGCTGCCGGCGTTTGCTTAGCGATTTGCAGCTCATTGTTAGATTCTTTAGCGAGTCGCTAACTGTGCTCAATGAGCTGCTAATTGCCTGCGGCAATAGGCACACTACGAAAATGCAAACGGAAAACTGGAGACTGCATTAACATGTTTTATCATTATCAACTGCAAACTAAATGCTGCGCAGCAATACTAAAAAAATAAAAATCAGTAAATAGAAAAAAAAAAAAAGGAAATTTTTTTAATAGGCTGCAAGTGACTTTTCCGCTTTGAGCAATAAAAATAAGCCAAAGCCAAAATGCGTGGGCACACCAAAATCAACGAAAAATTCATAATCAATGGCTCTAAGCCGAAACGAGTTGGACTTCCTTTGCTTTGGCGACTTTCTCGCGCTCCTTACAATATATTACAAAAACATACCATACAGAAACCAAAAAAAAAAATAAAATATAAAAAAAGAAAGACTCTCATGGAGTACAACAAACGTTTGCCGTACCGGATGTAGTTGTTGCTTACAAATTGCGGCCTTTGTGCGCGCGCGGGGTGCGGGGGCCAAACCAAAGCAAACCAAACCAAACAGAGAAGATTCAACACCGCGCGCAGTGTGCAGCACAGTGGTGGGTCGCAGTTTTATTGATGACATTATTATAATTTCAGTTACTTCTGTCTATGATTGTTATTATATTTTAATGACGCTTCAAGTCATTTCGTTTTGTGGCATTTCGATTTATGTAAATGTCAGACAAGTGTTGAGTGTTTCCCATCCGAAAGGTTATGGTCTAAGAAAACATTTTCCGACGGAGACTATTATACGAAAAGAAAAAAATAAACAAATAAACAATAAAAAAAAAAAGTAATTGAAAATACTACAAAAATAAAAAGGAAACTAATGACGACAAATTTATTTTGATTTAGTGCCGGCATACTTACAGCACGACCATGGCATTCAGCCACTCACGGAGATGGTAAGCTGCCATGTCACAGAAGCAGACAGTTGAACAAACAAGACCAGCATAGCCATGCATCAGAGACAATCCTGTATCTGCAATTTTCGTAGAAGTTATGTTTTAAGGGATTTTGTCGCATAAGGCCAGGAATTATTTCTTCATTATTTTAAAAATAACAATAAAACACACTTATGAAATATTTATTTAAACAAATTGATTGCGTGCTGTCTCCTACATGGATATTGAAACAGTTCGATATGTTGAAGTTCTGCATGCGTCATGCGTTGTTAATGTCAATTGAAGTTTAGCACGCACTGCAAATGAGCAGCCAGCTAAATCAAAAAAAAAAAAAACTAATAGAAGGAATCCGCTCTCTTGCAAATGATACGCAACAACAAAAATAATAACAACAATATGACAATAATAACAACAATGATAGTGCCTTGTAGTGTTCTATGTTACAACAAGCAAAAAACATTTGCTTCGGCCTTAGGTCGAAGCCAAAGTTGAAATGTGCTGCAGCTGCTTTGAATAATAATTATGCCAGAGAGTCGAGTCGAGTTGAGTTGCGTTGCGTTGCGTTGAGTTGAGTTGAGATGGGTTGAGTTGCGTTGAGCTGAGTGCGCAGTGCAGTAAAGTGTAGTGGGGTGCATATGTATGGGTGTGTGTGAGTTGATTTATGTTTCAATTTTCGATTTTTGATTTTTATATTGTTGTGACGCATAAGTTAAAAGACTACGAAGTTGTCTTCTGGCAAGGCTTTGGCAGCAAAATCCTTTCAACGAAGAATGCCACACACAAAGTGGCAAAAAATCATTGAAAAACACAAACAAAACAAAACAAAACAAATGAATACGAAAACTAAGTAATAACACAAAAACAAAATATACGAAGAAGCAGAAAAGAGATACGCCAGACTATGTTGAATAGAGTATATGATTGTTGTTGTTTTTGCTTTGTTGTTTGTTTGTTTGTTTAAAATGCATTAAGTGATAGGCTGCATGTGTTGCATGTTCAATGTTGCAAAGACAAATGATGCCAACAATGCGCAACTGTCACGCCGCAACAGCCAACAAAAATAATAATGACAATATTTTTCCGATATTTGAACAACAACAACAACAACATCATCAGCAGCAGCAGCAGCAGCAGCTAACAGCAATAATAAGTTTGCTGCAAAGTGCATTTGTTTTACTGATTCTTATTGTTTTTGGTTTTTGATTTTATTGTTTTTTTTTTTCCTTTTTTGTTGTTGTTATTGTTGTCATTTGTTTTTGCCGCAACGTGTCGGAAATTTGTCATTTATCATAAATTCAAATAATGATGTGGCTCCAATGACCCACCATGGGTAGTCATTCGCGTAGCCGCAGACGAGCAGCTAAATTTCGCTAACGATATGCGCCGAAAATAAAAACAATGCAAATAAAAACTAAAAACAACATGAAAAATTATTACAAAGAAATAAGAAAAAAAAAAAAAAAAAAATCCACTAAAAATGAAAACATTATAAAACAAACAAAACAAAGAAAAAAAACGTATGTACAATAATAATCAAAACACAGTCGCAGTTCATATATCATAATCGCACCACGCTCTACGCTCTACAGTCTAAGCGCGCGTGGGTGGCAGCCGAAAAATTTCGGGCCTTTTTAATTAATGAACCTGCACTGGCCAAAGCAGCAAAGCAGCAAAGCATCCAGCTAAGATGGCAACAGCAGCAGCAGTCGCAGCAGCAGCAGCTAAACACAATTTGGCAATGCGCTGCGCTGCGTTTGCATGTGAGCCATATCAGGCAGACAGACAGACAGACAGGCAGCCATCATCATCATCATCATCATCGAACGAACGACGACGAGGGCTGTTCGATTAGTCAATGATGCAATGATGCCTTGCACTGTTGTGATTTGCTCATTACGAACAACTGTCAAACATCGCCGTGGGCCAGTCTGCGCTTCTTAATGATGGCATCACTGATCTTTTCGTGGAATCGCAAAAATCCTTTAAGTGCAGTGTGTGTCTGCGCATATACACACAATAAATGCCAAGATGAGCAATGAACACTTTCAGATATGCTGCATGCATGGCCCCAATGAGGCATTCTGCTGGCTTAGCTCTGCTTGAATACTGCTTTGGCGCTAGGCTCATCTTGGGTATTCCATTGCGGTGGCTGCTCAGCGGGTGCCACTTATGTGCCTTCTCGTCAAGCCTATTAGATACCCCTAACCTTATTTTTAATCAAATGGCAACTGCAGCATGCCAACTCAATCGCTATGTGAGTTTGAAAATGATCCGCTTCAATTTCAGTTGATCTATTGTTATGTCTTTATGACTCCACTGCAACAACAACAACAAATTACAAATCAGGCGACAGTGAAAATTTCCAGAGATGCCATTTTGAATAGGTTTACATAATTTTATACCTTTTTAGTTTAAATTTAGCGTGCAACCCTCGCATGTATTTGAAAATTGTTTGGGTATTTTCCTTGCCATTATTCAATTAAAACAAATTAAATGAAAATATTTACCCAACAGAGCGAATTTGTTTTCCATATATGCGTACTTTGCTCGCTTATTTTTTTTTTCTTTTTTTTTGTTTTATTGTGTTTTTGTTTTTTATTAAGCCAAAATGTTGCTTGCCGCAGCGATTTCTGCGCACATTTTTATTGCAGGCTAAAAGCAACTTGGCCAAGACGAATAAAACCGCAACTAAATAAAATGCAAGGAAAGAAACAGCAAAGCAAAAAAATAAATGAATAAATAAAAAGAAAAACATAAACGGAAGCAATTCACACCCAAGCAAGTTGGCAATATGGCGTAATAGGGTTGATACAACTACAACAACAATAACAACAATCAACAGCATTTACATATACATACATATATATATATACGTAATACATATGCATATATAAAATATATTTATATATAAAAGCAAACACACAGCAGCCGCCATAAACAAATTTCGCGCATGATATGCTAAGTGCCAGCCAAAAACAACAACAATAACAACAACAACAACAACAACTAGAACAGCAGCCAAATGCCCGGGAAAAATGTAACAACAAAAATATAAAATGAAAAAAGCCACTTGCTGCTGCCTCTTCAATTACAAAATGGCA
>JBAMBQ010004794.1:0-12660 GCA_037044495.1 Stegana nigrithorax | reverse complement strand
AAAAAAAAAAAAAAAATAAATAAATAAAAGATTTTTAAAATAATCCGGTGTCAAACATTACATAGCAAAATAGAAATTTTACATTATATTTATAAACAAAGGAAACAAAAATAAAAAATAAAAAAATATGTAAACACGATAAAAAAAATAATATAAAATAAAAAGTAACAAATTAAAATTTCATCTATTTGTCATCAAGCTAGTATATAGCAGAAAATTGAAACTGTGTTAAATTAACAAAAATTAATATGTATCATGAGAATTAACAAAAAAAAAATTTTTTTTTATTATTCAAAAATTGCAAGAAAATTCATTATTGTTAATGAAAATATTGTATCAGTATACATATTTTCTAGACTTAATCAAGAAGCCGACAATTTAAGCATTAATAAAATTAAAATGTAACTCGGAGATTATTACTTGTGTAAATATTAGAAGAGTTATTGTTAATGAAATAATATACCAGTACAATTATTTTCCAGGTTCAATCAGGAGGCCGACAATCTCAACTTTAATAAAATACCAATGTCACTAGGAGGCAATTTATTCGAAAAGTTCAATATGTATTCAAAATACCATGATAACACTTTAGCGGAGGAATTGCAAGCTAATCAAATTAAAAAAAAAAAAAATACGAAAACGACTAAAATTAGTATACTATAGCGAATAAATAAACATAATACAATATCCAACTTCCAAAAAAAAGGAACAATACAATTGGAAATAAAAATACAAATATAGCGATTGCGGTATATAGTACTGATGAAAGTATCAAGAAGAGCTTTTTTTTGGTGACGAAAATACCTATAAAGACGAAATAGTGACAAAAAGGCAATAGAGACTTTTTCAACACTTTCAGTGTTGAAACCGTACCAAAATAGACCCGTAAGAAGTATTAACAACCAAATTACCTTTTACTTTGGCTAGTTTTGCCGTTTTCAAAATATACTCGTAGGTTGTTCAAGTAACTAAAAAAGTAAAATTGATTGTCCCATGATCTGCATATATGATTTGATATATTCAATTTAGTTTCTTTATCAGTTTTAATAACAATGCACGATTTGCACATATGTTATCGAAATATGATTTTGGCGCCTTTCCAAACAGAGTTGTCAGCAATTAAAACTTCCTTGCATAAAAAACACATAAAATTCGCATTACATCTCAAAATATGCTTATATCTGTTTATATGTTTTTTGATTGTCTAGGAAATTGAGAGGCATTTAGAAAAAAAGAAAATTTAAGCATATTTCGTCACTCCGTTGGTTAGTGAATATATGAAAGGGAATGTCCATGCAGAAGCTGAATAACTCTATAACACATGACGCCGTGGTCTGTTTTAAAATGCAACCAAGTGTCAAAATTGTTGTCTACAAAAAGTATTACAAGCAAATATAAAATTCTAATTGATGCCTTGTTCAAAATTTATTTATACAGCTAATATAACTAATAAAGCCGTTTCCTTCATATTCCAAGCAAAAACCATTACCATGAATCATGGTGTAATAGATAGAAGGTGACCGCAGGGTGTTACAGAAATCTGACCACTCTCATTATAGTTATGATCCGTTCTCATTAGAGCGAGGTCATTTTATATTTATGACCTCATAGCAAAATTGCTCTTTTGTCTGATTTCTAAATTTTTACGATGCACTAATATTCACATGCATAATATTTGTTATTAAATACAATTTTTGTTTTATTTAATTTAAATAATTTTATTTGTGCACTGTATTTCACTAATTGTTGCTTAATTACCGTCAGCTGCTGGCAGTTGGCTTGCCTGTGTGTCACGTTTAAGCATTTTCAACCGCAATTGAAAAAAAAACTAGATTGAAGATTATATACTAATAAGTAAATGAATTAAAGTAAGGATTATTAAGCTTATTAGCTTGCTTATACAGTAGATTGTCAAAAATTAGAACCACTTCGTTTTTGAGATAATTCTAATTTCTGAAATATTCTAATTTCTGAATCTTTTTTTATTCGGATAAAAATAGAAAAATGGAGAAAACTTACTTTTTTTTTGCTTGATTTTATTTAATAAAAATAATTAAACGGAACTCTATAATCTAGTGCAAAACATTTAACTTGTATAACATAAAGATTCACATTCACATTCAGAGTCTTTAATGTTTAACAAACTTCAATTCTAATTTCAGAGAGATTCGAATTTCTGAGGATTCTAATTTGAAAGAATCTACTTTATATACATTACACTATTGTGTTACATTGTTGTGAGGTAGTTGCTTAAGTTATTTATTTATAATGTCGAAAGTAGTTGTTTAAATTTATGGTATTGTATTTTGATTGTGATTGACTGTAGTAATTATATGAGGTAGTATATTTTTGCTAAAATAAAAAAGGATAGGATTTTGATTATGTTTTCAGGGGTGGGATTAGCTAGTAAGGTTGTGGGATTGGTGTTTTTGAATATTTTGTCTTTGTGATTTTTTTGGTCGGGGCAGTTGAGGAGTAAGTGTTAAGTTCTTATCAGGGTATTGGATTGGTAAAAGAGGCAGTATGGTGAGGAGCTGGGGTCAAGGTAATGTAGGTGTGTAATTCTTGTATGATCTAGGCGGAGTTTAATAATTTTAGTGATGTCGTGTTTTTTTTATTTTTTTGTAACCGAATTTTTGCATAATGTGTGACATGAGTGTGGTTATTGTTAATGTTTCGGTACCGGCTATTACAGCTGGATAATTAATTTTCTTGTTGAGTGCTGAGTATTTGCTTTAGTTGTCTATATCGGTTAAGTTTATATTGGGTGTATATGCAGAGACCTCAATGTTACATTCATTAATTTCGCAATAGCTGGGCTACAATCCAAGTGTTCCATTAAATTATCGACTCATAAAAAGATTCTTGCGAGATCACTATCCATACCAAACCCAAACTCACGACTACAAATAAATGTCCAGCCCATCGATGTTAGTGAGGCCCGTTTTTCCTGGTTAGTTAGTGGTTAAGTTAGACTATTTAATGTTAGTGTTAAGAGTTGAAATATTATTGTGAGTCCTATGAAAGGAGATTAAATGAATAAAACATGTAAAAACTAGAAAGGCGGGTGAAACCGACTATAGAAAACCCTGTACCCAATCCAAAACAAAAAAAAATTTTTTTTTGTAGTAAAAGCCCCTTTTTGTCCGATCGTTCCTATGACAGCTATATGTTATAGTAAACCGATATTTATCATATTCAGGAGTATAATTGGATATTGCTTAAACCTGTCAAATCTAAAATTGGTAACGATATCCTTACAAATAAAAAAGTTTTTCTCAGTAAATGTTGTTTTTCGGCCGATCGTTCCTATGGCAGCTATATGATATAGTAAACCGATATATATAATATTGAGATATGTATTTGGGTATGAGCAACAGCTATTAAATTAAAAATTTGGTGAAGACATCTTGAAAACCAAAAGGGTTTTTGTTACTAAATGTGGGTTTTCGGCCGACCGGAATATCGAAAAAAAAAAAACAAACTCGTTATGCCTATGGATTGGGAGAGACTTCGTGCCAAATTTGGTTATTGTAGGTCATACCGTTTCTGACATCCGTTTGTTCATACAGACGGACAGACAGACGGACAGACGGACAGACGGACATGGCTAGATCGACTCGCCTTTCGATGCTGATCAAGAATATATATACTTTGGGGGTTCTGCCACGCCTCCTTCTGCCTGTTACATACATTTGCACAACTTTAATATACCCTTTACCATTTTTTGGTACAGGGTATAAAAAGAAATTAAAACCGAAATCAAAATAAAGACAAACAATTGTCATCAAAAGCATGAGTGCGAGCAGCACTTGCTAGGAAAGGAGAGAAACACAAACGCAAAGAGCAGACAATATTCATTTATTTTCCGTCAGAATGAATTGAAACAAAATTATAGCAGTTTGCCTTTCAACTTACGCTCGCCGCCGCTGCCTGTTTTTGTCGTTTGAACTTGGCACGCAGTTTGCGTAAAATGCGCCTTTTTGAAGTGAAACTTCTTTAGGCGCATGAGGGTAAAATTTTTACAGATGTAACGTCACGCGTTACGCAGGTATGCAACGGATGTACCGAAAAAGAGAGAGAGAGAGCTATCGAGACCGATTGAGAGAGAGTAAGACAGGGCGAACGTAGCGTGAAGCAACTAGTCATGGAGTGAGAGTAGGGAGCAAGCAAGTGAGAAAGATCGAGGAGAAAAAGTGAGATAGAGCGAACATCGTATCACGCACAGTGCCATGGAGCGAGAGGTGTGAGAGAGCTATAGTAGGAAAGATTGAAAGAGAGAGAGAGTGAGGGAGATCGAGAAATAATACACGCTAGTGGATTGTGTATTCGCTTACAGCTGGTTGTGGCAAAACATTTGTTATTAAACTTATCATGGAAATTTATAATCGTTATTCTAATACCGATGGTTTTACAACAATATAAAATAAATGTATTTCAATAATTCTCTTTAATTATTTTTATTAAATATTCGATCGAGACCGATTGAGAGAGAGTAAGACAGGGCGAACACGGATGTACCGAAAATGAGAGAGAGAGAGCGATCGAGACCGATTGAGAGAGAGTAAGACAGGGCGAACGTAGCATGAAGCAACTAGCCATGGAGTGAGAGTAGGGAGCAAGCAAGTGAGAAAGATCGAGGAGAACAAGTGAGATAGAGCGAACATCGTATCACGCACAGTGCCATGGAGCGAGAGGTGTGAGAGAGCTATAGTAGGAAAGATTGAAAGAGAGAGAGAGTAAGGGAGATCGAGAAATAATACACGCTAGTGGATTGTGTATTCGCTTACAGCTGGTTGTGGCAAAACATTTGTTATTAAACTTATCATGGAAATTTATAATCGTTATTCTAATACCGATGGTTTTACAACAATATAAAATATTGTGGTGCGAGAACGTGAAATATTTAAAAATAAAATATCTGTGAGACGG
This sequence comes from Stegana nigrithorax, assembly GCA_037044495.1. Lineage (NCBI taxonomy): Eukaryota > Metazoa > Arthropoda > Insecta > Diptera > Drosophilidae > Stegana > Stegana nigrithorax. The sequence continues at coordinate 7,728 of JBAMBQ010004794.1, read as the reverse complement.
CCAGGTAATTCATCAACAGAACGTTCACGTGAATTTAGAAGCGAAAATATTAAATTCAAATAAGTTTCCATTTTCAGATCGCACTCCCAAAAATTGTGGTGCGAGAACGTGAAATATTTAAAAATAAAATATCTGTGAGACGGCCAGGTAATTCATCAACAGAACGTTCACGTGAATTTAGAAGCGGAAATATTGAATTCAAATAAGTTTCCATTTTCAGATCGCACTGCCAAAAATTGTGGTGCGAGAACGTGAAATATTTAAAAATAAAATATCTGTGAGACGGCCAGGTAATTCATCAACAGAACGTTCACGTGAATTTAGAAAGCGGAAAAAGGCTTTAAAAAATGCAGCTAGCCAAGAGTTGTATATCTCGTCGTCCATCATTACAAAAACGAAACCAAAAACTCCAGCAGAGGGTAATCGTGACTATAGAGCTCGAAAAAAACAAAACAATGAAGAAAATCAAGAGTCAAATGATTTGACACGAATCACTGTTGAAGTTGAATTACATCAAGAACAACAAAATTCTCAACCTTCGACTTCGACTCTACCAATTGAAAAAAAAAAATGCAGCTAGCTATGAGTTGGATATCTCGTCGTCCATCATTACAAAAACTAAACCAAAAACTCCAGCAGAGCGTAGTCGTGACTACAGAGCTCGAATAAAACAAAAAAATGAAGAAAATCAAGAGTCAAATGATTTGATACGAACCACTGTTGAAGTTGAAGTACATCAAGAACAAGAAAATTCTCAACCTTCGACTTCGACTTTACCAATTGAAAAAAATAAAACTTCAAGAGAACGTGTTCGTGAGTTTAGAGCTAGAAAAAAATCATTGACAAACCTTTCAGAAAATATTATTGAAGATTTTCAAACATCATCAAATATTATTAATGCTAATAATAATAATAATAATAATAATAATAATCATAATAATATCGATGATGAAAATCATAATGTCAATATTAGAAACAATACGAGACGTATTCAAGATAATGATTTACGAATACCTTATTCTACTTTTCACAGTCATCAAAATGCTCACAGGGAATTTAAGGAAAAATTTATCAATAACTCGTTCGGGCATGTTTGCTCAGTATGTGATAGATTGTGGTTTCAACAAGATTTAAAATATGGATCTATTCAACATAAAGAGATATTGAATACAATTCTTCCTCATGTGTCAATCGACAAAATTGCTTTATGCAACACATGTCTTAACGCATTAAACAAAAATAACATTCCAATAATGGCTGTATATAATGGGTTCAAATATCCACAGTTTCCAAGTCATTTACCACCACTAGATATTTTATCTGAAAGATTAATTTCTCCTCGTTTACCTTTCATGCAGATCAGAAGATTAAGACATGTCAACGGTCAATATGGAATTTTAGGGCAAATCATTAATGTGCCTGTCGATGTTGATACAATGATTAAAAGTCTACCACGAAACGTAGATGATGATTATTGTATTAATGTACATATCAAGCGAAAACAAATTCATAAATCAAGCTATTTACAGGGCATAATTAATAAACGTACAATAAAAACCTGGCTACAATTTTTATTAGCAACACCACTTTATACTATGTATGAAATTACAATGGATCAATCATTTTTTGAGAATCATTCATTTTCAACGGAAGTTCCTTTAGAAGATATGAGTGAACATATACCTATTGAAGAAAGTCTAACTGCTCAGCAACATACACTGTCATGGGATGAGGATCAATATCTTTGCATTGCACCTGGAGAACAAAATATTCCACGAAGCCTACTGTTCGATGAACATGCAGAAGAGCTTTCATTTCCGTCAATTTATTTGGGTGAATTTCGGAGATTCAGAGAAGGAATTAAAGTAACACCATTTATGATGGCATCAAGTGAATTACGGAGATCTGATCGACGAGCTGTGACACCGCATCATCTTTTATACGTAGCAATGAAAATTATGCGATTAAGAGTTCGGGATTCCCTGACGATTGCTTTTAAACATGTTGGTAAAAATACAACAGTCACTCGACAACAAATTGAAGACGAACATTACATCAATAATTGTATCGAAACAAATCTTGCTTTTTTACGATCAATTCCGAATTCAACATGGTATTGGTCGAATCGTAAAAAAGATCTTTTTGCTATGATAAGGCAACTGGGTAAACCAACAATTTTTTTGACATTAAGTGCAAATGAAATTGGTTGGACAGATCTTATAAAAAAATTATATAAATTGAAACATAGTGGAGTTGAAATTTCAACGGAAGCTGCTGAAAATTTACATTACCTTGAAAAAACTACTCTAATTAATGAAGACGCAGTAACGTGTGCGATTTACTTCAACAAATTAGTAAATGTTTTAATGTCTATCCTACAGTCGAAAAAATTAAGTCCGTTTGGAAAATATTACGTCGCAGAATACTTCAAGAGGATTGAATTTCAGCATCGTGGAAGTCCACACGCTCACATCTTATTGTGGTTAAACAATGCTCCAATTGACGCCGTGGGAAACAATAAAATTGATGCGATAACATTAATTGACAATTTAATTTCTGTTTCATCTGAAGAAGCATCAGGTAATATAAAACTTCAAACTCACAAACACACATTTACGTGTTACAAAAGAATAGGCGCAAACGGACCACAGAAGTGTAGATTTGAGGCGCCTTTCATGCCGTCTAGAGCTACAATTATATTATCACCTATGCAAAAAGAGGAACCTGGTTTTCACGATTACTTCAATCAATACAAAAGCATAAGGGTGAAACTAGAAAATAAAGATTATTTGGACATAGATGATTTTTATAAAGACAATAACATACTTTAAGATGACCACTATCATAATATTCTACGAGCTGGGATAAATAGACCGAGAGTATTTTTAAAACGCCAGCCACTTCAGAAATGGAACAATCCCTTCAATCCATTCATTTTCAATATAATTAACTCTAATATGGATATTCAATTCATTACGGAAGAGTATTCTTGCGCTGCTTACGTTGCTGAGTATGTAAATAAAACAAATAGAGGAGTAAGTCATCTTCAACGTTTAATTATCGAAATTATGAATGAAAACCCTGAGTTTGATATTGTTGAGGTTACTAGAAAAATTGGAGTGAATATGCTAAATAATGTAGAAATGACAAGTCAGGAAGCTGCTTGGTACCTCCTACGTGAGCCAATGTCAAAATGTTCGACTTTTGTAACTACTACTCCCACAATGTGGCCTGTTGATCGACAAAGAATACGAAAAACTCAAAAGGAATTAGACGAAATGGGTTTTGGAGACGATTCAACTAATATTTGGCGTGATAATTGGTTTGACAAGTATGAAAAGCGACATCAAGAATTAAATGATGTCACACTTGCTCAATTTGTTGCAAATTACACAGTAAAGAACGACAGAACTTATTCACTCAGAAAAAAATCGCGCATCATACGTTATCGCAATTTTGATATGGCGCAAGATCTAAATGAATACAAAAGAGAAATGGTATCTTTACATTTTCCGTTCCGTAATGAAGACGCACAAATACTGTCTGAGCTGAAATTCATTCAGATATATGATGAGAATGAAAATTTGATTTTAAGTCGTCGAAAAGATTTTGAATCAAATCTCGACATTCGTAAGACGATTGAAATTTGTCGTAGCTTATGCCGTGATGATGATATTCTCGATAATGAAAATGACCAAGAAGCAGCAAACAGATGCCCTGAGCCGGATCCATATCAAAATTTATTTCAAAACGCGAATCCCGAAATTAATGATGATATTCGTGCAGCTGTGTTAAATAAGCTTGGACCGATCGCGAAAAAAAAAGAAAATTTAATGGAAAATGCCGAGTTTTGTAATTTAATGAGTAAAATAATATAATAATAAACAGAGTGAACTTTTACATCATGTATTATCGCATCTGCTATATCCGAATGAAAATCCACTACAACTTTTCTTGACTGGTCCAGCTGGTTGTGGCAAAACATTTGTTATTAAACTTATCATGGAAATTTATAATCGTTATTCTAATACCGATGGTTTTTGCAATGCATACATAGCATGTGCTTCAACTGGTAAAGCCGCTGTAACAATCGATGGTACCACTGTACATACAGCGTTCAAGATAACACTCTCAAGGTTGCTTCCTTTAAGTATTGAAGTAGCTCACCAATATCAAGCACTTTTTAAATTTGTAAAAGTTATAATCATCGACGAAGTTAGCATGATTAGTGCTGAATTACTTGGACACATTGATTCACGATTAAAACAAATCACTGGAAACTATAATACTTGTTTTGGAGGTTTAGATATGATTTTAATTGGTGATTTGCGTCAGTTACCACCAGTAAGGGCGACACCGATATATAAACAACAAAAACAAAAAATGGTCGGTCCACTTTTATGGAGAAGTCTGAAATTCTACGAGTTAGAAGAAGTTATGAGGCAATCCAATCAAGTATTTTCTTCGATTTTGACAAAAATTGGTAATGGTGAACAATTAGCAAGCCATGAAATAGAATTAATAGAATCACGATTATGTACTGTTCATGAAGCAGATACTCATTGTCCACATGCAATACGGTTATTTAATACAAATCACGCTGTCAATGTTTATAATAAGAAAATTTTAGATGGAGCTACAGAAAAATATAACTCTACAGCTACAGATGTTTACATTGGATGCACATCAACAGAACAACAAGCGTTTGTACGCCAAAAATTACACAAAATGTCGATAATTGATACAGGAGGTCTACCATATGAAACAGTTTTTGTAAAAGATATATATTATATGATAACAACCAATATTGACGTCTCCGATGGTTTGGCGAATGGTGCCATTGGAAAATTAGTTCATATTGAACGAGATGATTCAGGTCAAATTAACTTTGCATGGCTTGAGTTTTCAGATTCACCAAAAACTGGTCAAAAAATTCGAAAAAAAATTGCTGGACATGTTGCGGCAAATAATATAAATCGAACTGCCGTGCCAATCGGAAGACGATCATCAACGATTCCACTAAATAATAATAAAACAATAAATGTGAAAAGGTCCCATTTGCCATTAGTTTGTGCTTGTGCAACAACAATTCACAAGTCTCAAGGGAGTACATACTCCGAAGTTGTCTACGAATATGATAAAAAACAGTCACAATCATTGGTATATGTTGCTTTGTCTCGTGTCACTACTATTGAAGGACTACGGATTACTACAAGCAACAATGACTTGACCTTTTACCATGGACGAAGGCCATCAACAACAATGATACATTTACAAGATGAATTTAGAAGACTTTCATTAAATTGTGTAAAAACGGTTGATAGTGACATGCTATATTTCATACGACAAGGACAGGGATTAACTGTATATACTCTTAATTGTCAAAGTCTTCGAAGTCATTCTCATGACTTATTAAAAAATCAAACTATACAAGAATCTAACATCATTCTTTTATCGGAAACTTGGATAAATAACTCAGAAGAAATAAGTCTGATTAATTTTGACTGTATAGTTAAATTTAAACGACCAAACGTTCGAGCAGGTGGAGTGGGCATTTATTTTAATAAAAACAATACGACAAATATTATTACGCCAAACGTAGAAATGACAGCAATTAATTCATCATCACAACAACTAGCAACAGCATCAATTGGTGACATTTGCATGATGGAATGTCAAACTCTTCATGGAAGAAAAATAGTTTTCGCTGCTGTATACATATCAGTTAATCAAAAAATTGAAGATATAATTAGTTTCTTGTATCACCAATTACTTCCATACAGCCATGGAGGTGCTGCTATTCTTGGTAATGGGAATGATAAAATACCACTCGTTTTGGGTGGTGACTTTAACATTAATTTCGCAGTTGATAATTCCAAACCATTAATTAACTTTCTAGCAGAAAAATTTAGTCTACAGCTAAATAATAATCCAAACACACCAACTACAAATTCAGGAACGACAATAGATGCTATTTTTACAAGATATTTAGATAATGTTGAAACACGAACTTATATTGCATATTTTACTTATCATAATGCTTTAGTCACAACAATACCAATAGAAATCGCGTCGAATAATGTAAATATTGAAGAAATAAAATAAAAAAAATAAATTAAATAAATTAAATTTATAATTTGTATTAATTTTCGACACTTTTAATATGTTAATGACAATTAAATTCATTAAATTCCTAACATATCTTCCTTTTTCCCTTCCTCTAAGTTTCGAAAATCTAAAGTTTAAGGTTTGTATAAATATAAACAAGACTTAATAAATTAGTTCGCCAAAGAAGTTTCACTTCTGTTAAAGTGTTGGATGTTGTATGTTCTTTTCTCGAAAAAAATAGGAATCAATTTCTGTTACAAGGAAAGCTGCGCCAATTTACTATATAATAAATTTTTATAGATACCACCATTTTTTTTATCATTACTAAACGCTAATGCAATAAAAAGCAAAATGACTGCGTCAGAATCATAGTCCAAGTATCCAAATATAATTATCTATAAACAGTTCACATCGCTTAAGTGCAGACCCGCTTAATTGTATTTTCTGCATAAATGCAAGACATATTGTATTAATATCCATTTTTCATAGAAAATGAATCGCTTTTGCATAATAGCTATCAGTTAGCATCATTTGAAAATTTAATTTCATACAACTCTTATTGTATAGATGCAATGCCGTCCACATTTGGATTTTGACTTAATCAATTATTTTGACGTGATTTTCTAAAGAAGTTGTAGTTTGAATGAAATTTGATTTTATGGAAGTTTAGTCAGTTATATGAGTAAAAACCATCACAGGTTAAAGAAAAGATGAAATGAATTCAAGATTATAACACAAACGGAACTAACTAAAAATTACAAAATCCCATGGTGGTAATGCTCAATGCAAAAATCGCATAAATACAAAAATTTATCTACATTTTAGACTTTGCATAATATGCGAGTGAGAAGTTGAAAGGTCGGCGGTATGCGGAGTTGGAGGATTTAAAAATTCATGAACCTCTTGGGGTTGTTTAAATTTACGATTATTGACTAACAAAACACACATATATAAAACACGTATATATATATACATATGTATATATACATATATATACATATAAGTATATGTTAGTGTAGTGAATAATTTTTCAATCAACAATACACAACTTTCTAATTCCTAAATGCACTTTAATCAGACAAGTTCGAATTATATAATGATGTGTGGATATATCTATATATATACATAGGAAACAAAAGAAATTAAAAACTAATAACAATAAACCGACACGAACAGTAAACAACAGCGCGATTCCCGAACCTAGCCGAACTTAACCCAATCGAATCGTAATGCAATTGTTGGCGCCCTGCGAGTAACTCTGACGTGTCCTTACTGCATATTTACGTGTCCGCTGTGAACGGCATTATATTTTACAAAGTTAACTATCTTGAATACAATTAAACGCTTTTCTTGCTCGCTTACGCATATATTAAACCATCGGCGGCTTGTATCTGCATTTAATATCTTATGGCTCCGCGTTTACTATAGTTTGATTGTTTTTAACGAAGAACAGCACATATACATACATATATATTATATATTTATTACATTAATGTTCACTATTCGTTAGTTTTGAGCCATGAGCGGTGTTAGTCGTCGTAATGGTATTAACTCATTTAACTTGCATACATTTCGGCTTTGCAACTTTTCGTTTAAACCACAAAGGCGCTAAGCGCGGTA
>JBAMBQ010004793.1:0-13481 GCA_037044495.1 Stegana nigrithorax | reverse complement strand
TTATTATATTACTTTCAATTGGTACATGTGTAATTATTAATACAATTTCTTCTTCAAAATTTCTCCATGTTGAAGTTCTTATTTTCATTATATTTTCATTATTTACGTTTTCTAATTTATCATAATTTAACAATTTAGGGTTAAACAAACCTAATCTCGACAATTGCATTGCTAATTCAATGTCTTCCAAATATTCAATTATTCTTTCCACTTCAAAGTATGAGGTTAGTATTTTGAATTCTTTATTAGTTTGGTTATTTAATATTTGAAAATTTTGATTTATGTGTTGAATTATTGTATTAGCTTCGTGTATTTTGAAATTATCTCCTGCCATGTTATCTATTTGACTTAATTAATTCTATGTTCTTTTCGAATCTGTGTGTCAAACTGTGGGGTACCTGCTGTAACGGTTCACACCGGCAGGCTAGCTGTTGGGGTCACCGGAGAGGGCACACGCGAAAGAAATATTCCGGCCCTGGCTCGTCGACAATTGGTCGTGGTGGTCTTGCTCCTCTCCGTGGATTTTACATCCGGCGCTTTATTATATTTTTTTTTTTTACTAATTTTCGCGTGACAAAAATAAATATACGAGCTAATGACGAGAAACAGAAAAAAAACAAATATCTGCAACCGCAGCCGACACAATAGAGAACACGACTCAGATCAAGAACAAGGCGAGATAGAGAAAGAACATAAAGAAAAGAAAACGAGTCCGACGGCGGGGAAAAATCTCCTTTGCTTCGCGATTTGCCGCAACAGATGCGCGATGTTACCGCACCAATGTCGCCCTCCCTACCTTCGACCATTCCTGTGCCATAAAATACTTGGAGATCCTTCTGGAATGGCCCCTTCTATATTATCTGCTTACTATGCCAGCCTATCGCACTGCAAGGAACCCCCGACGTACATTTTTAACAAATCATGATTCCAAATAATGGACGACAAAATGAACTAAAAGGATCAATGATCCGACTCATGACAGCAAAAACAAATTTGAATTAAACGATAAAGTATAGCTTCGCGAAATAAAACGAAATGATCATGATATAATAGGTAAATTTAATAAAAGTTAAAAATATACAATAGCGTGGTAAAATACTCGGACAGTTAATAAAAAAAACGTGATTCCTTACTTTAACAACAAAAAGAAAAAAAAACTCTGCTAAGAAAATTGTTAACATCACAAAAAAAATACTCATAATAAAAAAAACAGCAACATATAAATTGAATAAAAAAAAATTAACATGTAAAATAAATTCAATCAAAAAAATATACAAAAAATTCACTTATACAAAAATTGATGCAAAAACAAAATTTTACTTAAAAATATTCCATAAGATAAAAATATATAAAAAAATAATACAAAAAAATTTTACAAAACAAAAAAAATTTAATAAAAATAAGAAAAATAAAAAAAGGATTTATATACCAAATATATAAAAAAAAATTTATTACTGGCGATTAAGCCCAAGAAAAACTAAGAAAGGTCACGGCAGGCAAATGTATAGTTCTATCGCGACACGGTTTTGCCACTGTGATCTCATTAGGTCCTCTATAATCGATTACTATCCTGAACTTCTTTTTTTCTGAGGCATCTTCTTTTTTTGGTACTATTATAATGGGTGAACAATACGCTGAACTCGATTTTCTGATAATGCCTTGTCTTATCATATCCTGTATTTGTGCATTAACTTCCTCTTCATGTATCTGTGCGTACTTGTATGGTCGTTTATACACTCTCTATAACGTATATCTTTGTATTTATTTAAAACATTCATTAAACTTTTGATTTCTTCATTATTCAAGTGCTTAACTCTAAAGTCATTTTCATTCTCATTCTCGCTTAGCTCATAATTCATGGCATAATTAAATTCTGTTTCATTATTATTGTTAGCATTTACAATTTCTTGCTTTTTAGAATCCACAAACGAATCAGTTTCATTTACGCTGACTTGATTCTGCTTATGCGATTCCGCAACCAATTCGGGTTCAGTTTCATTTGCGCTGAAGTCAAACCTATAGTTGCTGAGCTCAACTGTTTCATTTTCATAATTTATTTTTGCAGCTGCTGCCTTCAAAAAGTTTCTGCCTAACAGCATATCATATTTTTCTGAGAATTGATGCACATAAAAATTTTGTTCTTCGGGACACAATTTGCTTGCGCCAAAGCAAACAAGGTTATTTCTTTATTTATTGTTTTTACTTGCATTGGTTTTTTATACACTGGAAATTCAAAAATTTTTTTCGCATATTACGTTAATACTAGAACCAGTGTCAATTAAACATTTTAATTTTTTATTATTTATTTTTATTGTGATATACAGTGTGTCACTTAAGTATTTTGCCTATTGGTTTTCATGCAAAAATTTGAATTTGTTGGCTTATAAAATAACAACAATGGGAAAAATAGAAAAAAATATTGCTCGTATGCTAAAGGCATATTTTCACATCAAGTTAACCCAACTACGGATCATATTGGATGATCCGTTAGCTAGCTATTGAGGCGCAATCATTTTCTGCCGAAAATTTCGATCTCACAAAAGTATTTTGCCTCGCAACAAAGTACACGTGGTTTCCATATTTCCTATGAAATTTGCCTCAATTGCTTGGAAATTATGCATGCTGTACTTGCTGCTAAGGCAATAAGTTAATGTTGTGTACAATTTCGATGTGATTCTGCTGCTTATGTAACCCAAAATGCAAAACGCAAAGAATTAAATTATGAACAAAGAAAAATCATTTTATATCTGTATTATCAGGGTAAACTTATCCAATATGTTTCCGAAATGTTTGATCGAAGTCGCCAAACAATATAAAACACAATTGCATGATCGAAAGAACATGGTATCATAGAGAATACAGCCTGCTCTGGCCGCCCTTAAATGCTGACAACACGAATTGATAGGGAAATCCTTAAGGAAAACCGGGAAAAACCACATTTGGAAGCGCCAAAAATTTACGACAAATAGTTGACACTCATGCCTACACTTCTGTGGCTTTTATGGTCTATCCTTTCAGTTTCTGTAATTATTGTTGAATTATTTTATTCTTTACTACCTCTTCTTTCTTATTGTGGTAGGCTAAATACTTATTCTGCTGCTGTAATAATTGTTCATAGTTATTACCTCGGGTTCGCTCGTAATCGTCGGCTCCGAAGATATCGTTTCTCCTAAAAAATAGATTTACGGGTCTTTTCCCTGTGGTTGAATGTATTGAGTGGCTGTATTCATAGACTGTTTTTTCTATCAATTCGTGGAAACCCTACTTTGTGACTGCCTGTTGAGAAAATATCGATATGAATGATTTGACTGGGGTAGTTAGCTATTGGGGTGGGGTTTTTTTATGTTGTTTGCGTGTCTCTCATATTTATTCTCCTTACAGGCTTTACAATGCTTGACTTGAAGTGATTTGGATAAATAGTTTTTATTTGACCTATTTTTTATTCGGCCATTTATTACCAACAGATTTAAATATTTTTTCAAAAGTTCGATGAGTTTACTTGTTGTCAGATGATCTGCGCGTAAACTTTTATAAACTTTCGGTAATGACCAGTCATACCTAGGAAAGAACGTAACTCGTGGACGGTTTTCGTGGAAAATTAACGATAGCTTCCAATTTTTTTGGGGTGGCTCTTATACCATTTGAACTGACGAAATCTTTGACGAACTCGGACTTGTCGAGCTAGATTTTTAGATTCGCCTATTCTAATGTATAAAATATTATCCTGAGATTTTCAAAATGTTCCCTTGTGCTTTTTGCAAAAATAATAATATCGTCGACATAAACATAGCATCCGACACCAATATGTTCTCTTAGGATATCGTCTAGAGTGCGTTGGAAAATCGCATCAGCAATTCTCCGCTATTAATTGAGAATGCCGTTTTTTTTTTATATATATTTTTCCGTTAGTGCTATCTGATGGAATCCACTATTAAGGTCAATTGTTGAAAATTATTTGTTAGATCCTAAATTTGTTAAAATTGTTGTTGTTGTTGTTGTAGCAGCTCCACTGCAACGAGAGAAAGGGTTAATAGGTGGTGTATGATTGTGGTTGTTATGTTTCCAACCCGAGGAAGACCGCCACCTCACGAGGTTTGTGCCATAGATCAGTGATAACCAGTTTCGTTGGCTTCGTGAGGCAGCGGAATAGGTGCGCGGTGTCGTGCGGGTCACTGTTACAGTCAGGGCATCTGTTTCATGTGCCTGGGATAATTCGCTCTTTGTAGTTATTCATCCAAGCGCACCATCCTGATCATCGCTGGGCTAAGGATGATCTGGTGTGCCTGGGGAGCGATTCCTCAGCACTACTGATGTTCGGCGGCCTGGTCCCCAGCACCCTGTTTGGTGCGTTTGTGGTAAACGCGCTGGAGACTGCTACAGAGTAAAATGATTTTAGGGCTGAGCGTAGTTGGAATCCTAGGTTCAACTTCAGATGCGTATCTTCTGACATCCTTCTTGATGTGGCGAGGAGGGTGCAACTCTGGTGGTGGGTGAGTGCGCTGGGTGTTGCGGGTTTGAGCAAGACAGCAGGAATTTCATGGCGAGCAGTTCGTTGTGTTGTCTAACCTAATGCATCCTCGTCTCATCATGAAGATGGTCTTCATGAGTCATGGATACGCATCCGGTGGCCAGGCGGAGAGCAGTGTTCTGGACCGTCTGCAGATCTTGCCATTGCATATCACTGATTTGGGGACTCCACACTGGGGCGGCGTAGTTAAGAACGGATCGTCCTAATGCCTTGAAGGTGGTGATGAGCACTTCTTTTCTCTGTCCCCAGGTGGTTCCTGCCAGGGCTTTCAGTTTTCTGTTTCTCCGGTTCAACTTTGCTCTGGTGTTAGTGGCGTGCGTGAAGAAGTGCATGAGGCTGTCGAATGTAACCCGAAGAATTTTCGGATATTGAACGGTGCGTATGGGCCTACCACCGATGTTGGTGTTCAATATTGTCTTAATCTCCTTTGTCCCCTAGGTGAACAGGGTCGCCGTCGACTTTTCAGCCAAGATGGTGAGATGGTGAAGGCGATCCTTGAAGAAACGATAGATGTTCAGTAGATACTCATTTAGCCTGGTTATGACCACTTCGATGTTGAGCCCAGAGGCAAGGATCGTCGTCAGCATACGAGATCAGCTTCACATCCGCGGGGGTGCCGATATTTTTGCAAGATAAAAGTTTAAGAGGATTGGTGATAAAACTCCTCCTTGTGGTACAACCATCTTTATATTGCGGCACTTAGACTTGTGGTTCCTGAATTCGACATAAGCACATCTACCGTTGAGGTAGGATGCTAGCCAACGTTTGGTGTCGTTTGACGGTGTCGTGTTCAGGATGTCCTGTAGCAAGATAGTGTGGTCGATCGTTTCAAAGGCTTTTGATTGGTCGAGAGCTACAAGGATGGACCAATCGTAGGGTCTTGGGCAATTGAGTCCTTCCACGATATACGTGGTGATCTCGGTTTGCGCCGTGGTTGTGAAGCCATGCTGGTGTTGGACAAGCGTCAGGTGTTCGGTCAGTGAGGGCAGCAACAGCGACTCAACAATCTTAGCTACTGGCGAGAGTAGCGAGATTGGCCTGTATGACTTGGCCTTATCTGCTTGCTTGCTGGGAACTACCCTTGCAACTTCCATATGTCTGGGATGGTGAGTTGACACAAGGATGCGTTGATGATCTTAGTCAGGTAGTCCTGTGCTTCTGGGCCAAGCGTTTTCAGTATGACCATGGCAATTCCGTCCGGTCCGATGGCTTTTGATGGTTTGGCCTTGGTGATACATGCTACATTTTCATTCGTGGTGAAGAAGCGAGGCATCGGGTCGTTCATGGAATTGCCTGCAGAACAACGCAGCACATTTTTTGGTGTCAGTATGCTGGGTGCCGTTAAAGCTGATAGCCGTCAGGTCCGACTTTGGGGCGGTACCCGACAATCCCCTGATCGTTTACTTGGACTTGGAGCCCAGTGTAGACGTCTCATGATGTTGAAGCCATTTGGTGCGACGAAAGTCGAAGACCAAGTTTTTGATGCTGGCTGTGAGAGCTACGATTCTATCGTCACCGGGGTCTTGTGCACGTATGTGATCGCGTTGGCGTGCGAGACGTGCGGCCTCTGGGAAACTGGGTTTTATATTGCGAATATGTCCAGTAGAAGTAAGGTGCTTGGCTTGGCGGAAGATTCTGTTTCCGTCTCTGGCACAAGTCGGTGATGCCATCTGACTGAGGGTGTTTTCGATGGAGCGCGTAAATTTGTGCCAATCGGCTTTGCCGAAATTTACGTATGTTTTCCTGGGTGGGCATCGGTTTCTTCCTCGGTGACCACGATGGGAATGTGGTCTGAGTTGAGGGCTACGTCAGTTTGCCAGCTGGTGATGGCAATAAGCGTCTCCGAGACTATGGTAATGTCAGGGCTGCTTATGGATGCCGCAGTTACTCGCGTGGGAGAATTTCCATTAATGGATGCAAATGTTGATGTCTCGATCTGGTCCGCGATCTCAGTTCCCCGGATGTCATTGGGGAGTTGGGAATACAATGAGTCATGATGGGCATTGAAGTCGCCTAGTAGGATCTTATATTCCCCGTGGAGCCGGCCGCAATTTTTATGCCGTGTGTTGACATGTAGTTTGTGACTTCGGTAACTTTTTCACGGAGGCCGTTGCAATTTAGCTGCAGGATTTTGAAGAAACCCAACTGACTTGTGTTGCCAGATACTCCGTAGGTGGTCGTGTGTTGTACCAAATGGATGGTTGCGGGTGGTTGTAATTGTGGGTCAGGTGCTGCTGGTGGGGTAGGTTTTGGTGGCGACATGGTTGTAGTTGCCGCGTTCCCAGTATTAAGGCAGCAATCCGCAATGAAACTCTGGTTCCAGTTACGCTGGAATTTCAAGTTTGTGCAACGTCGCATATGGCAGTTACGGTGGCAACCATTACACTCCACTGACACTATGTTTCTGCATATGGTGGTGTTGCAGACTGGGCAGTTGGGTGTTATTCTAGCCGTTGTTGTTGGTTGGCTCTGCACTGGTGAAGTCAGTGGTAGTGGTTGGTGGCAGCATCTGGCAATGAAGGCCGGGGTCCAGGCACGGTGGCTATCTAGTTCAGAACACTGTCTTAGATGGCACCACTGCTGGCACTTGTTACACAACACTGATGTTGTGTTGCTATGGATTGGGTTTGAGCAAACCGAGCAGTGCCAGATGGCAGGGCCCGGGTTTTGCTCAATGCCGGCCATGATCAGGAGTAATTTGAGCAGAGGGGTCGGCTGCATCTACTCACCTGATAAAAACCTTTGGTTCTCGTTGCGGCTCTTGGTCGGGTTCCTTGTGAGAAACCCGGGGCTCTCCGAAACATAGATTCGATCGTCGTGGGAGAGTGTTAAAATTGTTATTATGTCCGGTATCGGGTACTTGGCCGGTATGGTTTCCTCATTTAATTTCCGATAATCTATGACCACTCTGTGCTTTTTCTTGCCTGTTTCTTTGGTACTATCCTCACAAGTAAATTGTATGCTGACCTCGTCGGACGAATTATACCATCCTTTAATAATTCCGGAATCTGCCCATCTATTTCTTCTTTCTTTCTCTCGTCGTTCTAATTTCTACTTTATTATTTGTAACGAACATGAGTTTCTTATTTGGTTCTGATGATATGTAGGGGCAGGTTGAGACGAGTGGTTGGAGATGTCCTTTGTCTTTCGAAGAAAGCTGATCTACACATAATTGGATATGATTGACAGACTTAAATGGTAACTGTTTAACAAGATACTTATATATCTTGAGAATACGAAAAATGGTTTATCTGTATAAATTGTAGCTTTCAAATCTTTCAATGTGTCGTTTCCGATTATTTCATCGAAAATTTCTAATTCTGGGAGTAAACAAAATTCCAATTTTCCAATATCATTGTAAAAAAAAATCTAGGAAGGCGCGATGAAGGATTTCCACTTGACCTCCAACTGATTTAGGTATAAATCAAAAAAATTGATATAATCACAATGAGGAGTTTCATCCTCGTTCTCAGATTCATTGGTAATTTGCTCTACCTGTTGTTCTTTATTGTCGGTCTATTCAGTTTCATCGTTGTCATATTGGAATACTTCAGCTGTGCAAATCCTATGCTTCTTATTAACTGGTGTAACTTGCTGCGAATGGGGTCGTTTTCCTGATTGAGCTTGTTGTCCGGGAAAGCTATTACTATGCGCGTCGCGTTGATATCCTTGTTGTTGTTGATTCGAATTTATCATGATGCTCTTATTATTAAATTGTCTCGATTGCGTGGATCTGTCTATGACCTTAGGTGTTGGTGTGTCACCTGTTATCTGTGGTTTAAATCGTGGTGATATCTGCAAAGCGTTGAAAGTATTTGTTTTGAATACTTACCGAAATATTGTTGTTATGTTGCGTTCGGAGATCCATATTTGTCAATTGCTGACATATTTGTAGAGCTTCTGAAAGACTGGTCGGTTCTCTAACACTCAAGAGGCGTGGTAAATCACCGTTTAGTCCACTTATAAAAGTGTCCAGAGCTTTATCTCTAAAGCTTTCCGCAAATACTATCTTTACTTTTTCTCCTACTTCGAGAGAATCTATTTTATCAGTAATGAGAGAAAGGTGTTGGTATACCCTTACTACTTTACGGGTTGACCCCCTTGCCTAAGAGTATTCATTTCGTATTCGAGAGTACCAATATCACTTTTGTCTGAGTAGTGCAGTGTAAGGCATTTTTTTATTTTAGGCCAATTGAGTGGAGTACGGTATGCCTTTAATGCTGTGTCTGCATTACCTATTATTTTACGCCTAATAGTATGTAAGATAGCAAAGTACTTTGGCGTACCTTTACTATACTCATATAGTTGCAGAATTCTATCTACAGACGCTATGAGCTAAACTCCCCTGGAATTCCTGAAAATTCTCTCAAGCACTTTACCATATGTGGTATTTTTTCGGCTTCTCCTATATTCTGCCCGAAGTCTTTCTGCAACTCCTACTCAAAAATTTGTGCTGGTGGTTTCAAAGCGTCTGCTTCTGCATCAGCTATCATCTGCACTAGCTCTGCCTTTTGTAAAGGAGTGAACAAAGAAACGTTACCACCTGTAGCCATTTTGTATGAATTTAAATTTTCCAAATCTTTCTCTAAACGATCTATTTCATTCATTAACAGTTTTTTTATTTGGTTAATTCTAATAAATATGTTTAACTGTGTTCAAATAAACTGTTCTAGTAAATTTTAATAAATTATGATTAGGTTGAGTATAATGGGGTTTTTGTTATATTTTATTTTAGATTTTTTTTTCGTTATTACTTTTATTACATATTAATTTTTTTTTTTTTTTTAAATCAACAAATAAAATAAAATGATATATTAGAAAAAATAGAACTTGTTAAAAAAACATTTTTTTTTTTTTTTTGATTCAAGTATGGTAAATTGATTTAAATATGTTTTCTTGACTTATCTTGTTTGTGTTGCGATTTGTAGTAGGTCATTAAATTATTGTTGTCGATTTACTGATGCCTGTACTGTCACTTCTGCTGCCGCTTCTGTTGACGCTTCTCCTGCCACTTCTGCTGATGATTTCGCCGTTGCTTCGTATGAGCTGCTTTGAATACACTTCTCCTTCTCTCGCACAGCTTTGTGTATTTTTCTTCCTTTTTTTTTAATTTTTATTCTTTTTTATTCGTGTTACTCCTCTTAGGGCATAAGGACTCTACAAGAATCTTCCATCGTTCTCTGTTGGGCGCAATGACGTTACTAGAATTGTTTTATAGGTTTTTGCTATATTTTATTTTACTTATAATTATTGAGTAGGCACGTTTCTTTTTACAAGCTTTCTAAGCAATCTCACTTTCTTAGTGTTAGATATAAGAATTCTCGATTTCTTATTTTTAGTGTTAGTCATTTTTTTACTGAGCGCATTAGTGCTGTGTAACTTGTAATAAAAAGTGCTGCCAGGTGCACTATACTGAAAGGTGGTGCTTACAGTCGCCACAGATACTCCCCTCCTTGATAAAGATGTTAATCAGTAAATGTGACTCTCTTGCGGGTGTACGTTTTCAACGGCGGTTCCACTTCGTCAGGTTCCTTTACAACAAATGCGGGTTTCAGTCGCTCAACAGACACATTTTGATCTTTCTCTCCGATTCGTACTGTAAACACGCGGTCGCTATGCCGGTCTTTCACTTCAAATGGGCCAGTGTACGATGCTTCTAATGGCTTTTTTACATGATCGGATCGAAGAAACACATGTGTGCATGTATAAATTATTTTAAGAGATGACCTTTAGAAATCTACTTGTTGGATGACGACGCGTGAATTCCAATTAGAGAAACAAGTTTTAGTGTGCTTCACGTACTGTTCCTATTTTTATTGTATAATTATGATGTAAGTTAATGCTTTTTATTTCTTAGGCTTCTTTATTTATTATTTCAACTTAAATTACTTCTCTTATTTAAATTTACACAGTTAATCGTTTGTACTATTTAATTTATCTTATGCGGCTGAGTGTGCTCGCAGGGGCGTGTGGCCATTCGTACGCACACTTATAATGCCCTCTTAATATTTGTTCAATTGATCGACAATATTCACTCATGACAATTTATATTACACCTGTTGTGGCTTTTTGCGCACTTTAGACTTATAATTTCATTGGTGTTCACTGCCCGAAAGTACAAACGTAACTAACTCAAGCTTAGTACTTATTCTACTTCTATTCTACTTTATCCTAATTCTTATCCTATTTCTTATCCTAATTCTTATTCTAAGATATCTCCGAGACGCTCTCTGCCTATGTGCTCTGCGTATATTACTGTCTTTCGCGCAGACAGTGTCTTTGTATAACTCCTCCCCTTTTTCTGAAATGACCGTCCCGGTCATTCAGATTAGGCTTTGACGAAGGAAAAGAAAAATTTTGAATTTAACAAGGCTTAACTATTGACCAGTGACAAGAGATCATAGATTAAATCTATTTAGTTTAAGCATTAGGGCGATTGTCATTTTATTTAATATTGTCTTTGTGGACCGTCCTACCGTCTTTGAGTACCACTGTTCCCAGGTCCCGCTCGATCTTCTTTTCTTCGTAGATCGGGGTAATTTTATTTCCTAACCTTTTATTCCTCTTTACCATGACGGTTTCGACACCTCGAAAACCCTATTCTGTCTGCCTCTGTTATGAGTCCCCAGCTGGGAGCACTGCGCCTTCTCAATGTGTGTTTTTGTGTGTTTGAACGTGGCATGAGCATGCTGGAACTTAGCTAATACGGGAAGGCTACAATGAACTGCATTCACTAGTCCGGTGTTTATCGCTTCTTTAAGGGCAGTAAGGAGGTAGTGGTTATCGGTGAATGTCACCACGTGCCTAACTTTGGAACCAAAGACTACCAACATTTTCTTCAAATTAGCATCGGCCTCTTCTAACAGAATCTGGTTCTTGTAGCTGTTTACTGGCTTTTTTACACTCTCGATCACATTCGTCATGGACTCTTCACTATGCATAGTGACTGAGCATAAGCTTGCTGCCTCCTCGACGGCGCTTATGTGTTGCCTTGACAGGGCATCCGCTACGTAATTTTCTTTACCGGGTTTGTAAAGAACTCGAGCGTTATACTCCTCAACCAAGGCCTTCCATCGTTTTATTTTAGCATTCGGATTTCTATCCGAAACCGCGAATGTTAAAGGCTGTGCTAATGCAGGGTAGCAGGAACCTTGCTCTAAAAAATGTACCTCGTCGATTTCCTCGAGAGCATCGCTTGCTTCCTCCTCATACTCCTCGCCATCTAGGTTTTCTAAGGCCAACTCAGCATTTATATGATTCACCCTCTGGTGTTTGGGCGGTGAACTCCGGTCGGAAGCCCGAGAGCGTTTAAGCTCCTCTTATTGTTTATATATACCTGATGCTTGCTCTCGCGCTTGATCGCTCCGAGCCTGGGAGACATTGTTAAACGTTGCTTTTCGCCTAAACTGAGATGTTGAGGCATCAACGTCCATAGGCTCTGGGGGCATAGCCCGTCCAGGAAGGTTACCGTTGCCATGGACTCTGCTATTAGTAAGATTATTTTGCCTTTGTTGGAAATTGTTTCCTATCCTCGGATTTGCTGTGAGGTCCGAACTTGTCCGAAAGTTGGTCGCAAAAGCGTAGCGTACCTGGTTCGACTCCACCTCTTGGGCGAGTGCGAGCGCTGATGGCAAGTCCGATGGTCTAGCGGCAAAAAGGATGTCGCACAAGGGTTTCTTCAAACCCGAGACAAAAGTCCTGAGGGCATCCTGTCGGTACTTCGCGTTTAAGGACTCCACCAAAGCATGGTCAGTGCCGTAAGACATGATTGTCTTGTTAGTTAGAAGGGACAGTTTCTTTTCAACTTCACTATAATAGTCCATTATGTTCAGGTTTCCCTGACGAAGCGTAGATAGCTCCTGCTCTATTAGATATACCGGCCTTTTATTGGCGAAAGTGAAATCTAGCCTATCGATGATTGCGTAAAAATTTAGAACTGTATTGAAAGAAGCCAAAACAGCATCGGCGGCTCCGGTGACTTAGTTTCGAATTATAACCGTGGCTTGGTAGTGTTTCGAACTTCCCTCGGATTCCTTAAATACTTCGTAAGCAGCATGCGCAGCCTGTCGCCATGACACGTACCGGGCCTGTGTGCCGTCGAATTCAGGAATACTCTTAACTACATCGAGGGTCTCTAAACACGGCCGAAAGAATGGAACAATTGCTACCTTTTATACCTTTTTACCTGTTTCTCAACGCAAGCAAGACTTTCTAGCCTACCTGTAATTTCGGCCAGTTGTTGGTCGAAGGCCTTCCGCTGATCTGCTAAAGCTTCCCCGATAAGGGCTTTTACTTGCTCAGGGTCCATGTTCTGAT
Source organism: Stegana nigrithorax (assembly GCA_037044495.1). Classification (NCBI taxonomy): domain Eukaryota; kingdom Metazoa; phylum Arthropoda; class Insecta; order Diptera; family Drosophilidae; genus Stegana; species Stegana nigrithorax. Next base: position 637 of record JBAMBQ010004793.1, on the reverse strand, counting down.
TTTTTTTCTCAAGTTCGTCACTCAACTAACACCTTGCCTTGGTCCACAATATTATTTTTTCTTTTTCTTTTTTTTTTTTTTTTTTGAAAGGGCAATCGCACGGATCGAAAGATTAAATATCTATGATGTCTTACCAGGTCAGTGTTTTTGCAAGATTTAACAATGTTTGATAAGCAATTATGAAAATTGATACTAAAATAATTTCTATATATATCTATATAATTTGTAATAGTAGTTATCAGTGTTGAGTTTTAAATTAATTTGATTGTTTGTTATTTACATATGTGGTTGAAAATTAGTATCATTTAGTCTTTTTGCAAAAATTGTTTGGGCGGATATTGATTATTTAATTAAATTATATTGTATTATATATTAATGCTATGTATTTTTAATATAGGTTTTTTTGAAAATTTTATGCAAATATAACAATTTAATAATGTAATGGAAAGACAAATTGTATGGTGATGAACGCTTACGCGTATTATCGCTATATCCCTCGCCGCAGTCAAATTTGTTTTCGCTTGTAAGTTATTCTTCAACGAATGACGCTGACTTCTGTCGCTTGTTGCTTCTCTTGGTTTTTCTTGTTTGGGTTATATGCAGTTGCTTGGTTTGTAATTAACGTTTTTGCAAGTTT
>JBAMBQ010004792.1:0-248748 GCA_037044495.1 Stegana nigrithorax | reverse complement strand
CAGTTTCGAACGAATAGTTTTTCAATTCTTCTTGCTTGTTTAACTTAGACTTATGATTTTTTTTCCAACGTTATGAAGTGTAATAGTTGGCAATCAGTTGAGTGTCTGCATTTGGAATTTAATAGCCAGCAATGGAGACGCATAAATAAAAGAAGCATATCAAAAGGACATAAAAAAGACACATGATGTGCCGACATGTTGGCTGCTGAGGCTTTGCTAACGGTTTGAGTTAACGTCATTTATTATCAGGCAAAGGCAAACTGTCGCCTACAGCTGAGCGCTTACATGACATTTGGTCGCCTCGAACATATCCGCATATCCTTAAATAACACAACTTTTACGCATTTTTTGTAATTTTAATTAAAATTCCTTATCCAAACAACAAATTACTTCAAATGCACATAAATCAAAATTTTCAAACTCTGCAAACTTTAAAATAAAAAAATGAAGCAAAACCACAAGCAACCGCGAACCGCAAAAGCCGCGACTTATGTGCGCATAAGATAAACAATGCCAGCCTCATCAGTGCGGAAATACATTTAAAAATGGTTGACGCGCTTGCTCAGTGGGTGGTTTGATTACTTTGTACTGGCATATACATACATGCCAATGAAAAAAACATTAATTAAAATTCGGTTTAGTGGTTCTTAATAAAAATTTCAATTAGAATCTATTCTGTAATAGCAGACAGTCTTATGCAGTCTTCGATTCTTTAGTTGCCTAGCACCAGGCGAGCGAATGTAAGTAAATGTTGTTTAAAAAGATGAATGAAGCTTAAAGGCATATAAACAAGTAGAATTATTAATTTAAAAAACTTGGTTAAGTAAATACCAGTTTTAGTCGATGAAAAATTTTGATTAAAAAAAAAAAACCAAAGCAATAAAAAAATACCAACTTAGTTTTGCTGCTCACTATTATTATATTATATAATTTTTAAGAGGAACAAACATTGAATCCTCACTTTGAATTTCATCTTTACCCGATCAACTGTTTCGCTTTTGCATTGGTTATATTGGCTACAGCAGCATCAAACTTATTCCTTTAGGCATAAAAAATAATCCTACTTTTAAAATGGTTCCCTTACTAATGCAATCTATCTATGCATGTGTATAGTAAAGTACAGCCGAAGCCCTGAGGCAAATGTCTTTGTATAAAAATTAATTGAAATTGGTTTAATATACTGTAGTACATATAAATTTATACAATTTATTAAATACATAAAATAACTTAAAATTTCTTGCAAAAAAAAAAAAAAAACCTACACACTCACACAAACATTATAGTTGTACATGTACAATACTTAAACTCTGCAATAAACCGTCGTTGGTGACAAAATCTTCGGGCGGATGCGGATTAGACAATAATCGACATATTGACTACAGTGTAACATTTATAGCAAACATATTGACTTAAACGTGAATACCGAAAAGCGGCAAAAATTAAAAGGACTCCAGGCAAAGAAAAAATATAAAAGTTTAGGTGGAATGTCAACGTTATCGGCATGCTCATATCTGCTTGCGAATCTATTGGCGCTCCAATAAGAGGCATGCAGCTTCTTCTTCGGCTTTGGATGCATACTTTGGCTCGTTGGCTGGCTGACTCGCTGGATCGCTGGCTGGCAGGCTGGCAGTGAGGCAGGCTGGTGGTTGTGTCGTAGGTAGGTGGCGGTAGGTGTTTTGTGGTGCCATTTCAGCAACAGCAACAGCAACGGCAACAGCGTAGACAACAGTTACTGTGCGATAGCGGCAGTTCGGCGGTGCAAAATTAAACTGTCGAAACTATTTCATGTCCAGTGGGCAATTTTGCAAACAATTTGTGACATCTGAATGGCCAACAATGACATTCGTTCGTTCGTTGATGTTAGTATTCGGTGGCTGTCGTTAAATACTGGATTTGTTTTTCCTCTGCTTTTGCGTCTGTTTCTTCCCCTTCGTTCGCTACATTTTTCACCCAAACTAAAGCTCTAATATGCAAGTGAAATAAGATGGCAAGAGATGTTGCAACTTCTGCGAAAGTTTACTATTTGTAAGTCATATCATGACTTAAATTTGTACAAATTAAATTATCCTTTAGTAAGAAACTAAATATTTGTTACATTTGAAAAAAAAAAAAACCAAAAATATGTATATCAAAAACGAATATGGATATGAAGTCATGCCATAAAAAAATTCAGTGGCTAGCTTTTGTCGTCTGTATTGGCTACAAAATTTGCAACTAAAAAATAAACAGAGGAAGAAGTTGTGTCAACAATCAAATATGATTCTACAGTCGACCATTTCGAATGGACTAATGAATGCCAAAAGGCTCCTCGTGAAGGCAGTTGAGGTAGTCAAGAATTCGACTCCAAGACTCATGCATATTTGTAATATATTTTCAAATAAGCTAGCTATTCCTAAGCTATTCTCTAATCTCTGAAACAAATTTTCTCCCAACCCTTTAATTAGAAGCAAAGCTGGGCCACTTTCCAACCAGGCAACATCCATTAGCATATTGTACACATGCTCACCGTGTTCCAGCCTAGTTGGCATTATAAACTGAAAATGACAACAAGGTATGACGATCATTTTGGCTACTGACAGTAGCTTAGATGCATATGAATTTGATTTTCTATTGGTCTGCACACCTATCGATGATGCTGGTATGTGGTATGTGGTGTGTCATAGCGAAAGTCAATTTCGTGAAGTGTCTCACGTTCTAATTTTAAATCTTGACCAAAGTCAACGCAACGCAACACAACGCAGCTCAACGCAACTTGCAGCACCGAATGAATTAATGAGGGTCTGCAGTGCAACATAAAAGCATTTTGCGTGCAGTTGCTACCTTTCTAATGCTTATTTTTATTAGTTGTTCCAGCAGCAGCAGCAGCCGGCAACAACAAAACGAATAGCAACTACCGTGTTGTGTAGTGTTGTGTTGTGTTTTGTTGTGCCCTGACTATCTCAATGCCAGCATAATTTGTTTGCAAGCAAGCCGAGAATCACTTTTTTGCTTGTATTTGCCGCAGCGGCATGCAATTATGTGTGCTAATTTAGTTTGTGAAACATTTTGCACAGCTTCCTGCATTGCCTTGCCTTGTCTTACCTTGCCTTTGCCTTGTCTTACCTTGCCTGGCCTCTCTGACCATTGGGGCTTGTTGAATTGCTGTGTTGTTGCTGCGGGACAACCCGCATTTAATTTACGCTCATTTAAATGGCACTTACTGGAAATAGTTTTTGCGCGCTCAGCGAGCTGCTCGTCTCCGATGTGCATGTGCGCACACAATTACTGCCGTCGTCCACCGGCCGCTGGAGCGTCATCGCTGTTGTTCAATAGAAAAGCGCCGTATCGTACGATTAGCCAAATGCGAAACTCATGTTTAACACACAAACGAAACACACGCACTTGAATGTGCCGCAACATCGCAACAACGCATCGTCATATCGTAAGCAACAAAGCATAAATGCGCCAACACCGGAGCATGGAGGATGGCCTAAGACTTTTATTCTGTTAGCCGCCGCCAGCGTTTGACATAGACAACTTAAATTTGTAATTAAAATGTGCCTAAATGGAATACAGGAACACGCTTAGCTATTTGCAGCACCCAACCCCCTTCTGCCACTTGCTCGCCAACTTATATTTTAATTTTCAACTAACCCAGCAGTATGCGTCTCGTTTAGATATTCTAACACTTCTCCGATACGATGCGCTAATGTAGTCAGCCTGACTAGCAAAAACATACAAAAATTTTAATCACACATAATCGGCTCTGATTTAGGCTGCACTGCTGCACTTGAAAACTTAAACTCAAATTGGAATTGGAATTGGAATTTAATGCGAGCAGGCAGCAGTCGGCAGTTGGCAGTTGGCAGTTGGCAGTCAGTGTGCGTATAAGAAGAATCTCTTTGCGTACAATTTAAATTGCTAAGAATTTCTAAGTCCACTTGTGCCGTTTGAGCCGAGCTGCGCTGCCACAAATCTGCGCCTGCGTCTGCGATTACCCTGCTTAGATACTCGTGGCATGTGTAGTCGCTTGGATTTGGCATTATGTGCCAAAGCGGAGCACATGGGCATGATCAGCATTACGATAGACCATAGACGATAGACGATAGACTTAAATGTCGGCGGGCATGACACGCGAGCCGCAAATGTCCCTAGTTGGGTCATACGCGTCGCTTACTGGCATAAAGTACGGCTTGGCAAACAAATTACAAAAGTAAGTGCCTGTGTTATACAAAATCATTTGCAGCTTAAATGTTTTGGCTATCCTCGTCTATTTAACGATTGTCTTGCTGGTCATTTCGTTTTTTTAATTAACGTTTTGCAACAAACTTGCCTTTAGTCTGATTTTACAACTTGCAATTCACTGCGACTGCCCCGTCGACTCGCAAAGTTCGCGGAATTTTTAGTAGCAGTAAAATTGTAAAAAACTAAATAACACAAATACAAAAGATACAACAAAAAACAAAAAAAAAAAAAAAAGAAAAATATTATGTGGCGGCCGCAACAGAAAGCTGTTAAATATTTAACAATTATATACATTGATCTGGTACTAATCTTTAACAAGCTCCCACTGCACGGACACGGCTGCGGGGTGTCTGCGTAGACAAGTTTGAGAGTCGGCTGGCAGCTTGTTAGGCGCTAGCAATCTGTCCCCATGGGTCGCGCCCTAAATAACCGCTCTGAAATTTATTAGAACAGCTGCGAACCTGCGTTTGTACTTGCAGATTAACGTGTCCGCGCAGTTAAATGTCATTAAAGCTGCTGTCAATCTATGGAAGTTATGGCAGGAAAGTCTATTTAATGTCGATTTTTATTACTTATGCAGAGTACTGCGGCTTTGGTTAGACCGAAGTTAAAATTTCACTCTTTTACATTACTGTGCTCACATGCGTGTCTCAGATACGTAAGCGACGCATGCACTTCGCATATGTATTGTCTACTGAGAACTCACAGCAGACGCATAGATGCAGATACGCAGCAGGGATGCAGAGAAGCAGAGACGCACAGTACATACAACCGTAGCACCATAGAGACGAGCTATAATCGAGGTATAGTCGAGGCATCGTCGAGGTACCACTAAACATACAAAGTTGTTGCTGGGAACCTTTGTAGGTGAAATAATAATAATAAATTGCGCTGTGGATGTTGTTAACCAACTAACCAAACAACCAACCAACCAACCAACCAACCAACCAACCGATCGACCAAGCACCCGTCCAAACTGCCAGGCAGCCAAGCAGCCAGCCAACGTGGCTGAGCTCAACTCATTTTGGCTTTGTGGCTTACTTTATGGCAAGCTGCTTATTATCTTATTGATTTATGGCTTGCTTTAGATTTTATGTTTGTCAATAAGATTTTTATTTGAAGAAAAACATTGTTTACGGCAAATATTAGTTAATTTTTATTCAAAGTCCAGCGCAACACAACACATGCCATGATCTCTTACATACTTGCGCAGAAGTGTGCAATTTTCTAATGTGTAGCTCGCCGATGAAACGTTGGCCCAAGCCTTCATTAAAGCATCATGGGCTCATCGCCACATAGCCACATAGTCGCATAGTCGGAGTCTCTGTTTAAATTAATCACATGTGATGGCTCTCGGCACAGCTCTGCTCTGACGCTGTAAGCGGTGAGTGTCAGCTGTGAGGTATTTAGGTGCGAAGTGAGTGCATGCGCGTGTATTTCATTTATTTTCAAATGATTATTTTCATTTTGTTGTTTTTGCCGTTGTTGTGTTTTTGCTTTCTGCGTGCCAGTTGCGTTCTTCATTTAATTGATTTTATGAAATTGCTTTCAGTTATGCTTTCTTATGTCACATGCGACATGCGGCGACCAACGTCGGCTCCAATGAAAAAGTCACATTTTTCGGATTTTCTTATCGCATGGGTATGTGTATGGGTATGGGTATGTGTATGGGTATGGGTATGTGTATGGGTATGTTAGATGTTGCTTGGCTTCTTTCAGGCCGCCTTGCAATTGCTATATCTCATGTGTCAAATGATAACTTAATTATGACATATGAACGCTAACTGGGTAATCGACACTAATTGTGGCTGCCTCCTTATCCTTAATTGCAGCATATCATTTTTAATGCAGGTTAAGCATAAGTTTCATATTATTTATTAAATTTTCTGCATTTGCCACATTGTTTTAGTAATTCGTTTGCAGTTTGCCTGCTACCCAAGAAGAGAGGCCACCTTAGGCCAAGCGGGTTCATTGTGTTATCATAAATAGTTGCTGCTTACACTACACTGCACAAACACAAGACTAAAAAGGATTATTAAGATCGTTTCAGAAATAACCAAATAAAACGTCAGTGGCCTTAGATGTACAGATATTTGCCTTTAAGCAAAGCCAACAAAGCTCACGAGCGCCGCTTGTGGATAGAGTTTATACTGAACTTTAAGCGACACATGTGCTATGTGTTAATTCCCTACTCCCAAACACAAATCAATTAAAATATGCAAACAATTATTATTTACAATTTCTTTGAATAATAATATAAATGTAGCATGCTTAAAACTGTTGTTTTGTACTCAGCTTAGGTATATAAGACAACGCCCATTTACATCCAATTAGTTTATCTCTTACGCAGAGGTGTTACGAAACTCGTGGCATACTTATAATGCGGCTAACTTTTATGTAGGGTATCAATTAAGAGTAAGTTTCCTCGATTTAAAGCAGCTACAAAAATGTTCTTATCGATTACACGCTATCTGCATTGGGAAACCAGTAGCGCACTCGCGTCGAAACCAAATGTCTGACCAAAACATCGACTTGGCCACGTTAATAAAGATGCAAAGGTATTCCGCACAAGATTCACAGAAATTTCGCCGCCGACACATTTTCTGGTGTTGGCTTGTCCGTGCATATTTGTGTGTGGTGTGCTGTGGCGTGGTGTTGTGCGCTTGCCACCTTGTCCGTCTGTCCGTCTAACCGTCTGTCCACCTGGCGACATGAACAACGCCCTCCGATATGTTCAGCGATAACCGATAGTTGGCTGCTGTTAACATGTTCGATTCGCGTTCGATTTTGTTTTCCATCCATGTGGGTTGCCAATTTTTTCCTTCTTTTGTTATTTAATTTTTTTTCGTTTTTTTTTTAAGATCAAAGACAAATGGCCGACAATGAATTTTAATGCTAAATTAAATTTATTTTAATTTAAATAACCTTTTGTTGATTAGTTTAACCGCAGTCATCCAGCGGTTTGTACAGTCGGTTGTGAGGTTGCTTGAATTTGATTTGAAACAGCAGAGTTATAAAAAAAAAACTATATGCCACTCATTCAAAGTCCCTCCGTACATTTGATCATTGTTAATGTCACCAAAACGTAATAAATATTTTCATGTATTTTCACATATAAATATAGCAGTCTGCACTGTCACTAAGTATATGTACTCATAGTTAACTAGATGACCTCTCACACGAAATATACTCACCAAAGTCAAATTTTCATATCTACTAGAGCGCAACAACAAGTATGCGCATTTCACTAATTGAAGAAGGACAACAACGCATACAATACATTCTCTCAGTTTTTTCTTTCTTTTGGCAAAACATAGATTTATTATACAGCAATAAAAAAATGTGTGCTATACATAAACTTATATGTTGTACAGGACTGTCTCGATGGTAGAATACCCTAAAATAATAACTTTTTACAAATTTCTGAGTTACAAATGTTGCAGAAATCATTACTAATTTACATATAAGTGTGTCATTCATATTGCAGGCTTACTGTCAATATAACAACAACAACACTCATAAAAAATTTCTCTCATGTGTGGTGGTGCCCATATTTAAATCATATTTAAACTTGTAAGCAGTCCATTTTCACCAGTTCTCATATTCAACAATACAACAACAAAACAACAAAGTATGCTGCGTTGCTTGCGCTGACGGCTATCTAAATAAAAATCACCTCAGTATTTGTGGTGATCTCGGTCTATTTTATTTCGCAATTTTTAATTGAAAACTAGAAGCAATTATTTCGCAATTTATAATAGAAAACTAAAAGCAAATAACATTTTGTAGTGGCTTGTATATGTGCAAAAAGTTGTGTTAATTATTGAAGTATATTTTGCAATAAATAAAACATTGCAAAATATTCGTGCAAAAAAGTGTGTGTTTTAGTCTTTTTTTCTTTTGTTTTCTGTGCTGCCGGCAAAAATATGGAGCTGCTAGTGTTCTTTTACAGTTCCCGAAAAAGTGCTAAAAGTTTATTTTAAATTTAGTGGCCTTGTTTGGTTTTTATAATGTGTCTAATTGTCTTTTATTTATACAAAAATTGCGCATTTACTGATATTATTATTATAATTATAAGTTAATGCAAAATAATGCTGCAACGCAAAAAACATGAGAAATGGAATGTGGTGAAAAACGCAAGCAAACCGTATGCAACAAGAAAAAAATGTGGTAAGTTACTTGCTTAGGAAGTTAAGTTTTCGCATTGTTGTTGTTAATAGTATGTATACGCGGCTTGTTGTTATAAGTCCTAGTTTTTTTTTTTAATTAAGAGTCAAAGAGAGTGTCTGTTTTGATTCTATATTGCTGTCACTGTCTTTTCTCAAACTATCAAGAGTTTTAAATTTAAAGTTGATGAGACAAATATCGAAAATATTTAAATTATTTCTTAATTACTATTTATTAAAAATGAATATTATTTTTTAAACAGAAAAGAAATTTTGTAAATTAATTATTTCATTGCACATCTAGTTTTTCCAATAACTTAATAATCGTAGGTTGTTCGCCAAATATTGACAAATGCAGCCTCTCAACTATTCTGTGCGATTATGTTGTCTGTGTAGTGTATGTTTCATAGATGCTCGTACATCGCATGTAATCATTATTCATAGTTTACACTGCATAAAGCAATTGGTAACTGAGTCCACTCACGAAGCCCGAACGGTGTGAAGTGGCGTTGAGCCGCTTTTGTTCTTAGTCATTGAAGTTTTTACTTAGACTCGTCGTACTTGAACGAGTGAACTATGAATGCGCGAACCAATTTCGGACAGATGCATATCGGACGCGGCATGCCACACCAGCAGATGTAGCAGCAGCAACACTTTGAGCAACACCCGAACATCCGAGCAGCAGAACAGGAGAAAATTTCTTTTTGGTCGCCCCTTTGTTCTTTGTCTGCGTGATGACAATCTTTCGACGTTCTTCGTTTCTTCGGTGCTGCGTTTCTCCCTCTCCCGTATTTTGTTCTCATGGCGGTGGCGGATCCCAGGCTTAGCTAAGTATTTGGCTGCATCGTTGTCTAGTACATCGTGTGCAACAAACAAATTAACATAAAAAACAATTAAGGCTATCGGTTCTGATTTTAAGCTGCATTCGCTATTTGGTCAGGACAGTGAGCTGCTGCTGCTGTTCTTGGCGCTGCCGCTGCTGTTGCTGCTGTTGCTGTTGCATTCGCATGATGGCGGCGGCAGTGGCGGTGGCAGCGGCCTTGATTCTGTTGCATTTTAACAGAAATTTCCATCTTTTTTGTTTTTGTTTTGTTTTCGTTTTGTTATGTTTTTCGGCTTTCGACGCCTTCGTCGGCTGGTATATGAACCCGTTTTTGCCTGCGTGCCTGTTGTTAGTTGCGGTATAAGAAATTCCACCAATATTTTGCCAACTTTATTAGCTCATGGAAAAATGCCGAAAGTTTCTGGTGCTTGGCTTTATGCTGGTATTTCTTGCTCACGTGCAATTGCTTTTTAGCCTACGTCTTAGTCTGAGACTTGGTTTGGCTTGGCTTGGCTTTTCTTTGCTTGCCTTGCCTTGCCTTGCGTTGTGTTTTGTTTGCTTGGCTTGTCTTGGCTTGGCTGCTTACACTTATCAAGATAAACCACAAAATGTTTACACAGCCACTTGGCTGCTTAGTGATTGCCGACTTCATTTCTTATAACCATAGTGATTGCGCTGTCCGCTGCGAAATTACATTAGTTAGCCTGTTCGCCTGTTAGCCAGTTAGCCAGCAAGGCAATTCGCCCGTTTAGTCTAACAATTCCATGTGTGAAAATTGCTGAAAAATCGCCTGACTAATAAGTTATCAACAGCAGCAACAGTAACAGCATCAGCATCAGCATCACCATGAGCAGCAGCAACAGCATCAGAGGCAGCATCAGCATGAGGCGTCATCGTCAAGAGCGCTAAAAATCAAGTTGTACTTGCATCTCATTTCCGAGCAGCAATCCTTTTCGTTCTTTCCCATGGCCTGCTCTTGCATTGCCGAGCTGTTAACAACGCAATTTATCAGCAACGCGACATAATTACCTGCCATTTGTGGATATAAAAGCTGCTGCCGACTCCTGTTGCTCACCTCAGTTGTTTTTTCGAAGTTTTTTTTTTTCTCTTATTTTTTTTTTTGATTTTGGCGTATACATGCGATGCTGCTAAGAGTGTTGACAGCATTATAACTAACAGCCTGAGCAGCATCTGAAGGATTTATGTTCTACGAAATTTTGTGAAAAACGCTCGCAGGCGTTAAGTACGAGAAAGAGTACGAGTCAAGTACGAGTAAGTGGGCCGCAGTAGCACAACACTTTGATCGATTGATTGCGTCTCGTCATTGGCTTGGCTTGACTTGGCTTGGCTTGGCTTTTCTCTTGCCGCTGACAACGGCACACAATGGGGCGTGTAAGCTGTAAGTGCATCTAAGGCTAGCGACAGCATTTAGCGCCCCATTAAATTCGTTTAGGGTGTACGTGTGTTCGGTGTTCGGTTTGGTTTGGTGTTAGTGTGGTCTGGTGTGCGGCAATTTTCGCTTTGATCTTGGCTTGATTTTTGTTTTTGGCGCCGTTGCCATTGCCGTTGCCGCTGCTGTTGCTGTTGCTGTTGCTGTTGCCATTGCCGTTGTTTGCTATTATGTGTCAACATCAACATGTGACTGCCGCTATCGGCTGTAAGCAATAAAAAATGTAACAACTATTGTTGCTATTATTGTTGTTGTTTTTGTTATTGCTGTTACAACAATTTCTTCACATTGCACATTGTTTGTAAGCGCACAAGTATTTCCCCACCCTTTGCTAAATGCATTAATCTTCTTCTTCTTCTTCTTCGTCGTCGTCGTCTTCTTCCTCTTCGTTGCTGCAGTGCCAAGTGGCCATTTGATGTGTTTGGCATTGAGCATGGACTCAAGTTGACGCCGAGGCTGACGCTGACGCTGTTGGCGTTGCACAGTTGCTGCCTTTGGGGCCTTGCTGGCAGGCCAAAACAATTAACCTGAAATAAGCTGTGAAAAGCTGTGAAGCCAAATGAAAAATTGGCGCTCTTTCAGCTGTTATTGATCTATTTCCCACAAAAACTCAACTTTAGGCATTATCACCAGGCAAGTTGTGGTAGCTGCATTTGTTGTTGTTGTTGTTGTTTTTGCTGTTGCTGTTATGGTTGTTGTTGTTGTTGTTGTTATGTTATTGAATTATTGCTTTATTGATATTTTCTTTTAAAGTAAATTTATTGCTTTTATTGTATTGCATGTCTTGCCTTTGCGGCTTACGCTAACCATTTTTAGTTTCCTTGGCTACCATTTTTGGATTGCAATGTAAAAAATTTCCAATAAATAAGCGCATGACAAATTCATATTTCATTGCTTGACCGCCGTACCAAAAAATATCTATAAGCAAAAACAAAAACTAACAAAAAAGAAAAAAAAAAAAAACAAAACGAATTACTAAACTAAACAGATAGAAAAGTAAAACGAAAACAAAATATTGACAAACAATGCACCAAAAAAACAATGCTTAGATTATAAATATCTTGCGCAGAGACAGAAATAACTACATGTAACACAGTTAGCTGCCACCCCTTGCCCTCATCCTCGTCCACATCGACATACTCGTACTCATACTCGCAGAAACACATAAGCATCATCTGCATTTGCTTTCTTCTTCTTCTTATTCTGCATCTTCTACTACGGCTACGTTCTGCATTCGCCAGCCGATTTCTGTGGCTGACTACAATTTGAACATAATTTTTATATGTTGCGAAACAATGTTCACAGCTCGTTAGGCAGTGCAGCAGCCAAGCGCCCGGCCGGCCGAGCACCCGCAAATGCACCGACTGCTCTGTGATGTTGCTGTGCTTTCACCTCCCTCACTCTAAGTAGCAGCATAAACTTCATATCGACCATTACCAATGACACTAAAAATGCCGCGCGCGCACTCGCACTCGCACACTCAGCGCAAAGCACAAAGCACAAAGCACATGAGCGCTGAGCTGTGAGCTGTGAGCGGTGAGCATCTTCATCGATTTCACTTTGTGTGCATAATTGGCAACACTGGCAACATTGGACAGCGACGACAACACCTTGCGCGCCTCTTGTTTGTTTGTTGGTTTGTTTGTTTGTTTGTTGTACCTCGACGCTGCTCTGCGCTGAGCTGCGTTGCATTGCATTGCATTGCTGTGCGCTACATCGGAATCGCTGTTGTGTTTATTAAAATGTGATGGCCAGTAAGAAATACTTCTATGGCTGTTGCGTAGCCTATCTGCTTACGAAATGGTGTACCTGCTGCTGCTGTTGTTGTTGTTGCTGCTGCAAAGAGCTTGTTAAAATTGCAAAAGCTACTTACTTTTTGTCTACTGCATATGAGGTTACTGTTGCGTGTTTTATGTGCGTAAATTATGATTTTTATTTTATTTGACTCGTGTGTTTTTCAAAAATAAACTTTTTTATTTTAATTACATTTAAATAAGATGTTCATAAAATTATGATATTTGCGCCTTCTCGTCTAATAGTTGGTCAGAACACTTTTTGAACAAATGTCTGTCTGTGACTCTACTACATAAACACTTGGTCAATGGTGTAAATGCATTCCAAATGCAGCTGTGCTATGCAATTAGCTAATTATCTACAAAAATGTTGCTCAGTGACTGAGCCTCAGTCCATGCATGTTCGTGTTCGATTTTGTATTAATTTAGTTTCATTACTCTTCTGTTAAAATTTGTAACTTAAGACTCCTTTGTAAGCTAAAAGATAATATATTCTTTAGTGGAAAAATTTAGAACAAAAAATAAAATCGGAAATCTGTCAAAACTGATCGTCAACTTTTGAGATAATCCACAATAATTCAATTATCCTATGATTACAATCAGGTCAATGGAAGGAATAGGTTAGAGTAATGACTGAAATATACAAGACAGACGAAGGATTCGGATCAATTAAGAGCGGGGTCAATCCGGACTATCAGGTTATTTTTAACTCTATCCGGATTACAGTATGATTTTAGGAATGATCCGGATTAGGAGTGTCTGGATTGATGAGTTCCTACTGTATATACTTATAAAGACATGCTTCGATGTCAGTTTTTTTTTTTTGTTTTTGTAAAATCAATTACGGATTTTGGTCTTGTTCAGTCGACGTTTCATTTCGTTTATGATCCATTTTATATGGAAATTGAAAATACGAGTTTCTTTTGTTTAAATCAGATTCACAAAGAATTATTTGATTTATATGGAGTAGCTTACGCAAAGTCATAGAAAAATATTTTCGCTATGTTGATTTCCGACTATAATCAATAAAATTTGTGTTTAAACCAAAATACCGATGACTTTTCTCTGTCATTGTTTTAAATTGGTATGATGATTTACTCAGCAGGAATATAGGAAATGGTGACAGGAGATAGAGCAGCTAACAATTACCTGTACTTACATATAAAATACACATGATATGGATACGCATTACGTAAAGCTAACTGTAAAGCTAACAGATGATGATGACCAAGAAAATGAGAATTAAATGCACACCAGCATCGCATTAATATAATAATGAAAGCAAACAACTTTCGACATTTTTTGTTTTGAGTTTTTGTTTTGTTTCTTTTTTTTTTGTTTTTTTTTTTTTTTTTGTTTTTGCTCTGGCAAATGACACGACTTGCATAAAGAAAACAAATTTCTGTTGTAATCGAAAAAGAAAAATCATACAATGAACGCCACTATAGAAACTCCGAAACTACGAAAGGCAGGCAGCCGCCAGCCGCCAGCAGACGGCACAGAGCACACAGCAGCCAACAGGCAACAGCCAATCCGAAGCCACTATGGCGGCAGCAATTTAAGTGTGCAAAAATGTTGCCATCATTGAGTTGGAATGAGAAATCAAGACACACAAAAGCTGAAATTCACCCAAAGCCTGTGGATACCGCTACGATGCCAGCCACCATATTCGCCATATTCGGACAGCAGCAGCCGCCGCAGCGCATGATCGGCGCGCAGCACATGATCGGCCTATTGCACTTTGCAGTGCCTCTCCGGGAGAGTGCGTAAGAGATGGCAGCCACATTGTGTGCGCGCGGCAAGCACCGTTAGACTGAAATATCAATAGCGTGTACACATGCTGGGGTTACTCTGTGTCGCGGGCTCGATGCATGCATGCAGCAGCAGACCTTTGTGCTGCATATTTTGAAACTTTTTTTTTGTTTTTGTTTTTTTTTTTTTTTTTGTTTTTTTGTCGTTTTATTTGTTGTTTCGATCTCTTTGCATTGCAACAAGAAGAAGCTCAGGTGTTGGTGCCAGCACACAACCACACAACAACCAACGCCTGACGCATAAAACATCTTCGAGTTACACCTGCAAGAAGTGAACACTTTTCGGCAACGCCATCAATTGGTAACGCACACCTCATTTGTGATTTGATGGCAGTTTGTTGTTAGCTCAGCGTGTAGTGTTTTGATTAAAGGATCTTAATTTGCCTGTGGGCACTTATGAATGTAGCTATTCCCACATCAAACGATTCGCAGTCCCTTCCAGCGCACTCCACGTTTCGCCGAGAGCCTTCAACAGGCTTCCTTAATTGTTACAACTGTAAATTAACGTAACGTTCTTTATCGAAATAGATGTGCATAATATATGGGAGTATTCGTATCCAATGATTTGGTTGTTGTAATGAGTATTAAGGTGAATTTTAGTTTCGACAGTTTTTTAACTATGACTCAAGAGGCATTCTTGGCTTTACAGAAGATGATTTTAAAATCACCAGCCCCCTATACACTATTACTAAGCCTCGTGCAGGTTTTTGATTTTGGCAGTCAGGAGTTTATATGCAAACAATCTGACGTTAATCTGCCTAATCTTCCCTTCTCGTCAGCAGTTTTTAACCAAAACTGGAAAACTAAACACTACACGGTTGTCGTTACCAGCGATGAATCCGTAAAATGTTGTGTTAGCTTGCAAATTCCATTGCAATCAATTCTGTTAAGGTGCTCCTATTTTTCTTTTAAATCAATATAAACCCACACCGGTATAAGAGATTTAAAGTTCTATTCTAGTTACCATTATTTATAAAATTTATATTCTGTATATAATGCTCGTCAAAAACTTACGGTGTCGCCTGTCCATATTGTCAATGTTTTCTTTGTTGTTCAATTTGAGTTTTTGCAATTGTTAATTGATTGAATGTTTATTTAAAAGTTTATGTGTAATAGATTAGCCGAAATTAAAAGCATATTTAGCAGAAAATATCGAATTTTCAATAAATTTTAAACTCTTTTTATTTTTAAATTTTTAAAGTTTATTCAACATCGATATAAATAAAAATACAGAATAATAAATCTTATTTAAACAAAATTGTCATGACATGATAGCAAATTTTAACGCTTTACTATTTTTCTGCGTTATTTGGCATAATGAAGCAATTATATTATCCAGAAACCACTTCATTATATACAACAGATTTTAAACGCAACATGGCGTTTTATGGCAAAGAAATCAATAAAATCGGCTTAAATCATTGGTGTTTGAAATGTATTGGGAATCGTTTGGCGTAAACATTGTTTTATTATTATCATTATTGTTGAATTTCAATACTTTTACTGCGACCTGGATAGATCTATTGTACTTCCCGTTGACTCTACTTCATAGAGATCCTCTATATACGGCTTATCTTGCAGAATGGCAAGGATCCTTAGGGGGTTAAGTGCCGGGAAAATCCCGACCGTCTCTTGGTGCCAGCGAATTGCACTCTGATAGGATATGTATCGCAGAATCGGCATATATCGGTATCAGATAGACTGCTTCTTTTTTGTGGTTGCAACCACCATTTATAGCTTTTGCTTGTTTTAAGAGCTGATTTAAATAGCATAAATTTCGCATCGCGAAATTGTAAATTGCACATTTTGCACACTTTTTCATGTTAACTCATGACCACAAAGTTCTATCGTTCGTTCGCGAGTAATGGAAAAGTAAAGCTTACAGCAATAGCACAAACCAGAGAGAAACTTCTGTAAGCTTTTGCAAGCACAGCTTTTTCAAAACTACAGACAACCTGTCGACTATATTGCCCCCTGTTGCTAAAAGCTATAGGAGCAAACTGTTCTTCCGATGTATATAAAGTTTCTGCCGATAGATGGAACAATCAGATGCAGGCTTTCAGGCGGTCATGTGCTTGAAAGTATCGTTTGAATTAATATACATAGCAAAAATGGCCGCTAGGTGGGGCCTTACAGCAGTCTTTTGAACACATTGCCGAAGGTCATCGGCACGTGGTCAACATTACGTTATTGCAGCTACTGTTGTGGTCTCTTTCAAGCTTATGCATTGGCTGCCGGAACTGAAATTGTCATGGCGACTGGCTTACTCTTCTCAAAATCCCCCTGGGCAGTTTTGTGTGTAATTTGTTGTTTTCTTGTTGCAAGTTTCCAAAAAGTCATCTTAAATGTTGCTGAGTCATGTTGCATTGTGTGTGTCGGATGTATTTGTTGTTGTCTGCATGATGCGGCTACATGTTGCCTTTGAAAATGATGTTTCACCGCAACATTTGAATAAAAATTATATCAAATGAATTAAAAATGTTATTTTCTCTATAGGATTATATTGTAAATATATTTTCGAAAAATTTAATAATAATAATTTAACAAATGCTGCCTAGCGTTAGCCATGTTGCACGCAATCTTCTAGGTGGCAAATTTGAGCCTCAACATTCGGACCATGTGACAATTTGTCTCATCGAGTCTAGGCAGTCTGATATAAGAATAAATCAGCGAAGCAGAATTTTATGTTGCTCACCACTGCTTCAATGTTGTTGATGAGAAATAAGGTCTGCAGAGCACGAACGCATTATTTCTCACTCTCATACACTAGTGCTACAAGTAATCGTGTGGCAAAGTCAAACGTATTGGTACAATTGTTTTAAGTAGGCTTCAAAAGATATTAAATTTATTTACTTCTGGCACACCAAATTTAAAATTCAGAAAAACTTATCGCCGAAATATTTTTGTTTGTGGGTAAAGATATTGCAAGAGACTTTACATGTGTCAAAAGAAGTTCTCGTAGCTCTTGTTTATTGTATTGGTTTGATTACCAGAATATTTCGATTTGATATGGTTGTGGATGTTGGGCTTTCCTTTCCGTTCTTAGTTGTCTTGTTTGTGGCGATTGAATTCGTTTTTAAGCATTTTAGTTGGCGAATGTCAATCTTCTTCGCATCACATGAATGTTTTTTTTTTGTTGTTTCCGTTGCCTCTGCTTATTTCATGCTAAGCATAATCCGTGAAAATATTTTTTTATGTGTTCCTGGTATGAAAAGGAGCTCGAATTGAATTTTTGCAGACTTTAGACATAATGTGAACATTCCCATTTGCTTAATGGATGGCAAAGCAAACGTTTAGAAAATTACTCTTCTAGACGCAATCCTTGTTTCATAATCAACATTCTAGGTATCCATTGATTCAATTTAATGTTGCATTTAGTATATATTCGATATTAATTTTGAAATGATAGCAAAACATATACATGAACGTTGCATATGGCAAGTGACGTTGCGTTCGTAAGGAATTATTATTTACAGCGTCGTCTATATAGAAAACATGAATTCGATCCCTCTTTCCAAGAAAAGGTCCAACATTTTTAAAATTTATACCTAGAATCAAGATGATTGGATTTTACATATAGTTACTTATTGAAAAACTGATTCCAAGAGGATTCCTAAACGTGCTGCCATTATTGCAAATGTCAAAATCTCCTCTAAAATTCATTATAAGTTATATAACAGCAAATTTCACTCACTTAAATATATTATGAATATTTACTATTTTGTTTCGAATTTTAATAGCTTGTTTTATACATTACGGCTAACATAATGAATATGCGAGACCTGTATTTGTTACAATCAAATTGGATTCGTTAATACCATCATCGCCAATACTTGGATATTGGAGGTACGGTTTGTTCTTGTTTTTTTATTCAATTAAACAAATGTATTATTTTGATTATTTAAAGAAAAAAAAAATAGAATCAACTTAGTTTGAAATTCATTTTTATTCTGATAGTGAGTACATAAGTAAGCATACTTTGAGGGGTAGGCCACAGTCCATTAACGGCCGATGGTAATGTTACCAATATCCACTTATTGTTAGCAAAGTGTTTTGCTTTTATCTGAACTTAGTTGATAGGTCGGGACTGGGAAGGACATCCACTTACACTCCATTGCCCTGTTCGACTAGATGAGTGTACAAACCAGCACAAGCCAATCATAAAAATTAGTTTAAACGTGGTCGGTCGACGCACGAGTATGGCGAGCATGGTATGCTCAGGATTGCTGCACTCCTGTGGCAGTGAAGTTGCGAGCGAGGAGAGTTCACGCTTGCAGTCAACCTGAATGCGTAATTATGGGTTTTGGCCAACTGTCGGCCGGTCCGTCGCTTGACGCGCTTGCCAGTACGTCAGTCAGTCGGCCGGTTCGGGCAGCTCGGACAGTTAGACGGTAGTCGGAGTTGAAGTCTCTATTTCGCCTTTACAATTTTGGAAGCCAGGAGACGTCTGCAGTAAGTGAGAAGGCAAGCATCTGAACATGAGTTTTCGCAGCCGTTTTTTCGCGATGTCAGCGAAGAGCGATAATAATATTGTTACTGCTTTTATTACAGCAAACATCCCATTATTAAGACTGACAGCTAGGTTGACGTATAAATTACTGCACTTTCTGCGCTGATACCGCATTTCAGCGAATATGTTCCACGTTGGCCTCTTTCGCTTGTTTGAAGGTGTTCCTGCATACCTACGTACCTACATACCAACGTTTCGAGTTCGAGTCTGGCTCTCGCTTTGCGTCTGAGTTGGAGTGTTATTCTGACTGCCCTGAGCCGAGCCTTGCTCTGGCACAGAACAATTTGCAATTAGCAATTTGCTTTTTCCACTTCTCGTTGACGCGATGACTCTGTGTAAATTAAAGAACTAAAAAACAAAGAAAAAACATATGTCACAAACCGAGCAAATTTGAGTTTAACTAATTTATTATTTAGTCGCAGCTTGCCAGAACTTAAGCTTTAAAATCTCTTGAAATCCTTTTGGAATGTTTTTCTCAAAAGTTTAATGTTAGCCGAGCTGAGTTTTGGCAACTGAGGCAGCAAACGAAGGAAAAATAGGCAATGGAATTTTAGTATTGGCCACATTTACCATTTTTCTGATATTCCAGATCTCAGTCCCTCTTTTAGTTTGTTAATTGTAGAAGAATTGAAATTATTTTATTGGCATTTACAGGAACATTTTAGTATATCAATTCTTCTCCGTGAAATCTACACCCTCTTCGTAAAATGATTAGGAACACATCTTCACGTTAACATGCATCTTTTTAAACTACTCCACCCATGTCTCTAATATTGAAAACCTACACTAGAAAACAAGAATTCAAGCTAAAAGAGTGTCACGTCCAAGATTTGTAAATGCCCTGTTAACATATAATCAAAATTTAGTTTGAAACATCTGTAGTTACAAAAAGTATCTGTCAGTCCAATTGAAATAGATCATGTCTCTATGCATATTCATTGAAGGGCTTGACTTTATTTTGCTTTGTTTATGTACTCGTATACGGTTCTTGGTTTGTTGGTTCATTAATGCAAAAATGTGAAACATGTTTTGAACATTAAGAAGCCAATGTAATTGGAAACGCGAGGGTGTAAAAGTGTAAAAGTGTTTAAGCAGATGAACCGTTCAGCGGACGTTCGTCGAAAATAGCAACAGAACGTACGATAGAAGCGAGTGAGCGGGGGATGAAAGGTCTGATGTGGTCGTGACAACAACTGAGGCCTCAGAGGCTGAGACTGCGGAACAAGTTGTTTATGTGTCAAAATAAATTGGTTTAGTAAATTCAATGTTCGAGATCGAAAACTAAACGAAATTAAATGGCAAGAGGCGACCAGAGACGTGACGAGACGAAAACCCAGAGTGAACAGATGCATTTCAGGTTAAGGTTAGAATGTTTTTTCAGTTTATCTGTGCATTAAGATGTCTCCTCATGTCTCGTCTCGTCTCGTCAAGTCACGTCGCGTTGCCTCTCTTCCGACTTGAGCTGGGATAAAGTGATTGACACGCGTCCCGGTCTAACATTGTTTTTAAATTTGTTTGTGCACTTAATTGCGATGATGAAATGACATTCACACCTGCGCACATTGAATTAATTTAAGTCGACTTTCAATGATACTCGCATAACAAATAACATCCAATACAGTTAAATATATATCCTGTGCATTGTGTATGTGGCATATGTAGCGGTGCCCTTATCAGCATGTAAGTTTTTAGTTTGAGTGTTCATCTTTAAGCTCTTTGGCATGTTTTCATTTGCGCGTTTTATGTATCTCAAACCTTATCTTCATTGCCAATTATTTCTCGCAGCTACAGTCAGGCATTGCATTCGCCAAACCTCTGTTGCGTTTGCTGTGATCGACACATTAGGATTATTTTAAAAGGGAAATCCGATAAACAGACACCGCCCGCCTCTCCATTCGAAACGCGTCCGCTTTGTGACACTTTCACTCATTCTTGTAATTAATTCTCTTTGCTATTTCACCACACCCCGCAGCAGCGTGTCTATGCTAGGCAAACATTGTAGCCGAACGAATCCGGACGCGTGTTACGGCACTAGACGATCCGACCGACCAACGTCTAAGATGGGAGGGGGAGGGGATGAGGAGGTGGCGCAGGCAGTTGGCTTGGTGTCCATAGCACAGCGACCGGGTGGCTGCCTGCTGTGAGTTAATTCGTTCGATGTGGTTATAAATTAAACACATCTCATCATTTGCAGCGTGTGTGGGTCGATTGCGGAGTAGGTAGAGGTAGACAGTAGCTTAAAGAGGAATGTGCGGGGCGTTGCAGCCAATAATAAAACAGATTCACAATCTTCGCGTTAACACTGTCATCGTCTCTCCATTCTCTCTCTCTCTTTCGCTCCTTCCCTGCTGGCAGTCTCGCTTAATGTCGCCTGTGCAATATGGCACGCGACACGTGCTTCCGTCCCGCCTAATGTTGTTGCGTACAGAACAAATAAAACGTGCGAACCGAACCCAACGAATTATGATCTCTACGGGCAGCCTATGAGGTTGAATTTATTGTTAAATATACCAGCCGTTGAAACCTTTAGCAGCTCAGAAATCATTTTAAAGGATGCCAAAGTAGCCGAAGTCTTTGTAATTTTTTCGTTTTGAATGCCAAATGGAGTTGAAGAAGCGCGGAATGGCTCTGCACAGGCCACTTAACACTTTGTCTTTGCTCAAAGGTAGCGTTGGCGGTGCAAATTAAAAACACGCGTTCAGTCATTAGTCATTTCTATGCAGCGGATTAGCATAATTGCAACATTATCTACAGGCAATACAGGATATGCAAATTAGTGCACAGAAATTTTTATTGCTTGCACTTGGGAAAAATTACGTTAACAGCATTGGATGTACTTCTAGACTCGGTGCCATGCTAAAGATCAGTGAAAGTGCTGCGGCCCATTGATTTTTGAGAAATTGTGTTATTAGCATTTATTCAAATGCTATTTGGAATTAAAATGTTTCTTAAAGTTATTATTGCTATGGCAGATAAGGAAGCGGAAGGACATTACATACGAAAATAACCAAACTCGTATCTTATTTTGTGTGTGTTTAATATTTTATAGTCGTAAATTTCTTTTTTTGTTTTGGCTGTTGTTGACTGTTGCTGAACCACCGTGCCAAATAGACAGTGGTCAAAAAAGGTCCTAATTGGATATTCAGGTAAAAATAGCCATGCGTGCGTGGCATGAGAGTTGTCCATTCCTTCCTTGTCTACATATGTCAACGCGACCGATGGACATTTGATGGCGGCACATATCAAAGTGAACAATGGACAATGGTCTGTTTTGCGTTGTTTATGAATGGTTTTCGAACTGAAATTACGGCGCATCTTTGTAGGTGGAGTGTTGAGCCACTCACTCTCATATGTATATCGTATGCAATAACAGCTTTTCTCTGTTGCTTGACACATGAGACCGAACGAATAAATAATACATAGCTTAATTGAATACACATTAGTATTGTGTACAAAAAAGAAGAAAAAAAAAAATGAATAAGAAAACCAGAAAAAAATACAAATAAACAACTTCTTTGCTTAGAAACTTTTTAGCTAATCTAGAAAATAAATAATTCAAAGGCTAATTTAACTTTAGGTTTAATTTTAGCGAAAACTTTTTCACATACAAAATTCTCTTACTCTAAAAAACTTTTCCTCAGTTTATAAAAAACTTATAACTCGTATTCCACAAGTTCCCTCCCAAATATCTTATTTATATTTATCACATATTCTTGAAAGACTTCTGATAATCATGCCAACATCCTGAGGCCCTCGGTATATTCGTAATGAAAAATTTAATTATATCTAAATTGTTCTCATTTGAATTATCAATTGAAGGTTAACACTTAAAAAAACTTTTCTTTCTTTTCATTATTCACTCGACTTGTAAACATCACTTACTATACGATTAGCTGACGATTATGATGAGTCTATTCAGGTACACAACTCTAAATAATTAGTTAAAAAACAAGTACAGTAAAGATCTACAAATTTTTCCATGAGAAATTCTTCATTTCAATTTCTCTTGTTTTGTGTACTTAACCAATAAAATTCTACACGGATAATTATTTTCTATTGCGTAATTCTTCGAAGATATCGCGATCTTTCTTAAGTGCAATACTAACTCTTTTCTCTCTCTGTGTTGCTTCACTGTTTTTATACCCTGTACCAAAAAATGGTAAAGGGTATATTAAAGTTGTGCAAATGTATGTAACAGGCAGAAGGAGGCGTGGCAGACCCCACAAAGTATATATATTCTTGATCAGCATCGAAAGGCGAGTCGATATAGCCATGTCCGTCTGTCCGTCTGTCCGTCTGACCGTCTGTCCGTCTGTCCGTCTGTCCGTCTGTCCGTATGAACGCACGTATCTCGGAAACGGTAAGACCTACAACCACCAAATTTGGCACGAAGACTCTGCCAATCCATAGGCATAACGAGTTTATTTTTTTTTTCGATATTCGATCTATAACATATAGCTGCCATAGGAATGATCGGCCGAAAAGCCATATTTAGTAACAAAAACCACTTTATTTTTTAAGATATGTTTACAAAATTTGGGATTTAATTGTTTTACCTAATGTTCAATCACATATCTAAAAACTATGTATATCGGTTCACTATATCATATAGCTGCCATAGGAACGATCGGCCAAAAAACAACATTTACTGGGAAAAACTTTTTTGTATATTAAGCAATCGTTATGAAATTTTGGATTTACCAATTCTAAGTAATATCCAATAATATTCCCGAATATTATAAATATCCGTTGACTATAACATATAGCTGCCATAGGAAGGATCGGCCGAAAAACAACATTTACTGAGAAAAACTTTTTTGTTTATTAAGATATCGTTACCAAATTTTGGATTTATGGATTCTAAGTAAATTCAAATCATATATCTAAATATGATAAATATCGGTGCACTATAACATATATATGCCATAGGAACGATCGGCCGAAAAATGGCTTTTACAAAAAAAAAAATTTTTTTTCTTGAAATATCCTTACATAATGAATACAAAATATTAAAGCAACAAAAAAATATTTTAAGATTTGGCTTCGGTACAGGGTTTTCTATAGTCGGTTACGCCCGACTATAGCCCTGCCTTTCTAGTTAATTACTCAAAACTGTGTTGATTGACAAGATCTTAATTTTTTGTTGTTTTTTGTTTTTAGTAAGTCAGACAGACTTGCGAAGTAATTCTAAGTTCTGTCTTTTGTTGTTTCTGTTGCCTTATTAATTTGCCGAGTAAATGTTTTTTAACACATGTCCTGTGCATTTGGCGCAGATGTTTCACGGCAGGTATCAACACTTCAGAAAACAAACCAACCAGCAAACCATAAACATAAACAAATGTATTTTTTATTGTTAAGTAGTAATTTTCTTGTACGACTCCATCAGCGAAAGATGTGAGGCGAGTGAAAACAAAGATTCCTCGATATGAGTGTAGACGAGAGTGTTCAAGACCATAATTTATATGTCAACGTGAGTGACGGGCTTATTAATACGATGTTATCACATTCCACTGACGTCGCTAAAGAGAGAGAAAACAAAGAAATAAATAAAACTAAAATTAAGGATAATAATTGAGATGTGGCAACATGTGCAGGACGTTGCCTCTAAATGAGTTAATTACGACTCTTATATGCAAAATATTTACCAAGATTAAACTGAACGACTTGACGCAGAGAGTCGCAAGCATGAAATAATTGTAATGCAGTTCCCACACAAAAATATAAATACACAAAGTTAAACAACTATGAAAAAGTAATCTAAACCATAGTTAACCAGCGACGCGAGCCATGGAACAGGGGTATAAAAGCAAAAAAAAAAATAAATAAAAAGCAGAATAAATTCGGCGTTTGTTTGTCCTTTCGTACTCGATGTGGACGACTATTTCATGATTATTTGTTGCAGCAGCGGCAGCACCACCCCATAAACGCTGTCACTGATACCTAATAAGTGAATGTCTGGAGCGAGGCGAAATCTTGCTAACCCACCCACCCTGCCAACTATGCCTGCCTGTCTGCCTGCCTGCCTGCCGTTACGCAAAACAAGTTTTATGATGGCAAATAGCGAGCGTCGTCCGGTATTTGTATTTGCACTGCTGCCACTCTACGCTGTATTCTGTATGCTCGGCGTCGTGAGCCGTGAGCTGTGAGCTGTGAGCTCTGACTTTGACACGTTTTCTGACTTAATTTTAGTTTATTGCTTTTTGCCTTGCGCTGCGTTGTGTGGCTTTGCGTTGCGTTGCTTTGCTTTGTGTTAACACTGCGTTATGTTATGTTTGGCGTTGACTTCGAATCGAACGGACGCCTGCGATCTCATCTGGCACGGCAGACAAGTGGCCAACCGATGGAAACCTAGTTTTCATTTAACGTATGTATATCGTACCTTCCCCTGCCTTGCCTTGATTTGGCCCTTCTTGGCGCTTCTGTTCTGCAAAGAACAAAAGAAAACATTTCCAAACGTAGCCACGTGTTGCGGCTTAAGTTGCAACCGAAATGCGCTTCATGGAACGCACTTTGAAGTCCTCCACTGACTTGAATAAAAGTCAGGCGAATATAGACATACAGATAAATATATTCATCATCATCGTCATCATCGTCGTCGTCGTCGCTTGCCGCTCAAACGTGAAATTAAGGCAAATGGGAAATGGCAAACGGTCACAACATCGGTACATCTTGCTACAGTTGCCTTTTGCCTGGTGGCACAGACAGAGGCAGTGGGGACCGAGGTCGATCCCAGCGGCTGATACGACAGGCAGCGACTACGACAACGACAACGGTTTATGCACACTGTTTACAATTCTCACGCATGTGACTTTTAAATGACGGATTGGAGTAGACAAATATTTGTACAAGGACGTGGGTTGCTTGTTTTGAATACTTTTATGTCCTTATTAGATAACGGCCGGCACTGCGTGTTAGGCAACACACGCGGCACAAGCCAGTGCAGATTATTGCTTGGCGATAATGTTAATTATGAATTTTAATATATTCATTGGTTTCCCACCCAGCTCAAATGAGACATCAAAACAGAGCGGCGAGTGCACGT
Source organism: Stegana nigrithorax (assembly GCA_037044495.1). Lineage (NCBI taxonomy): Eukaryota > Metazoa > Arthropoda > Insecta > Diptera > Drosophilidae > Stegana > Stegana nigrithorax. The sequence continues at coordinate 222,929 of JBAMBQ010004792.1, read as the reverse complement.
GTCGCGGTTTAAGGTTTACGTTCGAAAAATCATTTCACTCAGTGCTGTAGGGCCACCCACCCAGCCGCACACTGCCAACGATCCATTTCGCAGATCGAAAAGCTAAAATGCTATGTCAAACAACAGCATATGCGAGCTTAGATAATTTGAAAGTAATTTATTTCTATCTAAGCTGTAAACAGGACATACATACATACCATAAATAAACAAATAAGAATTTAAAAAAAAAGCTCACCATAAATAATATTCCAGCACGAGCGTATCAAAGATTTTATATATTAAAGGTAGGATGTTATTAATCATTCCAAGGTATATTAAATCCAATAAACCCAAACTGGAAGTCAGTAAGTCAAAATTTAAGAAGGCGTATTAAGAGTCCTTATGCAAATGTCTAACCAATCAGTGGCGATGACGATGTCTTAGGACGGCGTTGTCGGCAAATGCTATTATAAAATCCATATCAATTACATTACTCAGTCTTTGATGTTTGTGTAAAAGGCATTACATATGTCACAGTCCAAACATAGGGGAAACTTTGTTTCGTATAGATACAAACCATCATCACCTTTGTCAACACATGAAAAATAATTTAAAAAAATATTTTTGCGGCGTGAGTGCTTTTAGTTGAAGCATGAGTTTTTGCAAAATATGACTGCAAATGTACTCATTTGTTTTTCATTAAATTAATTAGTATTCCCGTGCAAATAGGTACGTTTGTCTGTACGAGTATTTCAAATGTGAAGTGGACTCAGCACAAATTTCATCTATTTGGCATAACGCAAAGAATGAATGAAGGACTGAATGAATGCATAAATGAGTGAGTGAATGAGCATAGCAGCAAGTTTGCAAAATGTTTAATTTTCAAGTTAAAACCTCGAGTTTTGTGTAAACACTCACTGATGGCCACTTACACTTTCGAGAAGGTAATAAAAAAAGTAATAAAACCCGAAAATCATCCTTTGATTGTAGAAACATGCAACTGTGAAAATGAGTAACAACATATCCATAATTTGTGGACTTAGTTCTTTTAATATACTTAAAATTATAAAATTATTTCCTGATTTTGTTAGTTAAATCTGAGGTTCTATTTTATTACTGAAGATTAAAAGAATTCATTAAATTTTCATTATATTTCTTAATACCCTTTATATTTTATAAGTTTCAATTATTTTCTTTGCACTTTTTAAATATTGCCTCATACCACCTAACCGCAACTTTTCAAGTAAAATAATGCGAAACTATTTAAACACACGCAGACATTTGACTTCTCCTTTATTTTTAGAAATTTGTTACACACTTAAGAGATTACCCTAATAGCTTGTTACAACGACGACTAAGAAGAAGAAGAAAAGAACGAATTTAGGTACTTCTTCTGAGAAATAACTTATAAGCGCATTATTTAACATTCCTTATCGATTAGTTTACATTCGAAGCAAAGTGCACAAACAAGTATCTATTTCGTAGATAGACACAACCCATCGATTAACTTCATATCAAAGGATAACAACAATGTGATTAATATCAATAAAGTGTGAGAGATCGACCGGTATGCCAGCAGCAGTCGCAGCCCCAAAGGGCTAAGCGAATACTTTCATTGAAACGAAAGACCAATACGTGCCTGGGAATGCATATGTGGTCATTACTCATCTGGATTCGGAATGTTTTGAATTCCCCGGAGGAATTTGCCGTTTGCACAACAAACGCCAAGGTGCCGGAATTCATGCGATGAAACAATGCGAATAATATGGCTGCCACTGCCTCTGTCACTGCCTCCGCCACTGGGCGGTGACGTGGTCGACGTAGCAACTGAGGAAGCCAACCTTTGTAATTAATGGCAAAGCAGCAAGTTAAGCATTCGCAAACAAACATCTTAACACTTCGGACTTAGCACACGCCACATGACTCCATGCACAGCGTCGTTCTCCCGCCCACATCCGTTCTCCAGCCCATAATGAACACACTCATCATTTTAATCATCGTCTCATCGTCCGAGCGGCGCAGAACACAGAATCATTTGTCTTGAATGCGTGACTTCTGCCGCCAACCGCCTTCCGCAGGCCGAAAGACCCAAAGAAGGCCAGCCGCACATCTTCGGTCAATAGACTGACCAGAAACATGCCAAGTTGACGCCATTCGCTGCACGTCTGCTAACGGTCAACTTTGTTGTTGGGGAGGTGGCAAATACTCGTATGCTCCGTAATCAACAACTATTAAATGCTCATATGCACATTGACACTTGCCAAAGTTTGTGGCACAAGGGTGGATGTGTCATTCAGCTAGAGATGAGATGTGCTGAGTACAGCCAATTAAATGTAACCAAGTCGAGGCAAGCAAAATGATTGCACTGGATTGGACTGTAACTTTGTTCTCGAAGCGAGTCTGCAAATCTGCGGCTCAATGACTTTAAAAATGTCCTTGCGCTTTCGCTTAAACGTTGCTATCTGCGACTAAGGGATACATAGAAACTCATTCCGTAGATAGGCAAGCTCATTTGGTGCCTGCAACACATGTAGAGTGTTAATAAAACCGGTTACTGCATTGCTGCCTATCTAGATGTGTGTGTATGTACAGCTTTGTAAGCCATAAGAAAAGAGATTAATATATCTAAGTGCTGCTCCTTCATGGCTACTTTCCGCACTTGTCCGACAACATACAAACAGCGATCATAAGTTTGTAAGATAACGATAACGATTAACATGGGTTTCTACTTAAACAGTGTCCAGTCTTAATCGATCGGATGAGCGAATAAGCGAACTTAGGAACAAACAACAGACCAGCAACACACGATCGCCATAAACATGCAGGACTGGCATGCACAGAAGTGCACCGCCCGAACTTTACACAAAGAACTTTACAGAAGGAATGCAGGGACTGCAGTTAGGGCAGCAGTTCGGTAAATGGCCAAGTATGTAATTGGACTATACACAATAGTGTGAAATGGGTAACTAACTTCTAACACGAAGAGGGTGTCATTGGCGATCCTTAAGTGTGTTATTGTGCGTACCTTGTCCTAAATTGTCGAGCAGAGTCCTGACAAATTAATCATTTACCTTTCGAGAAAAGCGAACTTGACACTTAAAACCCTTTAACATTCTGAACTAAAATGTAAATAGAATCTGCATTTTTCTGGTAATGCATGAGCTACATATTATGATCATTCTTACTATTGTTGAGAAAGACAAATATTTTGGGACAGTTTATTGACCTATGATGCAGTCCGGAGAACTGAGAAACACGTTTTCATTAAATTTATATATGTATCCTCTGTAAAACATGTAAAAACCTCTTAACTAAATTTGATGGAACTTTAAAAGGGACTTTTTTCTTTACTTTTTAGATATGGAGATTAAAGAATCAATGCTTTGAATTAATTTGAATGTCATATTTGATCGGTTGCATAGAAATGAATTTTGTCCTTTTCTGTGACTGTGACCCAAAGTAACCAATTGCTTAAGAAAAACTTATGAGTAATATTGATTTTTGTATTGTTTTTGTTTTTTTTTTTTTCAGGATGTGATTAATTATAAAATATTGTCCATTTTATATTTCAAATATGTATGGGTAAGTACAATAAATAGATTATGTTTTTCTGATTTGTTGCCGATATAGATGAACCATTACTTTGATTTTTATAATTTTGTTTATAAATGTCTTATGTTTTGACGTACTCATTTAGCATCTCTGGATGTGTGCATGCATTATCCACACCATTGGTGGTAAATTTTATATGAGTTTCAAAGGCAAGAAGCCGTTGACTGTCATTATGCTGTGAGTTCATTTATTTAAATTTTGTCCAGTAATGATGAGTGTTTGTGTTGATTTCGAGAGAACTCAAAACTTAATCAACAAGTGAAACCTCATTGTCATTGTGATTGTCTGTGTCTATGTCGTTGTGACACTTGATGGGAATTGATTCCCAAGCAAAATTGTCACTTGAGCTGCCAAATGAATTCGCTTTCAAAATAAACACATGTAAAATATTTCAGAACAATTAATTTACATGATGACAACGAATTCTGATGTACGGCTCAGCTCTCATTGTGACGCTCCACAAATCATGACACAAATTCAACTCTTGAATTAGGCTCAAAATACCAAAAGCAAAATCTAATTGATTTCATTCTGGCCAACAAACCAAAAGCACTTGCTTGCATGTAATGTCGCGATGGTTATGATGACGAAGATGATGATGATGATGATGATTATACACTCATGTGAATAAGTTACGATTATAATTACGATAAGAACATTTTAAGTTCAAACATTGCCTTACTCGGGTGCTAACAATCAATTATTGATTAACCCAGGTTCTTAATGACTCCACAGATTTATTGATATGCGTTTTCATGTACGCGAATGGATTTCACTTTGTCTTATTTTGGTTGTCACTTGTCTGTCTGCCTGTCTGTCTTTCTCTATCTGTTGACTGAGACAGAGAGTACCGTGGCAGTGTCGGTGCTCGTCAAAGCATGCACATGACATTTAAGTTTCATTATCAGTAACGAGTATTATTCAACTCTTGTGACACTGTAATAAACTCTACCGGATCGGATCGGATCGAATCGGATTGGATTGCGGTGATGCTGATACTTGCTTGATTCATAAATCAAGCATTTTTAGGTATGTTCAGCTGTCAGCTGGCTCGCATGCTAATTCTAAAATCGAGTAGCTTCCAGATATACACTAGATATCCAGAGACACACGCATACACTTGCACACAGCCAAAGCAAGGCTGCTGGAGCTCGGCTCATTTGTGTTGGTTTGAATGCATTTTGTTCTAATTAACAAAACTTCATTAGTGTTTACAATACATATAAAACTGATTTGTCAGTCACTTCACCTGCCTTTGGCGGCATTCGTGTCTTGTACTCGTATTCGTCGTATGCGTCGAATTCGTATTCGTATTCGTATCTGTGTCTCTGGATGTAAGTCTACAAGACTGTTGCCATTCAAAGGCTCTTGAAGCCTGTAGCCTGTTGTCTGCTGCCTGTTGCTAGTTGCCAGTTGACTGTTGACTGTTGCATGAAGCCATTCAAGCATCGCCGATGTGTCTCGCATGTTGCCGTTGCACTGACGTTGGCCATCTACTGGCTGGTCAAGCTGCTATCGTCTGTATGTCCGTCTGCATGTCTATCTGAGCCCGGTCAGCCTCAGCCACAGTCTCAGCCTCTGCCTCTGCCTCGGCAACTGACTGAATCTCAGTCTCAGTTTTTAAGTGCAAACATTTGTTTGTCCGACGTTATGTCAAAATTCATTTAGTCGCATTTTCCCTTTTGATTTTATTGTAACTGCAATATCTCGACGAACATTTTTATCTTGTTACTTTTTTAATTTCCCTTTGATTCGGCCTCCGTTTTATGTAGCGACAAAGTTTTTATCTGCGAGCGGCCCTTTTGTTTTATAAATATTCATTTTGATCCCAGCCGCGGTATAAATTTTCGAATGTTATTGATGATTTGCTCGGAGGATACATGTTTTGCTCATCATCCACTTGGGATCTTATGCAAAGACACACGAAGGCGATTTACTGGTAGTTTTTTTCTTTTCTTTTTCTTTAATTTTTTTCCTTTTTTTTTAGTTTATAGCCTTGTGATAAGTGAAGCTGCTTACGGTACAACAAACAAAACATCTTGCGGTGTTTCGTATGCATAAACGAAAACATCAGATCTTGGATACTTCTTATAAAAATATTTATGTTTTATATACTCTTATGCATTTTTGATTAGTATAGTTCCGCATATCTTTTTTGTTAATTATGTCCCGATTAAACAAAACCGAATGATACTCTTTGCACTTGATTGTGTGTTTTTTTTTTTTTTTTGTTTGTACTCACAAGCTCGGACGCAAAAGTTTTAATAAACATTTGGAAATTGATCTGTGCCTATTGGTTTCCACCCCAATTTGATGTGGCAGCCAGGCAGCAACACCCCAAGCGTGGCTTGGCGGCGGAGCTGCTGCATTTGTATGCACGACGGCTGCTCACTTTGAGTGCTCATTCAATCAAAATATTTTGTTTGGTTTGCCCGAAAGTGCTCGTCGTATTTTATGTTCGTTTTATGACGGCGTTACTAATAAAAAGAAGGGAAGTAATCGTAAAACATATTTTTACGACTTTGATTAAATTTCGATGATGTTTATATACGCGTATCGCATTTTATGAGTTTTAATGCCCGCCATCGAAGGGTTGCCTGCTGCCACTTGTTGGCGTTGTTGGTCTTGTTGTTGTTGTTGTTGTTGTTGGTGTTGTTAGCGTTGCGTTTGTTAAATCCAATATTAGGAATGTATGAGCGCACTCGCACGCAAACATAAGCAAGCCTATATGCATTCTTCATACTCGCACATCGCTGATCTTGGAGTGCATAACAAAATGTGGAAACAATATAAATTCGGCAAGTAGAATTGCTTTGGGGCAACGAATGAACGATGAGCCGAAAGGTCGTCCGCTGGGAGCACACACCTATCTGTCACGTTGACATACTAGAAAAGTGATCGAGCTGTCATTTATTTTTTTACGATGTGTATCTAAATACTTTCGCAATTGTTTAAGTTGTCATTATTCATTTGCGAGAGTATGGGGAAATTAATTATGGCCGAAGTAAAGTGTCGTAAAACAAAGCGATAACGCTGTCTTTCCCCCCGTACACACACACCCAAACACACACCCGCACAAGAGGCCAGACGCGTCTTCGCAGTCAGTCTCAGCTGCGTCAGCTGTTAACAAATTGTTACGCATCAGCCGAGCGGCCGTTGAAGGCATTGGCAAAGACGTATCTGAACACATGGGTGTTTAATCACAATAGAACGGTGTTGACAATATGCCACGATGTCCGACAGCACCACAAATCGAAACGTAAACATGTGCCCAAAAATCTTATTTTTGAACGATATTCAAATTCCGCGTTTGTTCGCCTTCCCGACAAACGCATTTCCACCTATTTGTCAATGACACCGCAAATGCTCAGATATGCCGCCAATGAATTTTCATCTGTCTTGTCGATAGGAAGCGCTGATTTTTAGACTTCACATTCTACGTATCAAAGAGAATCGATTTTCTCAATATTAAGCAGCATATTAATTAAATGATATATGGCATATTTTGAGCTAAAATCATTGTTTTGCACCAGATACTTCGGTTGTCGATACGTCAAATGGCTTAACCCACTTCGTTGGCCATGTCGCGAAAGTGACACATTTTCAAGGTATTTATAAACAGAAAATATTAGAGGAGCAATTCCGACTATTTTTAAGTGTCTTAATTATGAATACTTTTGCTTGTAAGTGCTACTGCGACAAATTTCAGCAAATGGACGAGTGTGGAGGTGGACGCAAGCGAGGACGTGGGCGGCAACGTGTGTATCTTTTTGTGTTGTACCGACTTTTGCCTTTATAAATTGCGAAAGTTTTCGCATTACCTTGTAGGCTGCAACACTTGTAGTACATGGCTTTGCAGTTGTAAGTAGGCCAATAAATAATTGTCTTCACTTTCGCCGGAATCGCCTCTTCGCTTTCTGGCCTCCTGGCCTCTGATAACAATACTTTACTCAAAACTTTGCTTAGTTAACTGAGCAACGCCCAATCCATTGAAATTACTTAGGCGGCGCAGAAAAATAACAAAAATGGTGGCTGTTGGTATTCTTGCCAACGCCGATTCAGTTAAATGCTAAGCGCAAAAAGCTCTCGAATGTTATGCATTGTCGCAGCAAAGGATCTTTCTTTGAGGTAGGTATTCGTGCATTTAAAATTCCTACAGACGAACTTCCTGTGGCTCCAATGACAACGCCACCAGGGCGCCATGTTTTCGATTTCTGAGCAGTGACAACACAAAGTAACAACCGCAATGACAAATAAAAAGTCACCAGCTTGCTATGGTTATATACCCATGAGTACATACACTCATACATATGTACGTATGTATAAATGTAGTTGCTCGTATGTATTCTTTTATATGTGTGTGTATATGAATAAATATACGAGAATGTATGCATACATGAAAATGTTATATTTGTATTGTTTTATTCCTGATCGCATGTGTGTGTGTGTGTGTGTATGTGTGTGTAGTTGGGGATGTGCATGGGCATGTGCATATGGACGGGTACATGAACGACTGAGTATAAATGGATGAATGGCCAGAGTGAGGCTTTCGGCGTTTTTTGCTCCTTGAATTCGCATTCATTGTTGCCAGTCGTCGTCGCTTTGCGATTGTTATCGCCGTTTAAATTGCGCACGTCAACGAAACTGTCGTCGTATTTATGTTGCGGACACAGATGAACGGAAACAAAAAAAAAAAAAAACAAAACCAAATAAAAAAAAAAAAAGAGAAAAAAATCTGCAAAAACACAACTGGAAACAATGGCTGCAGCAGCTTCTGTGCTGTGCAATTTCGGTTTCAGCACTTCAGCACTTTATTGTGATTATTTTGTAGCTTTTGCGCTTTTGCGCTTTGTAATGCAACAACAGAGCAAATAAATGCTCATAGTGTTGTAGAGGGCGCCAACGCCTCATCGCGTCGAAATGCAACTTGCCAATCAATTATTGCCATTGCCGTTGCTGTTGCTGTTGCCGTTGAAGTTGAAGTTGAAGTTAGGCCATTGTTCTTGTGCTCTGCTGCGCTGAGTTGACTTGCGGATACATTCGCGATACCCTGCAGTTGGCTCCTCTTCTACGTTTATTTAACTTTTGCTTCGTTTTTTTTTTTTTTACTTATTGTGGCGCTGTCTTTAGTAACGACCATTATTAAATTTAAATTCCTGCTGACATTTTGTTGCGCTCACTTTTGTTTTTTTTTTTATTTTGTTTCCTTTTTTTACGTTTCTTTGTTTTTTTTTTTTATTTGACATTTAATTGTGTATTTTAAAAAATTCGTCCTTAAAGACTGTCTGCCAAGACGTTGTATGTTACTGCTTCAATTATGCTGAATATTTGAAATATGTCTAAGACAACGCAGAAATTCAATTTGCAGTTGCTCAAGCAAAGGACAGTCAGCATTAGCATTGATGTCACATGACAGTCTTTTACGACGGCTGTTACAAATGGCGGTAAAATTCTTTGTTTAATTGCATATCGTTCAGTTCGACAAATGGTCTTTAGCAGGATAACCCTCAGTTTAGAAAGCTTGAATGTGTTTTGTTCTCTTTTGAGATTTTTAATGGTTATCTTTTGGATATATTTCACAATTACGCAATTAACTTATTTAGAATTCGTTAATAATTCTATTAACGCACAGCTATAGCTATAGCTACAAATAATAAGGACCTCCTCGATTTACATTGAAATCTTCAGCTGACATAGCCAGGGTTAAGCAGAAGAAAGCTAAAGAGGAAACTAAATGTTTTTTTTTTTTTATGAATTTTGGTGATGGTATTTGCTAATTGCAATTTTATTAATATGGCATATTCAATTTTTTCACTTAAGATCATTAAGTTACTTGCAATGGCCTATCTGGAGTAAGACTAACAAACATTTCTCGAGCTAAGATTATCTCCAGAGGTTCAGATATTTAAATGAAATGTTAAATATTATATAAACAGTATTTTAACTAGATAATATTGTAAAATAGTTCAATAATAACAGTTAAGAGACAAAATAAATCGTAGAAGTAACAAAGGCTTTCAATATTGAAATTCATTAAAGGAAATAAAAGCAAAAATATAGATATTCTTGTAATTTATTCATAATAATCATTGGCGTTTGTTAATCATTCGCCATTAACAAGTCGCCAATAAAAAATATTTGCATAAAAGGGTTTTCATGTCCATGTGTCTATTTAAAGATGATCGTCGGTGTAATAAGAGCAACTATGGCTGCTGCTATTGGCGGCGACCATTGAAGATGCGACTCCAATGAATATCAGCAAATTATGGTCATGCTAAATTTGCGTTTACATGCTGAAATTAGATCAACTTATTCAGCGCGGAGGAGCTGTTTGGCATTGGCATTCGCATTCATGAAATTCCTAAAATATGGTGCCAGTAAGTTTCACTGAAACAATTTTTATTCAGTAAAATTGACATGATGTTGATGCTCATCGAAGCGCTTGCGACTGCCCAGCGCTGGTGCAGATAACACGGACAGATATTAATTTGAGACAGAGCACGCAGGTCGACAAGAATGTTAATGGCTGCTATTGCTGCCGACGAACCCAGAGCCACAGCCAAAGTCAAAGCCGAAGCCAAAGCAACATGTTGACGTTTTCAGATAGCGAGCGCAAAACATACTCGCCATGATGCGGGTCGGTTCGGGGCGGGTCGGCGCGAAGCGGCGGCATAGATAAGTTGTGAACATTTACAAGTCACATTCATGTTGTGTGCAAGTTTTCTATCGGCTCCCATCGATACTGTGCCTTGAGACACGTTAAACTCTAGCGCAGTCAAGTGAAGTGGAGTAGCCAACGCTTAGGCAAACGTCGATCCAACATAAATTGTTCAACTTTATTTTCTATTATTATTTTTCAAAAGTAGCGGCCAATTATTGAATTCTTATATATTGGAAAACTTTCCAATTAAAGTCAATGTCAAGTGCATACTTCCATCTCATGCACAATAGCGAATTAAAAAAGAATGGAAGTTAGTGTCGAAATAATATTTCACAGATAAGGATAACACATTTGAATTTGGTATTACCTATTAAACATGTAACCAGTCTTACAATTTTGAGTCTACAGGAAGCTGTTGGCGTTGGCGAAGTCTTTAGGGGCATATTTTGGATTCAAAGAGCAGCTTTTGCCATTCACGGTCTTTCCGATTGGTTAGCAAAGTAATTGCAAGAAAGCGTTTCGGCTTGGCGTTTAAGTCAAAAAAATATTTTCTATGTACTTAGTATATCAAAAGAAAGGAGGCTGTACAGTTGGGCTAGGATGCTTGTGTCATTAATTTATTGAAACCCCTTTGGGTCTTTTTATTTAAAAGTTTCATTATTAACGGGCCGTTAAATGTCGCTCGACCGGCAAAAGGAATGAAAACCAAAAATAATATAGCAAAAAAAAAAAAAAAAGAAACAAAAAAGTTTTGTGGTGGGGGTGGTAAGTTTCTCATAAAGAAAGAGTATTAAAAATAAAGAAAAAGCAAAAACAAAACGAGTAAAGGGTTTTTAATGGGTTTTTTATGTTTTCACTGATTTCTTTTTTTCCCCTTCCACAAGGGCGGTTCGATTTTTTGTTTGGCATTTATTTTATTTTTCTGTGTTCTTTTAAGAACGAGTGAGGCCAGGCAACTTCTTGAAGTGGAATAAGTATATTTTTTAATTAACCCTGAAATTGCCATAATGAATAGGTTGCCATAATGAGAGCAAATGCAGTTGATGTTTGCTGCTTAATTAATTATAGCAAATGCCTTTGATGAGGGTATAATTTTGTGATTTGTTTTTGGTGCATTTAATGGTTAACACAGCAAGGCGAATCGCGATCGCAAATGTGTCCAAGCCGCAAATTGAAGCATTTTGGCTCTAAGCAAATATTGACCCGATTGTGAAAACATTTGTTCAACTCAACACCTTCGTCTTTGTCAAAACGCTTTGCTCAGTTTTTATTTCTGTCGAATTTACTCGCTTTGTCTTTTAGTTAGCCAATGGCTTTGCTTTTGGATTCTTGGAAAACATTCGGGTAAACAATCTGTGAAGTAAACATTCATTAAATCGAATGCGAAATAAACGTGTACATACCTCAGCCTATGAGTTACAGCGGGTGTCGCTGCTGCTGCGGGTGCGGGTGCCGGCGCGTTTGGCCAAGAAAAATACATTTTGTCTCTTAAATCGCTTCTTCACTTGACCATTAGTGTTACTTGACAGTAAGTAAATATTTAGTAAACAATTTCAAAATTCCGAATCAGCAGTAAAAGTTATTTTTAATTGAAACGACAATTGCGGCTGCGAGTATATCAGTCCATCTATTGTAACTTATGTATATGTCAGCATTTTGCCTTAGGCAAGGCCAGCTGCCTTTGCTGACTTGCGTTGTGATATCAGACGCATCCGGGCGTCAGCTGACTGACCGTCGCACAATTAATTAGACTGCTTAATGCCAGCACAAAAAGGAACCGTTGAGCATTGCCGCTACCTTTTTAAGTAAGCGAAAAACGATAACGATAAGATACTTATTTAAAAGCATCATAAAACCATCAAATATCTGCTCAATACACATTGACATGACAGTATGGCATATTGAAGATCCAGAGGATGAAAAAATGTGGCTGGTCAGTTGGCTAAAGTAATATTAACTTATTTTATCAATGCAAGGCATATGTTGTTCTAAAGTAAATTCAATGATTAGTTCGGGTCTATGTGAGTTTGTTTACTTTTTCTCACACTATCGGATCACGCCGTGTCACTCTGTCATGGCTGTGAAAGAATCAACTGAATACCCTTAACGAATGAGACTTGTGCTTCAATTATTATCGCTTAAAGGCACGAAACGTGAAACCGTAAATATCCACCCCCAGTAATTGTAACCTACAACGACAATCTCATTTGCTAATTCGTTCCATCTGATTCTCAGCTAAAGCTAATTTGCCTCATTGAATTCCCTCCTCCTTCCAGCCGTACTTAAATATTCGCATTTATATGTAGACACCATTATAATCTTTTACATTCGAACTTGCATGTTAGTTATCGTACCTACTAAATGATTTTTTACATTTGCATACCTTTTAAATGAAATTTTATAAAAGTCTGATGTCTATAATTGCGATCTGATGTAATGAGCATAGTGCTATGCAACATAAAGTAAGCGAACTCTCGCATCGTGATTCTTCTATATGTATATGATGCTGGAAATTGGTTCTTCTATATGTTCTGTCCTTTTGAAATGTCGCTTAGACAACTGATTCATTATTTACTTTCACTGCAACCATCCATAGTTGTTTGTTGTTGTTTTTTGTAAATCAAAAATCTTTATGAATTGTTTTCTTTTTGTTTCGATATTACAAATTTACAAAATCATTTCACCTTATTGTGATTGTTATAAAAATATTTTTGTTAACACCTACCAAATAATACAAGTAATGTTTTGCTCATTGTTTTGCCAATAGTCACGGCCGTAGGGACCACCAGCTGGAATGAACAACTTGACAATGATTTTTTGTTTAGTGTACAACATGCATGACAAACACAAAATATAAAACAAAAAAACGTGTACTGAGTTTCCACAAAAAATAAGAAAATAAAAAAAAGAGGAAAAAAAAAAGAAAAAGAGTCACTTTTGTTGTTCTTTTCGATTTTAGAAAAATCGAAACACTTTCCACAAAGATAAAAACGCATTCGACGACAAAGAACTTTCATTTACTTGTAAGAAAGAAATGGGAGATGGGAAGCCATTATGGCTGTTTCTTTTGAGCTCTGCGAGTCGCTAATGTTCGGTTGCCTGTTTGGTTTGTAGACACACTCGTACATGTGTAAGCATGGACATTCAGTTGACATTTGATGCCGAATGAATTTCCGAAGTGCCGGCAGTGCATAGCTGCTAAGTGTGTTTGGATTGTTATGTGTCGATAATTCAAAAATATTGAGAGTAGAGCTGGGACTTTTCTCAAATTGAAATGCCTTGTTTATGTTTACAAAAGTGAAAGGACATTGCCAACAAAAACATGTCAAGTGTTTTCACCCGGGAATAATAATCAAAGAAATGGGACAGTAACATGTATGGCTGGTTTTGTAATGTATCTGCATAGTCCATCCATCCACAGAAAACAAAGCAAAGTGAGTTTGCAATAATTTCTTTTTGTGTTTCTTGTTTTTTTTTTTATTTTTTGTAGTAATTCAACAAACATGTGTCTCGTCGATGGTGGTCACATCGAATTGCCTGCACGCGTGGACTTGTTATGTTTTCAAGTGTAGAAATGCGATATTTTTATGTACCGACAACACGTGCATTTTCAAATATGTATACACATTAAAATAGATAAAAATTTTTGATTTTAAAATACATGATATGTTTCGAAATTAATTTATAATTACTTGTTTCATATAGTGTTAGGTATTTATCAGATAAATACGATACTTTGACGAAAAGTTTATTTTTATATTACAGGAAGGTTTCTATAATAAAATCGTTTGGCGGGGCACAGCAATTGGTGTCGAATTTTAGGCATTAGCTTGTTTTTTATGATTTTTCTTCAATGTCAGCGAAGTCGTACTCGAACTCATCTCATGCCATTACATTAATAAAATTGATCTGCATGGATCCGACCTACACTTCGTGTGTTATCTTCCTGATTCGTACTCTAAGGTATTAAAACTCGATTGCTTGCAATGGAAACCCGATTCAATGTGTTATACGCCACAAGTGCCATGACTAAGTACCCTTTAATCATGTTCGAGATTTACTCCACACTCGATATAAATCGACCAAAGTTAGAGAGCCCCAATTATTTATTTATTTGAAATCATATAGTTTTCTTAACAATAAGTTATTAGCAATTATGTGGTTTACTTGTTTTGGAATTTAGTACATTGGCAGTTATAATCCTTACTGAATGCAACTGCGCTGATATGATCTGAAATAAAAAGGTAGGATATTGAATGAACTTCCCTACAATCGTAACTTTGTCGTTTGTTGTAGTACATTTCGCATCTAGAGATCTGCAGTTTGTCATAAGCTTTGAAGTACGAACATAATTTCTTATGTTTGTATCAATTCAGCAATGTGAGAACATCCTGAACTGAATGCGACTGTCGCTACACAGGGGGTCTCCAAAATTTTCGCAGAGCTTTTGTTTAGGCATTGAAGCAATGCTTGCAGATCATCATGTAACCAGCATGATGCTATTGTTAATGTTGTTGTTTGTTCTTCTTGTTATGGTTGCAGATGTTGTTGTTGCTGTTGTGGCTGTAGTTGTTGTTGCTGTTGCAGTTGTTGTTAAACAAATCCAACACATTTCTTTGACAACAAACTGTGCGCAAACTAAACTAAGATGAACTAAAGTAAACTCAACACAACAGCGACTCCTGATTCGATCTCATCGCAATGAATAAACAAGTTCAAAAACAAGCGAACCGAATGCGGCTCAACGATGTGCAACAACAGAACAGAAACAACAACAACAAAGCTAAGAACCAAATACAACAACCAGAACTGAGATCGTCGACGTCGTTGTCGATATCGACATCGGGCCAGGTCGAATCGAATCGAAACGAATTGAATCCGAATGCGGCGATCACCGCGTGAGACCACAATCCGTTTGAACTCATGTCATTTATGATGTTTGCATTTTGCATTTGGTCGCACAATAAAAAATTATCATGTATGTTTACACGGGAACAGACAAAACATTTTATTGTTGTGACTGCTCTCGTATATGTTTATGAGCGACAAAGACAATAAACAAAATATTTTGAATAATTTTTTGTATATTTCTTTTTTTGTTGTTGTTTTTTTTTTTATTCGTTTTGGGTTCCTTAAATCTTCCTCATGATTTCAATGCAGTCGGCAAATCGGTATAAGGCAAATCGGCATAATTCAAAGCAAGGTTTTTGCAAGCCGAAGAACTTATTCCAAGCTGACTTTTGGCTTAGTAACTTATTAAGATAATAAATAATTTCTGTTCAATTTCAAAGCAAGTACAGGTCGGACAGGAAACCTTGACGAAAGGATTAAGCTCCCCGTAACCAATGTAACCTTATTGAATAAAGTCTCGTCTCTGGGGGTCTCAAATATGTGCCAAAGATTTTGAGTTCCATGAATTTGTTTACTTGTCTTACAGAATTTCATTGTTTATCAAATTATCTGATAAGCAACAAAAGCTGAAAACAAAAACAAAATAGTAATTGTCACTGCTCACACAAAATGTATATCTTTATGTTAGGCATGCTTAAGCCAGCGGTAAGTCTATTAGAATCTTGTCAAGTAATTTGCCAGGCAACATGAGCTTATCCCAATCACTTACATAACAACACCATATATGTGACACCATGTTCATGCAATCCCTGTCGCAGTACACACATGTCAGCATTTTAAGTGAAAGTTTTCAATGGTGCGAAATGCACATTAATAATGGAAATCTAATGAGCAAAAGATCAGTGGCGAATGGGCAAAGCCCTTTGTAATACAGCAACGACAAATGAAACCGTCTTTACGGCTTCTGCTTCCTTTTGGCAGGCAGAAAATACTCGTACTTGCCATTACAAGGAAAGCGAGTGCTTAACTGACTAATCTAAGCGCTGCAACGGCGGCCTAAGTGAATGGCATCAAATTTTAAAATTGGATTGAGTCGCAACGCCCACAAGTAGCACCCAAGCACCCAAGCACCCAGTCGACCATCCAACCATCCAACCATCCAGTCATCCAGCCTTCGAAGCAGCGACCCAGTCAACCCTCTTATGAGAAGGTATTGCTTAATGTGGCAGTCAAATGCCGCAAATGCGCAATTGCGGTGATGCAGACCGAACATGCCGAAGTGCCAGCAGTGCAGGATTTAACACTGACTAAAGATGCGAAGGGGAGCGGCGCAGTGCGGGCCGGAGTAGCCTAGCATGGCGCATAGTGTAGTGTAGTGGACTGGCGTTGAGTGTGCGAGGGTTGAGAAAGTAAACAGCTCTAAATGGAAATCCAATTACTTAAACTGTTGGCCCATTGTTGAGTATATTTAAATTTGCATATTCTTTATTTGTTTGTTAGCTCGTCAGTTTGTCGTCTGACGGACACTCACAGCTCAGAGCTGTCCGTCTGTGTCTTCTCGCAACTGTTTGCGAGTCCGATGGCTAATGGCATGCGATAAGATGAGCAGAGATGAGAGCGACGCAACACAGTACAAGAACAACAGAATGCTTTGTTCTTGACGGCCATAGATGCTGACAGTTATGAGGCAATCATTGCAGTCAGCTCGGCAGTACATCAACAAGAAAATGTCGAAATTAAAACACAAAAAGAGCAACGATGAACGACGCTACTCGAGCGACCAACCAGAAATTTATCGTACTACATTGGCCAGGCGTACATAAGAACATGCCCCGCGGCTCTCGTTGTGGAATGGCTTTTGCGCCTGACACAACAGTAGCCATCGTCATGGCCATGGCCGTGGCCGTGGGCGTAGGCATTGGCGTTGTCGATGTAAGCCTGAAAAAGTCATGTTAACAAATTAGAAAAACAATACGCACGTTCGCTCGAGGCCAACTACTGTGCCCAATCAGTTGGTCAAATGCGTGTAAAGGATAACGAAGGCTGTTTACTATTTGCCTGACTGCGTGTACATATCGTGAGTGCGTTCGCTAGATGATCAACTTTTAATAAGAACCAATCTCTCCCAACTACCTGGAAAGCAGCGAGCAGAGAAAGGATGTGGCATATGGGGAGCGAATATGCAGATCTGTTACAAGTCAGCGAGAGATTTAACATTTTGAAAAAGTAACGTCTGACTATTTACATGAGGTTATTCTTGTTGGCAGGCAGCGGCGAATAAAGGGACGGCGATAAAAATTCATTGATTTGATATGAAAATCATAAATAAAGATTTAAGAATGCTTGTGGCGGCTTCTGCTTATATGTATGTACATATTTAACACATATTTTTAAACTTTGCCGAGTTACCTTGCCGGATGTTCATAATCCTGTTATGGCGATGGCAACACAATGAGGCCAAGCCTCAACGACTGTTTGGCTGCTTAGCACGCATAAAGGAAAACAAATTTACGCAATCTTAACAGGACATTTTTTACAAAAATCGCACAAAGCCGAGGCAAGGCAAGGAGATTTGAAAACGAATTGTCATAAAAAGGACACACACAAAGATTCGCTTGACGCACATCAGGACAACAGGACACAACAAAAAGCGAGAGAGAGAGAAAACGAAATTGAAGAAAAGTCAAAAGTTCTAATCCAATTTGAGAGGTCGTTCCGGCGCTTTTGTTTGAGCCCATAAAACGCTTGTGCAGAGTGTGCTGTGAAGTTAACAAAATAAGGAATAAGTAAGTAGTTGCCGCAAATGAAAGGCAGAACTCAAGGTGCGATAGTCATAATCTGCAAAAACCATAAGGATATTCGCACAATAAACTAATAAAAACGTCACAACGACTCAACTCAACTCAACTGAACGCAGCGCAGCCCAAATGCAGGGCGGGAGATGTGGACTTACTTTAATTCTGGGTTCTGATTCGGTTATGACTTTGACTTTTTACTTTCACTTACACTCACACACACACACACTCGTGTGCGGCCACTTGGAGTTGTTGAAAAGGATTCTGTCAGCATATGTGCATGTGCACGCGTGTGCTTATGCGTGTACGTGTGCGTGTGCGTTATCCATTTGTTCTTTTCACGTGATGAAATGTTTTCAGTTACAAAAGTAAAATAAAAAAAAAAAAAGCAACAACACTAAACAAAATAAAACATGCGCATTAAAAATGTAACGCTTCACGCTTTTTGCAATTTATTCGCATTAAATATCACAGAAGTCGTTTTGGCATCCATTCAATAAAGAGGCGACAGCCAGCAGCCAGCAGCCGACAGGATGTTTGTTGCGACGCAATCCTATTAGAAAACGTGCAAATGTGTGTGCGATTATGCTGTACTGTATCGCAATGGCATTGTGTTTATTTATTGTTGTTATTGCCGTTATTGTCCATGTCGCTGCCGCTGCGGCTGCTGCTGCTGCTGTTGTTGTGAGTATTATCCGTGCAGGACATTGTCAACAATTGCATGGATCCGTAATGGAAGTTGTTGTGATTTTTAAAGCATGTTGAATCCGCATCGACAGTTGACATTAAGGCGTGCACGTGGGCATCCACGTACATTCGCACGACTTCGCTCGGGTGTACATTTTTTATATGTAATACAATACTAAATGTATCTAATAAAAGTTTGCTCTGAACGATTTATGTTTCAAATCTATATGATAGCTGTTTACAAATAATTCAATGCATTTCTATTAAGATTAACAACTTATGTTACTTTACTTTGGTTATAAAGCTTATTTCCCTTCAATCTGATCTGCAAAAGCAAAAGCGATACCCCCGCCCAATAACATTTAAATGAATGTCCTAATATTTCGTAACTTTCTACTAGACAATGCTCTGAGTCAAAAACGATTCCACTTTGACTTTTAATTGCAAAAGTTAAGAAAATATCTTACATTTTCAATAGTTCTTCAAATTTTTATAAGATGAGTTTCTATAATGCTTCTATCCGCATTCATACAATTTACAAAGTTATAGTTGCTTATATATTTTTACTTATTAAAGATTCCGCGTGTTCTCATCGATGAGATGAATTAATGATTGGGAACAATCAATGCTATGTTATTTCAAACTTATTGACTTAAATAGCTACAATATTTAAGGCTCGTTTTTAAAAGTTAATGAATAGGTTTTGAAAACCTTATGTTGAGAACATGGAAGCATGATATATATCGAAATCGAGCGCGGGACGAACTTGTAAATAGAAAACTTCAAAATATTAAAAATAAAACTTGAATCAGAAACACTTGTGCCGTTACTGGAAACAGTTACACGAGTACAGTTAGAAAATTATGTTCCACTACGAAAAAGTATTATCTGGATAAACATTAATGTTGTGGATGAGATTTCAGTTAATTGAGTCAAGCACTTAGTTCTCTTAAAGGATCCAGAAGGGGAGTATTAAGGACAGCAGTTGAAGCAAACTTAGATTGTTATTACAATGTTCATTTGCATTTTCAACAGAAAGCTCACCACAGGGTGTTTTGGAGATGAAATTGAAATTATTAAATCAGAGCACTCAGTCGCGATGGGGCTTGGCAAACATGGCGAGCGGATACAGATGAGCAATTCAAACAAAGACAAGCGAAAGCGGCGGTGGCCATTGTGGCAAAAAATGCAAAAACTTGCCATGATGTGTGCAAAGGAGTGGATGGAAGATGGAACAATGTGCGGATAAAGTTTTTTCTTCTTCTTTTTTCTCTCTTTTCAATTACGGCAAAAGTGGCACTGCCTTTGTCTTTGTGTACCATACCATTCACATCGTTAAGCCACGGTGTAACAGTTTCCACACGAAGGTTGCAACACCGTGAATGCAATGGTATGAGGATGACAAGTTCAGCCTACCGAACATGACATGTACATATGCAGACTAACTCAGTTTAACAACTATCGCATTTCATTTTCGGACCAATTTACACTTATCCACAACATAATAAATGTAGTTTTCCCTAATGAAAATATTAATAAAATCACAGTTTCTATTAACCGCAATCGTTAAGTGGCATGACTTTCTTCGATAGCTTTAAGAGTTCTTAAGCCAACCATTTGAGGTTGCTAAAATTTTATTTTGGTTTTGATTGTTAATGTGAAAACAGTATAAAAGCTTCGGTGCAAACGAAGAAAATGGTTTTCTGTATTTTTTTCTTTTTCTATTTTGTTTTCATTGTTTTTTTTTTTGTTTTTTTTTTTTGTTTTTTGCTATTTTCTTTGCCGACTGTGTGTTGTCTTGCGGACTTGCTTGGACGAAGAGGATTTAAGTTAGAGCGCTTTGTCGCTGTTGTTGTCATTGTTGTTGTTGTTGTCGTCGTCGTCGTTGATAAAGTAACCTCAGCTGAGAGAATGGAGGATGAGCCTGAGTTTTCACCATCTTAAGCAGCAACTTCCTTGGCTTTCCCTTCAGTTGGCTGGCTGAGAGCATGGTTCGACTTACAAATGCGAGTGAATTTATTTGATTGCTGTTGGCGGTTGAGCGACTTAAAAATGTAAATTATTGTGAATGTGATTCGCCTGTGCGCTAAGAGTTCAAAGTGAAAGGCAGAGGCTTTTGCTGCCACCACTTATGCAGTCAATGTAGCCGGGCGGGGGCGAATTTCTCAGTCCACCACAAACCATTTGGCGGCTACCGCGACGAGTCGCCTTCTCAATTAAATTTTTTGGGTGTTTGTTCGCGGAAAGTCCACCGGTTTCTTTGTGCTTGTGCTACTCACTTGGCTGTTCTGTCCTGTCCTGCGCTGCGCTGCTATGCTGTGCTGTCCCATCGTTTGCGTAGTTAATGCAATAAATTTGCATATTTTGATTTTGTTGCGGTCAAAACGGGTTACTCACTGAATTAATAGGATTTTATAAGCTTATACGAAATCCACCAAATATTTTAAAATTTTAATTAAATTATGCGGTGAGAGGAGCAAAAGCAGCGCGAATAAATTTATCTCCGATAAAGACGACTGCACTTTACATACAGCATCATTACAAGTATAACAATTAAAGCATTTACAACAGAAAAAAATTTTTATTTCTGTACAGAAAACAATTGTCATCTAAGTACATATATACATTTTCTTACATTATCCTAAACTAAATTTGAATTAAGCTTCTTCCGGAGTAAACAGTTCTTGAGACTGATCTCGTACAAACAGAGCAGTGTGACAATAGATTACATACTTAACATTTAAGATTTTACTTAAGAGAAGCCAAAAGTGGCTACTTATGTACATTATTCTCAGTCGATAGGATGGATGCCATACGGGATCTTAGATACTCATATATTTCTTAGATACTCACATTTACCATCCAGCTAAAGGTTATAAAGCATTTTATATCAAATGTCTCACATATGTACATAGATTACTGTGTTGTCTATGGCTTATTTTCAGCAAAAAAGATGTGTTTTTCTACTGTTCAGTAATGGCATGAACTCGATATATACACAATACAAATATTATAGAAATATGAGTGCCTGCATGCATGTACATAATGTATGACAACGCAGCCGCTGCTTGTGTGGGCGTGGACGTGTTGAAAATATGTTACAAGTGACATGTTCCATGTTGCGAACTGCATTCGTGTGGTGCATAATATAAGGTAAGCCACAGAGCGACCACAACAATGCAAACGTGGTCCCTGATGCCTGGCCGGCAGACGAAAAGCAATTTTAATATGGAAATTTTCGGGCGAGCCTAGTTGCCACCACAACAGACCATGCTTATATTTAATGAGGATTAAGCCGTCGGTTGCATAAACACGCTGCACTGTCCTGCGCTGCGCTGTTAGAGTGGGTGTCGACGCAGTAATTGCACGAGCGCAGGACCTGGCAGAGCCTCAATGTGAACCGGCTGCTGACGTGTTGCGTCGTTTGACGGAGCGCGCGTTTCGGCCCTACCTGTTAGCATGTGTTCCGTGTTCCGTGTTCTGTGTTTGGTGGCACAATGGGTTTTTGCGGCATGGTCGACATGTGTTTTATATTATCCAGTAGACATGAATTTTCCAGACGACCGAGAGGAGCGCGTGTGCAACTTGGCTGTGGCAGCCACAATGGCTGTTAGGTAGGTGCAATATGGATTGGCGGCCATTGCTGCCTATTTGAGCAATCCGCAGTCAGACGGCATCCGGATTAACTTGCGACGCGTGCCTTAATCGGTTTGTGTAAGCAAATTCGCTAATTAGTCTGCAGGAGGCATTTGCATGTGGGTAAATGTATTCAATTTACTATAAAAACATCATAGTGATGGCTGAAAAGAAAATCGAAACAACTTGCAGTACAGGAAACAGTGATTTATGTAAATTTGTTGTCTACTACAGACAGTCTTTAAAACTTTTACAAAAATGGAAGTGTGACACATTCTTTAAAAAAGCATATGGTTCGATTATTTTGATTACTTAAGAATACTTAGACAGAAGTTGTTACATTTGCAGAATCATATTTAGAGTAAGACCAGACTTCTTTCCGTTTCAAAACGTACATTTTCTGTACATTTGGAGATTGTGCCATATTGATTATTAACTTATGAAATGTATGTGAAAAATGGCAACCATATTTTATGCCATACTTGATGAGGTATGTAATGAACCTAACATTGCTGCCATTTCAGTTCTACTTATGATTGACTTAAGCTGTTCGATTTTTCTTCTACTGCTTCTCAGTTCAGTTTTGAAGTAAGAGGAGGCTTTCTGCATCGTTACCCATGTCAACCCTGTTTAAAGCAACCACAAAGTCCTCTCAGTTGAAATTCCAAAAACACACGTTCAATTAACATTCAATGCGTACAAGAAAAATGAATTTATGATTGATGTGTGTGCGAAAGTGCACTGATATGGTGGAAATGGTATCGTCTGCGTTACTCTTATTGTTGTTGCTGTTGTTCTTGTTGTTGTTTCTGCTGGGTTTTTGTATCTAACACAGTCAGCCTCCCCCCATAGCACGTATGCGTTTATTCATTTTGAAAGCATGCTTGGGTAATCAGTCAAATTATAATTTTGATTATCCGACACAAAGTCAAACCGTCACGAAGCCCTTTTCAGTCAGTAGCAAATGCCAAAGCAAAAGCAAAAGCATTAGCAACATCATCATCAGCATTATCAGCAACAACCACTACACCAAAACCAACAATAGCGAAAAACATTGCTAACAACAAAAACTCCAAACAACAAAAACAACAACAGCAACAACAACATCCATAGCATGCATCATCATGTACGAGAATATGTACGAGTTTGCTTAGTGACTTGATCGGAGTGGGAATGTTAAAACAAGCGCCTCTGGGCGAAAGTATGTACGTTCGTTCTACATATACAACATAACAATCCCAACGATAACAACAACAACAGCAATAAAAAAAACAAGAATAAAGTAAGCAATGCGTACACCCGATGCCTGCGAACAGGGAATGCAAAGTCATAGACATGAACTACGTTACAAAAGCCAACGAAACGAAACACTTCCATCAAAAACGAGGTAAGCCACACGTAGCGGATAATTTTGATCCTTTTAACGAATGTAAACACAACTTTGGTTGTTATTGCCGCTAGGCGTCGAAAAAACATGGATTCACATTCGGAACTAAGCATAGGAAGGAGCGAGGGACCGAATATTTTAATGAGAAATGAAATTGCAGATTTGCAGCAGCTAATAAACTATTTTCTTTTGAATTATCTAACTTCAGCAAACGGACATCGGCAGCTTTAATAAATAAGTATATCCGAAACAGTGCAAGCTCCTGGATCAAAATTTCAAAAACTATCAAAAAAACAGTATTGAATACCGATCACGACAACTTTACATTACAGGGGTTTCATACGGCTTGATTGGCCAATATCTCAAGTGTTTACTGTACAGTTGTTTGTTATTAGGTTATAAGTATACAAATTTCATTTAAAGAGAATTTAAAATGTGTTCTGTTATTAAACCTAACAACTTTCATGCCTTGTTAAGTTTTATGGTGCCAACTGCAGCTTTGTGAGGTCATAAATTCTCGTATATCGTACTAAATAAAAATTTAACAAGTTACTTAATATAAGCGGGCATTTGGCTACAATGGCCATTCAGTGTAATACTAAGGAAAGCAGCTGCTTAGACGAGCGACCACGTATAAAGGAGCAGGATCTGAATCGACCCCAAGTGTCAGATTTGCCGTTGTGACAGTTGCCGATGTCCGCATCGGACTGTGGTTCTGCAAAACAGCATTGAACGGCGCGCAGCATGTAATCTGCCAATATGTCTGGCTGCAGTAAGCCGCTTAATAAAGTCATCTACCTGACAAACTTTCTGACCAATAGTCAATACAGAGCACACACAACACAGCGCACACAAGAGGCAAACATTCATTTATGATTGCTGAGTCGAGCTCATTAGGCGAAATTGTATTGTAAAACCACACTACTTTATGAAGACTTTTATTGTGCTCAACTGAACTGAACTGTAGTGAATTGTTTAGGTCCAAATAGAAACAACGCCAGCAGCGGTCAGCCAACTCTGCAGGCATGCCAGAAGACAATGTGCAATCCAAGTCGGGCCATCGGTCAGCCGGTCAACTGGATTGCCGATGTGCCGGCTTAATTCGTGCACGAGTAATGATTGTTTTGACGGCTGCACTTCTTAAATGAGGTAAATTGAAAATACACACAACACACACAGTGTGAAAGAAACGCCATACCATTATGTGAGGAACTCGTAAGGGAAAGTGTGAAGAAAGTGGAATTCACGACGATGACTCGTATTTAGTTAACCGGTCTCTGGTCGCCACCAAAGTAGCAGCACACGAACTGAGCTGAAGAAGCGGGAACTCGAGGTGGCAGTGAATATAATGAATGGACTTTATAAATGGCAATTATAATGGAGCCATTAAATCAAAATCGAGTTGACGGAAATGGAAATGATCAAAAAACAAAAAAAAAGAAAAAAAAAAAACAAGAAAAAAATATAATAATAAGAAAAACGCAAAACAGAAGAAGAAATGTTAGTCGAAAATGTTTTGATTATTTATTTAACACAAAAGAAAAGCACAAAGCAAATAAATGAAAACATTTTTCTTCCAATTCAATTCAATTTTCATCCCTTAACGATTCTGTATGCCCTGCGTGCTGTGTGTGTGTGTGTTGTGTGTCTTGTGCCCTAATGATCCCACTTCGAGTAATATCATGGCCAGATTAGGGGTTTCCGTTTCTAAACGAGAAGCAGCAACAGACGAAGAAGAGGAAGACAATGCTCGAAATTAAATGACAGCAAAAAGGTCATCCCATTGAATTGTCATCCTAAGGAGTTGATATTTATTATGATAGTGCGAAACGCATTCGTACCAAACTGAACCAAACCAAACTGAACTGAACTGAAGCGAAAAATGAGCTCAATACGATGCCAATCTAAGCATTTGGACAATATGCCAAAGTGATAAATGGTTTGGGTATTTTTCGAGCGCTTCTTAACGCAGGCAGAATGCCTTTGCAACAGACGCAGACATGGACACAGTTACGGTTCCGCACTGCAGAGTTAGAGGCAATGACAACAAGATAACAACAACAATAACAGCAACAACAACTATGTATAACAGCAAGGGCAAGACAAACAAAGTCCAGTGACTGTTGCTGTGAGTGTCACTGTGGCCATGCCTATGGCTTTGGCTGTGGCTGTGGGGGATCCAGTGCGTGTATTTAGCTTGTATCGAAAAGAAACGACATTGTGGCTATTTGAACAGAAAACAAAAAAAAATATAAATAAAAACATTGACTTGACTGGGAAAGGACAACGCAGGACCACAAAACCATTCATAGAAATGGACATTCGAATATTGGAACGAACGAACGAACGAACGAACGAACGCACGCACGCACGCACGAACCACCGCAGCCGTCAATATGGTGAACAGCATGGTGGCGGACAGACATGCGTATGTGTGTGTTGGCAAAAGGATTCCGATGCCAGGATGTGCTCGTTTGGCGAGCAACGGGTGGTCCTCGGCGACAAATGACAAATGTATTTATTTCCGCTAAGGCAAACAGCTTGCTGATTATAAATTTATACTTTTTGAAAAAGCCAACGCACTTAAAATTTCTGCGTGCTTTGCAGATTTCTTTCTTTTCCGTTGGCAAGCAGAGATACAGAAAGAGGATGACAGAGATAGAGAGAGAGAGAGAGAGAGAGAGAGAGAAGGAGATTGTCAGCCACATTTTGCAATTACCGGTTATGATTTTTATTGTAAGAAAATAGAAATAGTGCCGCCATACAGACGGACGGCTACAAGTAAACAATACTCGACAACGCAAGAAAAGACATACGTATAGTTGATGACCAGTTGCCTGAGACATTTAGTTTGAGCTACAATGAAATGCGGTCTTAATACAAAATCATTAAGGATACAGGCGAATAATATTTCTTGATTTACCTCATATGATTTATAATAAATTTAAAAAATGGCAATGATAAGAAATATTATTATAAATGCTGAATATCTAATATGATGAAACAAATTTCTCTCAAGACAAATATTTGAAGGTTAGTTTTAAAATTGAAAAATGAACAAATTTGCAACACAAGTAATCGATATTGTGACTATCCAAATCCTTACATAACATGCCTTGTGGAAGGTATATAAAGAGTTGGAATTTAATATCAAACAACAATAAGCCACTCCATCAAATGGCTGTATACGAGTATAAACCCTTTTACAGTCAAGCCATTCATCGCATTAGTTTCGTTAATGATTTCATGGAAGTTAAAATGTTGCTCGAAATTCTGTTATCGCGTAAATGAAGTAAACCCATTTAAATAAGTCTATGAAACACTTTGCTATCGAAGCTTTTGTTTAACAATAACAAATCTCCATCTACGACGAACTTTCACTTAAGTTTTCTTACGTTTCCACACCCAATGTCACACCACTAAAGAAGCACAACGCCCCACCATCGCTTGTAATTTAGATTTTGTAATGAAGGTAATAAATTTACAGCACCCGGTGCTCTTTTTAAAATATAATTCTGAATCAATTTCAAAGTTTTATTGTGGAATACGCGGCCAGGCACGGGAAGGGGCAGGCGATTTAACCCTTAAAAATATTTTGACACATTATAAAAACATAAAAAGCGTCAATAATCATAACAGTTTTTAACCCATTTATTTCTTTTGTGTCGCTTCTGTTGCTATCGACAACTTTTAACGCGCTTATGGTGCACTGCCAGCCATAACGGAAAGTGCCATTGGCGACTGCTCCTGCCATTCCCTTACCGGCTCCCGCTCCTATTGCTGCTGTTCTCGTTGCCGTTGCCGTTGTTGTTGCCGATGATGTTGCTGCTAACGTTGTTGTTGATGTCAACCAAACATTTTAACGTTGTCGCAGATTGTTTCGATTTTACATTTCCCCAGTAGCATTGTTACATGCAGCAACAACAATAACAACAACAACAACAACATTAATGGGAAGTCTACAATAATAACAGCAAGAACAACAACGCAACACCAACTTTTAGTTTCAAATCACACGAGTTTGTCGTATTTGTGTGTGTTCCATGAGCACGCCTGTGTATGTGGGTATGTGGGTACGTTGCTGTTGCTCCTGCATATACATACTTACATATGCGTGTGGTTCTTGTTGTTGTTGTTGCAATCGTTGTTGAACAGCGTTAAAATTTTCATTTTCAGCAACAATCAGGACAATTTTGAAAATAAAATTTATTGCGGCTGCAGCACGTGCTGAAAATTGCTGGAAACCATCAACACTTTTTTATACATATACAATATTAAAAGCATTATAACAAAACATAACGACGACGAAGGCTTGTGCAAATTTAACGCAAAAAAAAAAAAAACGCAATCCTTTTAAAATCTCAGTTTGATGTTTTCCAAACAACGGTGTATTCAATTGCTACAACATTATCCCGCAAGCTGACATGTAGTTCAAGCAAAGCTTCTATAGTCACCTACATACATACATACGTATAAATGTATGTCCATATGAGCATACATACAAATGTATGCATTTAAGGAAGAAAATATTACAATCTCTGCACAAGCAGCAGTAATATAAATAATGGGTTCTATATTAATTTTCATAATCTATGGTTTAGTTATTTCGGAACCGAAAATATCGTTCTTTTATTTTTCTTCTAGTTTCAACTATAAATTTTTCCATAAAGCAGAGAAAATATTACGACATGGAATTACATGTTTTGATCTTTAAACAGCGTTTACTCTTTGTAAACAGAAATTCTAGATTGAAGACTACAAAAGATTACCCAAAAAGTGTAAACAAGTAAAAGAACATAAATAAAGAACAGGCAAAACAATGCACAAATACGAAGGAGTAGGAGATAGAGCAAGAGAAAGAAAGTTTCGTTCCGTAAGCCAATTGAATTTTAAAGATTTGAACAATCAAACAGATTTATTGACAGGCCGGTGTGCGTGCACAAACTACTTCGACATCATGGCAATAATGGGTATCACGGGTGCCTTGGGCGATGTGAGATCATTTCGAATTCGTTACGTGTGTCCTTAAACGTTTCGACACCATGCGGGGGACACACTCGCACAGCAACATTGAATTCAATCTTAAGCGTTGCTCGACAAGCCGGAAGGAAGAAATATATAAAAATCACTTTATTATTTTTGTTTTGATTGTAATCTGACAGCAGAATACCTTGGTTATTAAAAACCTTGTCGCCTCTAACTGTACCTCCATGTTTCACTAGCTTGGCGAGACGACAACGTGGGCGACAACGACAACGAAGCGATGCTGGCGCATGGTTGCTTAGCCAAGTGCCAAGTGCCAAATGACAAATGCAGGATGTGAACCTAAATCTAAGCTGAGCAATTTTGAGTGGCTGCCTGTGCTTGTGTCCATTTCGGGTTCGGGCTTGGATTCGGGTTCCGCCACCAACAATGACAATGGACTGCACTAATTGATGCAGAGGAATGAAACCAAGAGCCAACAATGGTCGATTCCTGTGGCAGTTGTGGCGATTCGCTACAAATTTGCGTGAAGTTCACGCGAAATCGCGAATTTGAAATCGCATCTCGCACTGATCGCGACGATAATTAGAGACCGTTAAGCATTCATTTTGTGCATTCCAGACAAGTTGCCATTCACATAGACGGGCCAATGTGTCAGTCCGCCAATGTGCCAAAGTGCCAATGCGCCGATGTGCCAATTCCCCAACCGTTCATGGTCAACTTCATGGGAAACTAATAAATTTTCCAACATAAGCTTGTTTATTTGTACTGTGTCTTATATTGTAGTTTGTGCTTTATACACTTGGCACTGGATTCATTCATTCGTTCGTTCGTTCAGTCATTCAGTTCGCTTCACTTGGCTCGTTTCTCATTCGCCGAGATACCGAGAGTTTATTATGCAGAGGACCGCGGTGGCTGCTGTTGTTGTTGTTGCTGTTGCTGTTGCCGCCGTTGTCCAGCGTTGTCTCTGCTGTTTAATAAATTCGCTGTTGACATTTTAAAACAAGCAATTGCCGCTCGCCTCTTGCCACATCCGTTGCAGCCATCAGCACACTCGCACTCCATGGTCTGAGGGTGTTTAAAATCTGTTGGAATCTTAATTACAATTTTATTGATTTCTGACAAAGACTTAAACACGCTTCACCCCTCTACACTTTGGCTTCTCTTAGTCTTTGTTCTTATACGCCAAAGAAACGCAGTAACAACAAATATTTATTTTCTTTCCTTTTTATACTTTTTGATTTCAGTCTTTGAGATTCAAATTCAAGTTCAGCATTTGTGGTGTTGTATTTAAAAGAAGAAAACGAATAAACAAAAAACCAAAAAAAAACCAAAACTTTGTAAAAATAAAAATTTAATAAAGTTGCGCTAAGTTGAGCTGAGCTGCGCAAAGCTGAGTTGTGTTGACTTAAGAAATACCGGACCACAAATCCAAATGCAGTTTATTTGTATGCAGCGACTGCAATTGCAAATACGAATATTGCATTTTGCACACATGTAAAATCAAGTTTCGAATGACATCGTGTAGACAAGATATGCTCAACTGGCATTGGATCGTTCACGTATGCATGCATGTGCGCCTGCTGCGCTTCTGCCACCCGATCCACCGCCACTTAACACAGTTGAACTAATCTTAACTCCGCTCCTGGACTTGGTCTTCGGTTCAGCTGTCAGCGACAAAATTAGCGAAACAAAAAGCGCTTGGGAAAAATTAGTTCCAAGAAAATGTACCGGAATTCTATTGAAAACACGAGTATGTCAACATAAGCCAACTGCAATTGGAGCATTGATAAGCGTTGTTGTTCGCCGCGCGGCTACATAATGACACGGCCGGCGACAGGTGGAGCGGCGAGGTGTGCGGGCAGGGCAGCACACACGAAACCAGACACTGCCAGGTACACCGTAAACAACATATTGACGCTCGGCAATGACTCGCGGTGCTGTCGTTTTCTTTTTCTTAAGTCAGCAAAAAGCTCCTTGGAGTTGTTCTTGGTTTTGCTTTGGCTTTTACTTTTGCTTTTGCTGGGCCTTAATGTGCCGTGCCGGCTGCTTCTCTGCACTCTGGCAGCAGTGCCGCTTTGTTTGTATTTAGCTGCTGTCGTCGACTGTCAGTGGAGATTTTGCGAAATCAGCAAGTCTGCGTTTGCTAACTTCGGCATTTGATTGTGATTAAATAATAATAATAAATTAAGTCTTAGACTCTCGCCAGTAATGCTCTAGATAATTTTACATGCATTCGACAGTTGGAAGTTTTTATTGTGAGTTGTGCAGCAGATAGCAAAGCGTTCCGATAGCCAACCATTCAGCCATCCAGACAGCCATCCAGACAGTCAGTCAGTCTGTGGAAGAATATCTGCACGATGCCATTAGTATGTTTACCGCATTTTTCCACCATGTCCAGAGTGGAATTCCTTGGTCGCGTTCAGCGCATTCAGCAGTTATGCTTCGACATTTATTATGTCCTAAAAATATTTTATGATGAGAAGTCATCTTGCCCAGGCAAAGGCTAAAGAAACAAACAAAAGAGTAATGATTATTGTTTTAAATTTAATTAACCGACAAATTTTGCTTGTACCCTACTTTAAGAGTCCATCAAACCATATGAGGCTGCTCGCGACGTGTCTGATGAACAAAAACTTTATTTATTTTCCGACCCACATCATTACACTGCAAGTAGAGGATTAAAAACACACAGAGATGGTATCTAAATCTCAACTGATTTCCAATTACATTTGCACTGCTGTTATATCACATGTGAGCTATGTTTATGGGATGATTAGTTACGGTTGGTCAATTGCTTCATTTATGGAACACAAATGCTCTCCTCCACAGTCTACTGTAAAATGTGTTTCAATAATCGCTCTTTGAAATTTTTTTCTTATAACAAAACATAAGTTGTCGTACATGCGGCATATTTTAAGCAATTCTTAAATTTTTGAATTACTACACGATGTCGTTGTCATCATCTTTTGCAAAAAACAGCGAGTAACAAGCAAACAAGGAACAACTGCCAGGCAGCCGCGCCCCGCTGCCATGCAGTTGCGATCTTCCAACGTTTGCGCGCAGCAACTCCTGCTCTGCCGTTTATGGGCTGGGTAGCTGGATAGCTTTGCTTGTTCGTCGTGCCGAGACGTCAAGAACTCTCATGGTCGGGATCAATTAGTGAGGACTTTGCTAATACGTCGTTTAAAATGCAAAGCACGTTCGGCTTGTGTGTTCTGACGACCAAACGGACAAACGGCGAAGCAGCCGAGCAGCCGAACAGCCAAGCGGTGGCCAGTGGAAGCGGCTGGGATGCCCAATGATGCCAAAAACTAAAACCAACGTGCTGCGCTGCGCTGCCTGCCTGCAACTCAAATATGAATCTATAATTTCAAAAAAGGGCGAAATACAGATTTTTGCTGGCTGCGAACATTATTCGGCGTCCATAAATATTAAGTCATCAGAAAATATGACAGTTCTGGGCCCTTTTGTGGTGCGGTAAATGTTTTGGCGACAAACGACATGTTTGCAATTTTATGAATGTAAAAGTAATCGAATTATAAAAAGTAAATCATCTTTGAGTTTCCACATTTAAACTCAAGCCATCAAAATGGTTTTAATTGAATTTTCGAGTGTATACGTTGCAGACTCAGTCGTCGGAGGCCAATCACCTCAAAGTAACTAATAATCAGGAGGAGTATAACGTTTGAAGAAGGAATACCTGAGATTTCAACAGTATCCCCACATTAGAGATTTACTTATTATAATGTTGGGTAATAAATCATGAACATATGCTTTTATGTGCCTTTTGGATACTTGCATTTAATGACGTCAAGAACTAAGTTTCAGTCAGTTGTCTATATTTACTTAAAATCAAAACGATCAGATTGTCACACATGATATACTTTTATTTGTTTTCATAGTCATAAAAAGAACAAACCCAAAACAGTTGGCAAATAAGTAAGTAAATGTACAACATAGCGCCAAAATAAGTCACTAAGAAATTGACGTCCTGGCTCTAACACGGGGCGCCGCGCTCATTAAACTCGGAATATAAAGTCCCACAGTTCGCTTGAAGCGCTCACTCAATAATTTTACACAATTTAAACTGTCAGTCAAGGTGTCAGATCGCAGCTACTCATGCTGTGCACAGGCAAGAGCGCAGCGCATCCGCGACGCACCATCCGTCTAACTAATTTAAATTAAGCAACTGACGCACACAACTTCTTAGACGGAGATGAGATGCCAAGAGAACGACAGACCCGGCTCTTGCTCCACTCACATAGAAGCACCGAATTACGAAGCATCAACAGAGTAGACTTTTGTATTCTGTCTTGCCGTTGTTGCCGTTGTTGTTGTTGTTTTTATTGTTGCTATAGTTCTTAATGATAGAAGTCATCACCATCAACATCACCGTCACCATCGCCATCGCCATCGTCACTGCCGTTCTCATCTCTGCTGTTTTGATCGTTTTCACGCGGCGTGATCACATTGACATAAATTCAAATCCCCAGGAGGCCCATGGGTAGCGCGTCGCACTCATTAAACGTTGAAAACAAATTTACACTCCAAATACGGCGAATGAGTGAGCGGATAAGCCAAGTTACCCACGCCTAGGACTCTGCGCAGCTATTGATCAAAATCTTTATGCCCATATCTATTTACGCCATGGCTTTATGAGTTTTAAATTATACCAAACTAAGTGGAATAAGTGGAATGATTATCGTGCCCAAAGCAGTAGTTTGTGCTTGAAGGAAACTCATAATTCTCAGCGCGCTTGCGGTTCCTATAAATCGAAACAAAAAACAAACAAGCTATAAAAGACGAAATGAGTAAATGCCTGAATGAATGAGCGACTGGCTGTGTGACTGACTGAATGAATGTGAAGAAGGAACTAGACAACGAATTTCGTTATGTATCCGTCCTTAGCTACCTCCATATGTATAAGTACATAGGAATAGGTTCATTCGTGGATTCATTCGGTCATTCATTCGTTCGTTGGTTGTTTAGTTCGTTGGCTGTGTTTCAAGATTGAATCGAGTTGATGAGGAGGACCCAGTGAGAAGGTGTTAAAGCAATCAACTTCGGATGCGAGGCATCGGCAGAATCAGCGCAGAAATAAATTCAAATTTAATTGGAATGATTTGATGCCGTGCCGCGATAGTTTACAACTTTTCAATTTAAAGAAACGGGCAAGCATTATATTTGGCACTGATTGGTTGCTTCTTAATTTTACGAAATGCTGAAAAACATCCAAACTGACACGATCACGACATGAAGTATGAAGTGAAGCGCCTGCAGCGTACACCGTAGTCGAACGCAAGCCCACAGACAGACGCAGGCGGAATATCGCAGCGCAGCGATCTCAGTCGATCTCCTCGGACTGTGGCTCTGACTCGGCTTCGGGCTGGGGCTGCGTCTGTGCATGCGCGCCTCGGTGTGCATGTTGTCGATGATCGTTTATAGGCAACGCCAACAACGCGTCTTCATGCACCACTCGTACACCCACACCCACACCCATATGCGAGCAAACACGGCATGCTACAAGTTGTTAATGCGAACATGCGCCTGCGCCTGCGCTTACAACTTACATGGGAGATTGAGGCTGAGCGTCGTCTCGCCGGTTCAGTTTCGTGCGTCTGCTATGCACACACACGTACATACTCACACATGTATGTGCATGTGTAGAGTCTGCCTCCTTGTCTCATTTTTAGCTTGAATTGCGTTTGATCATGTGCTCGTTCTTTGTCATGTGGAAATACTATGCCAAGATCAAGTAAGCAGAACAACTAACCACAACAACAAACGCAACAACAATTTTAATAAAACGAATCAGTTGGTGTTGCAAAAACAAGTTTCTGACACTTTTTTATTTTACTTTTGTTTTATTTTTATTTTGAATTCTCAAAAGACATCTTCAGTCAGGTTAATCACTTGGAAATTTTGTTATGGCTTTAACAAGACATTTTTAAGTTTGTAAAAGCAAGAAAAAAAGAAAAAAAGACTTTTGGCACAATTAAATTTTCGTTGCGATCGCAAATTATTCTTAACTTTAAGGGTGGTCTGAATTTTATCCATTTCAAGACAATTCCATTAGTTAAATAAGAATAATGCACAACTTTCTATTGTTCTATTATATCTCAAAACCCAGATATAATTATCATGCTGCCTCAATTCAAGAATATATTGACTACAGCAGCAGTTGATACCGAATTTCAATTTGTCCAACACAAATCCAAGTACATACAGTATGTACATGAGACAAATAAATCTTTTCTGCCTTTTTTTTATCATCATGGAAAATTCCCATATAATAGAAATTTCGGCAATGGCATCATTCTAGAGATTTCTGCTTATTATCGAAAACGAATGCAGATCTTAATTCATAAAATAAATTTGACTATATAGACATGTTTGTCTTTTGCGTCTTTACAAAAAAATCCAAATGTTACCTTTAGTATGTATATTTTTTTTATTTATTTATTTAATAAAGAACACAGAAGTGATACGAATCGCAAATACACGTGGCTGTGTCTGCTTGGGTGCCTACATATGTTTACCGTCGTTTCTTGGCATACACGCAAATGTCGCCGTTGAGTGTCTTTGATCATTTAATTCGCTGCTTTAACACAATTAATATCAAAAGAAGTACGCGCGAAAATCTCATTGGGCTAGCGGAAGCACCGAATGATGATGCGCCAGTTGACACGAAAATCCGCACATATGAAAATACGAAATGAAGAAGACGCAGCCGACATTTATTCAGAGTAAGGGGCAACAATTGCATGGGGAAGAACCCCTCTGCCAGCTACTGATGAAGCAACTCATCGGCATCATAATCGCACTTTGATGCACAAAGAGTCGTGCTGTAATTAATAATGTCATCTTCTGAGAACTGCTGTTGATTTATTTATCAATAAGCACATTTCGACCAATGCTGGTAAGCTTACTTAGTGTGGCTTTAGTTGACACCCTTGCAATCTGCCAAAACGCAGTTACGCTTTAAGATTCTAACACACTGAATACATTGTGATGTAACATACTAAAATCTTCAACATTTCGTGGCATGTTAACCAAAACTGCAGGCAGTAGGCAGAAGATGGCCAGTAGGTAGGTAAGTAGGTAGGAAGGTGACTCATGAAAATTATAGGCTGCACACTCTGCGATGCGCCCAAGTCAGAGTTCCACTTGGCTAGGCATAGTAACGCGACTTCTCACACAGAAGGCATTCGTGATGGTAAACGAAATAAACGGTGGCGCAGACTTATCGACATGTGCCGACATGGAGTTAAGTGTTTTAACAGTCGCACCGTTGAAGCCTTTGGACAGAGAATTTTCCATACCTCGACTAGAACTACACAGAAAATATTACTCATGAAGTATCAGATGAAATTATAATATGCTTGTAGAAAGAACCATCACGCGAAAACATTAGCTGCGCTGTGGGGAAAATTAGTCCAGAAAAACATAAGAATTCTTGTTATCTTAGCTTCTGTTTTTGTTTTATTTGTTTTTAAGTTGGCAAATTAATTTTCAATGTTGAATCAGTTAACTAAATTTGGTTAATTTTGCTTCGTGTACGTTGTGTGCTAAGTAAGAATAAGAATCTAAATTGGGACATGCTGCGTTGCGCTGAGCTTGCTCCAGATACCAGAACACAGCACTGCACAGCACAGCACAACACAACACAACACAACACAACAGAACACAAGGTAACACAACACAAAATTTTTCCTGGAAATAATTGCGTGTCATCATTGTTTGCTCGCCAGTCCACTTGCAATGAATGAGGAATTCGAATTTATGAATGGGTGGAATTAAAACAAACACTGGCAAGTCGCTGCGACGCAAGATTCGACTATGAATGTGTTAAGGCCGTGGAACATACATATGTTCTTATGCAAATTGCATTGTTTGTCAAGTCTTTGGATGATGTTCAGGAATTAGCATAATAATATAGCTGAAGTCGTTGTTTCCGGCCTGAATGAGCAAAGCTGGTATTATGTTTTTGTTTTTCTGATGTTTTTTGGCTTTTTGATATGTTATTTCTTCTTTTTGGTTTTTCTTTAATTTTTTTTTTTAATATCGTTGAAGTTTTTGGGAATTTGGTTATATAAATAAAAATTAAACAATTCAGCAGAAGTCATTTGTCTGAGAGCCAATGCTGCAGTCGTAGTTATGCGAAGTTTAGCACAACAAAATTGCAATTTTATATTTATATATGTATACGTATGTATGTCTGTATGTACATATATATATATGTTGCTAAAAATGCTTCAGATGAAAACTCTCACGCACAAATCAAAATACTTGGCGACATTTCTGACCGGATTAGTCGCTATGCGCCTGCCACCGTTGTTTGCATTCGCATTCACTTTATTCTATCCGATCCGATCCAATCCGAGTCGACTTGATTCAAATCGGTTTGATTTGTATACAACAAAACGCGTTTAAAGCGAAACAAAACGACAGACAAGAGTAATTCCCGAATTGAAATACTCAGATTTAACGCCCCAGCACGCTCATCTGGCGACATTGCGCGCTCCGTTGGCGATCCCACACGCGGCTGCTGCAGCGCGTCAATATCTAAATTCGAAAACCAGTAGCACCATAATGCCCAGGGGTATTAAGTCCATTGTCTGCTTTTATGAAGTGAATTATTATTTTCTGCTTATAATTCTTTGTCTTCTTTTGTGGCTTAAATGACAAAAACTCAAACAAGATAAAGAAACAAAATGATACGAAGCCAACACAACGAAAAGACACGACTCGTCGTTGTAACCGCAAAGGAGACGCAGAGTCAGTCGTACAGTGTAACGCATTTACTTGAAAATCTTTTTTAGCTGATGCGTATTTGCTTTTAAATTTGTGACAGGGCAAATTTGAAAATTAAACGATTTTTCATCTCTCAACCGTTATTACTTTGGATGCTGGTAATATAGAGGGGGTCTCTTTTTGTGCTTACAATTTAATATATATAAATTAATTTTAAAAATCCAAAATACAAAAAAATAATCATTTCAATAAAATTAAACAAATTTTTTTTTCTGTAAACTATGTAATCACAGATAATAATTATATTACCAGATATTAATCTTATATATTATAATTTGGTTTTAGTATAAAAATATATTATTAAAATTTGTATATTATTTTTTTTATGGCTTAATGAATAAAAAAGTACGGATAGTATTATTTCTTTTACTAAAAAAATTTACTATTAAAAATAGCAATACATTTTAGAATAATTATAAAATAAATAAATATTATTAAAAAACAATAACTTCAATTCCTCTGACCATTTCTTATACTTATCTTGTAATGTACTAATGAAAAACTTGTTTAAATTTTAAATAGCTTCTATAAAAGTCTAAAGAAACACATGAAACCGAAATTTTACCAATTTAAGCTGAGTTTAGTTGCAATAAAATGTACATAATTTTTTTAATGAATGTTTTCCAAAGGTGAGGCACACAGTACCACAGGCCTGCAGTCTGTATGCGCAGTCGCAGCCGCAGTCAGGTAATGTTCAATTTCAAACGACATTTATGTGCGCGACCTGAGGTTGTTGCCGTTGTCGTCAATATGCGCTTGCTTTTTCTTTTATTTTTTTTTTTTGTTGTTTATTATTTTTTTTTTTTGTGTTTTTTTGATTTTTGACACATTTTTTTGGGCGTTCGTTGTTGAGTCTGCTTGCCTTATTTTTTATTCAGGTTTTTCAACAACAGTTTGATTAAAATTTTGAACAAAAGTCTTAAAAATCGATTGAAATAATGAAATAATCGAAGTAAGACGCATCTTATCATACGACCGAGCCTAAGTAGTTCGCTGCTGCGGAGAAATGGAGAAACTGTGGCTGAGGCGGCGGCAGTGGTGCCTGTGGCGGCGACTGCAGCTTAAGATCGTTATTAGATTTTTCCCGTTGATAGAAACATGTGTTTGTATTAGAGACATTTGCGCTCATCGATGTGGACAACGGAGACAATGTTGCGTAGATACGGGTATGTCGATCTACTAATCGGTTTATAGCATTTTGCTGTTCAGCCTTTCAGAGTCACAAAGGAATTTCCCATTAAAATAACGAAACGAGTATAAAAAGAGTCGCCAGGGCAGCGGTCGGTTTAATGCCTACCATTGTGTTTTATACTTAAGCTTGTTTTCTGATTGTTGACTTAAATATTTCGTTAATAACTCTCTTTATTGTCGATCTCTTGCTGCCGATTTGGCATATGAAATGCGGCGGACGTACACTTCGTTGCGCGATCAATATGCTAATGCGATCCACAAACGGGTCCACGATATGGACTAACATAGTCAGTCAGTCAGTCAGTCCGTCCAGTCTACCGGAGACAAAAAAAAAAAAAAAAAAACAATACCAACGCGAATCGCTAATGTGACCATAATCAGTATCTGTGCGATGTATCTCACATTTATGACTCTATTTCGGATGACACAATGCGAGCGCGCTTATTTCTGTATTACTGCAGACATCAATATGCAGCCTCTTAGAGTCTCGTACAAATTGTAGCCCAATTTCGAAGCCATGGGCAATAAATTTCTGTATTTCATTAGCAGTCATAATGTTGGTGGTCGTGCACATTTGTTTGGCTCTTTGACAAAATATCCGGCCATGGCATGGCCAGGTATTATGAGTTTTATTGTTATTGGGCTTTAATAAATTTGTGCTTGTGCTTCTGTAACTGTCAAATCTATTAGCACAAACATAGGCCCAAGGCACCATGCAGGCGAAGCACGTCAAGTCTTGACTACATAAAACAGATCGGCGTGCGTCGAAACCATTTAAACACCGAACAAAGAAACACATGAAGAAAAGAAAAAGTCAAATGAATAAATGAAAAATTAGAAACTTCAGCTTAGCAAAGGATTTTAAAGGGAAAGTTGTTGTGCGAACTTAAATAAAAATAAAACACACCACACCATGTTAGACAATGGAGATTCGAGGTTTAGGAAAAAAAGTCTTCTAGTTGCTTTTCATCAAAATATGTACAGTTATACATACATATAGAATGTGCATCTGGAGAAATCAAATCAAAATGTGTCGTTTGAATTTTGCGATGCAGGTGGGAAGAGTAAGCGAAAGTTTAAATTGATGGTTGATGCTCAGTGTACGCATATGCATATTATTTGTGTAAATCAAACGAAAAAAAACTGTTGGGTTGGACTGTTGCAAAAAAAAAAAAAAATATTCTTACTAAGTAATTTTTCGCAAAAACAAGAATTATCATTTTGATAATAAGAATATGAGAGGGTAACAAGAGTGTGACCCGCCTTAGAAATTTATGCGCAATAATATTTAATCAAATAATTCGTTGATAAGTGATCATGTGATGACAAAAGAATTGTTTGACGTTTTGGTTCTATAATTAGTTGAAATTTTTATTATGTTATGCTTTAAGAGGTATTTTTTTTTTTTGTTTGCTAATTAGTATGTTTTAAATGTCTTGCCATTGGCATTACTCGACATCTGATCTTTTTAATTTTGCCGCGCGTTATCTATTTATATAATCATAAATTAGACTTAACTCGTTATAATGATAGCTCAAGCTGATGGCCATGTTCTTATTTAACATATGCTTAGATTAAATATATAATGCAAATCTTCTTCATACATAATTATTTATGCAAAAATGTTAATTATTTATATGGTTATGGCATGTACATAAATGGTTAAATCATTGATGGGGAATATGCTCTGAACGGAACCGATTTGGCAAGCACGAGTATGCGAGCATGTCAATTCGTTTGCAAA
This sequence comes from Stegana nigrithorax, assembly GCA_037044495.1. Taxonomy (NCBI): domain Eukaryota; kingdom Metazoa; phylum Arthropoda; class Insecta; order Diptera; family Drosophilidae; genus Stegana; species Stegana nigrithorax. Next base: position 182,586 of record JBAMBQ010004792.1, on the reverse strand, counting down.
CATGAATTAAAATTCAACAATATCAAATTACGCGCATGCATGAAAATATTCAAGTCGATCGACGGACGATGTTGTATAAAAATTAAACGCAAGTAAACTAATGAAAGTTAATACACAATCAATGCACACAACAGCAACAGCAACGGCAACAGCAACGGCAACAACAACAACAATGAGTATGTGTATTCATTAACGCTGACGCGGCAATGGGAGCGCAGCCTTTTCATATTGCACACACATCCACACGCGTACACAATGTATACGACACGCACACATACATGGCCACATATACGAGTATTTGGCATGTGTTTGCATACATGCATACACAGTAAACACGCGTAGATTCTCGTTGCACATGAGAGTGGCTGCATATTGTTGGCAAGTGGAGTGCAGGCGAATTCATTTAAAGCAATTGCCGAAGCGCTCTTCATTGCGCGACTAAGCGACAATTAAATGCGGTCGCCTATGATTTTTATGGGCCAAGCAGCAGCAGCAGCAGCAGCAGCATGAGTTAGGCGCGTATGGGTTTAATAAACTTAGCCACGGCAATGCGACAAATTCGAAATTCGCGAATACTCGCTTGCGTTTGTTTTTAGTTTTTTCGTGAATTCATTCATAAGTTTTTGATTTTCTTTTTTTTTTTAATTTTTTTAATTTGTATTTCGCTTGGCTTGTTGTTTTATTAAGTTATTATTTGGCGCTGCATTTCCGGCCGGTGACACAGGAAAACACGTTCCCAGTAGAAATATTATTTTGCTTTTCAGCTTTTTAGCTGATCTGCGCTGCTCTGCACTCTGCACTTATCGATCGACTAGGCTTGGCTTGGCTGTGCTTCATTGTGTTCCGATTCGATTCGTCAGCAAACTGCAATTCTCGCATTTCGCCTGTGACCATTTTTGATTTTTTTTGTTGTTTTTACTCTTTATGGTTTTTTCTGTGTGTTCATTTGTTTGTTTGTTGTTGCTGTTCATTTTGCGTAGCTGAAATTGAAAATTGAATTGACATCGTTAGCGATTAATGATTCCGATTTAATAACGTTGTTGCAACTGATTGTCAATTTGTGTCAGTTTAGCTGCAATATTGTTGGCGAAAGACATCTCCGGCCCATGCATTGCATTGCCTTGCCATTTCGCTTGCCTTGTGTTTTGCTGTGTTGCGTTTTGTTGAGCTTAGCATTGTGGTGTAGTGTGTTGTCGTGTGTCTGTCCATTTGCCTGACGGCTTCCTTCTGCATCAGAATGATTTCATATTTCTTCAAAGAGTTGCAGCTCACAAGTCACACACAAAATCCATCAAGAGACACACAAATTGTACTTCAGAGTTTCTAGAGTCTCGGATTAGTCCGAAGACTGCAACTCATTCCCACTCAGCACACAAGTCAGCCAGTAATGAAAATCAGACATTTGCTACCAAAACAAGTACTACATGCTGCCACCCGCCAAAAAGTTATTAGCAGCCAAACGAGATTCGGACATTTCACATATCGTATGCTTCAGCCAGACGACAACTCGCCACATCCAACCACACATTGGCGACCAACAGCAGAAGTTTGCGGACCACGCTAAGAGCAAACTCTCGGCAAACTTGAACTGCACCACTTTGCCTCCCTCAAGCTGCTCTGTTGCTCTTCAGACTTTGTCTCGCCGACGTGTCTTTATTCGACTTCGATTCGAAGCGGTTTCGGGAGATCTTCATAAATCAAAATACGCTTTTTTTTTTGCTTAGCCCTCATCTCGGTTTGTTATAATGATGTTCTTGTGTGTTCGTCAATGTTGTGTTCCATTGCGAAAGGACATCAAATATGAGTTTATTACTCGCATTTGCTATTTAAGGTTCATGCCGCCTTGTCATGTTCGCTGACCGCTTTAAGATACATACTACAAGATGATGAATTAATATTTTGCGCAGATTGCAATTGTGATGTGATGAATGTGTGTTCGATGCTTGTCTGTGCATCAGTACACATGTTCATATATATGAAAGTCACAATATGTTATGTTATCTTCTTACTTTATGCTTTTTTTTTTTGTTTGTTTATATTTTATTTTTTTGTTTGTCCCAGCTGTCGAAATATCAAAAGCAAGAGGTTCTTGGTTTTTTGTATCAGCAAAGCATATGATGGAAGAGTCTGTGGCTAACTGACTTACTCAAACTCTGTCAACTCTTTCCTGTGTACTTACCTACAATTAAACAAAAGTGAAAAAAATATTTCATGACAGAGGAAAAACTTTATCCGACGGGTGCAAAAGTAGACTTCCCATAGTGAAAATTTCAAGAAACTTAATTATTAGATTGCGATATTTAAATTTATGATAATTATTATTATTATTGTTATTCTTAATACAAATGAAGGTCATTAAAATAATTATGCTAGATGATAAAAATAAAATGCACAAATATCAACATCTCTCCTTCTGTTATCATAAAATTTGAAACTGTCTAACTAAATGTTTTCGTATTCGAATAAATACATTGTCAAATTGTTTATTTTGTCTCAGAGAGCTTACCTTTGGCCAGAGAGCTTATGTAATGTTAGACCGTTGTTTGTTTTTAATAGTTTTTTGTAAAAAATTTCATAAAAAATTTGCACTTAAGCAAACAAATAAGTATTTGGATTTTTCAATACGGATATTTTTTTCTAAGGGATATAAACAACCTTACTATAAATATTAATATCGATCCCAAAGTATGTCAGCTGTCAAGTATGAATAATACTGTTTATCGAAAGTGTAAACAAATATTTGTTTTCTTGGTCTTGAAAAAGTCGGCAAATGTGTCGAATTAGCGAAAATGAAAACTTCGATTCTATATTTTCAAAAAAAAAGTGATAATAAATTGCCTCTGAAAAATTCCACTTATTTTCAAATGTTTATTAAAAGGAAACTAACGTAAATAACCGGAACAAAAAATACAAAAACACTGACAGTCTTCGTGGAAAACCGCGATGAAGTCAAATTACACCCAACTTTAATGGGATGTCCTACCACAACAACGTTCTTCATCAGACATTATTCCACGAAAAGCACACATGCCGATCGCCATCAATCTTTAAAAGCTTAACGTTGGACTTTGAAATACACATAAGTGGAAATGTATTGTATTTAGGAGAATTATTGAACTGCTTCCGAAAGTATTCAAATATAATATATACTGTCCACACTCCAAGTCCAAATCCATTAAGAGTCTTTACAATAAAGTATTCACATGACAATATTAAATATGTTTTAAGGGAAGATTAACAGTTTTCACAGTCTGAGTTCCAAGGTAAGTTAAAAGGTGTAGAATTCTTCTGTCAGGAGCACAGACGAATTCTATGCATCTTAGTTATTAAAATAAAAACCACATTTCGTTCATATTTTTTAAATATTGTTTTTGTTTTTATTTTGCTTATTTTGGGATTAATTTTCATATTGCAACTAATTGTTGTTATACTCGGCTTCATTTCTTATGATTAAATATTTTCTTTAATTGTTTCTTTTTTATGTCATATTTTTTTTTTTGTTTTTTTTTTTTATATTTTTCTTTGTTTTCATTGTACGCATACTATATTGGGATACAATATTTATTTTTGTTGTTGTTATATGTATGTATATGTAGCGTTGTGTTTATATGTGAGTGTGTGTATTTCTGGGTATATGGTGTGTGCGCTTTTAGTTATATGCATATACATATGTATAATGTGTTTCACTTAGTTGGTATACATACATACTCGTACATGTACTCGTACTCGGGTACTGGTATGGGTACTCGTTGCACTCGTACTTGTACTTCTCGTAAATTCATACATTCCTTCTGACAGCACACTGCAAAATTCACCAAAAACATTTTCGCCTTTCGATCACTTCTGGTTAATTAAATTCATCAAAAATGATTATTGTATCTCGTCGCCTACCATAATAAATTTTTAAGTATAATTTCTATGTACAATTTAATTTACAATTAACTTAGGCTGCTTATAAAATAATGTTTCATCTTCTTTATATTTATAATTAATTAATTAATTTTTGCTTACTTGTTTGTTTTTGTTTTTGCTTCGTATATAAGTTTTTTTGTTTATTGATTTTCTTCATTTTTTTTTTTGTTAGTTTTTGTGCACAAATTGCAAAAAATATTTGTGTTTAAAATCCATCGAAAACATTTAAATACAATACAATGCGTACTTGTAGTTACGTAATAATAATAATATTAATAATAATTCTAATTGGAGCGTAATAATAATAAATTAGTTTAAAAACGACAGGAACAAATTTGTGTTTTAACTTAAAACGAAAAAAACAACCTAGGAAACTAAAATCAAACTTCAAGCCCGCTGCTCGGGACCGCTGATATGTTTTGTGCCGAGACATAAAAGTGTTTCACTTCTTTATGTTTTACTGCGTTTGAGTGTGTTGGTTTGTTGGGTGTGTCCGCATACGTATCTGTATCTGGGACTGTGTCTGTGTCTGTGACTGTGTTTGCATGTGTGTGTATGTGTGTGTATTTATATATAATGAAATCCTACTTGTCCTTCCTTCACTTTGCTGATTCTGATTGTTGTTGTTTCCTACCTTTCCTTTCTCTCATGTATTTCGTTATTTACACTTGACGAAAAATTCGTGGAAGTTAATTAGTCATGTTTTACTTACACAAAACACCGAAGGAGCTGACGAGGGTGGCAAGGGTTGGAGTGTAGCGAACAGTGGAAAAGCAGGATGCGGGAGGTCGGGCTAGACACGCAGTGCGGCTTGGGTTGGATTGGGTTGGGTTGGGTTTGTGGTTATAGAACAGTTGGATTAATTATTTTACAGATTTATTATTCCGTTGTGGTCGCTTTCAATATTGATTACAAATTTACTTGCTATAAGCTCTGATTGCATAAGTTTTATTTAATTGTGATTTTTGGTTTACGATTCCATTTATACACAAAGTTCGTCGTCATCGACGCTGTGTGTTCGCGCTCAGTTGTGGATGAAGATGAACGCCAACAGCGTATCAGCGTATCGCTCGCTGTCTCGTAGATGTTCTCGTAGATTTACTATAAGATCTTCACATGCTGTTCGTGGTTATACAGATGGCTGCAGCTCAGCAAAGTGTCTCTCTGCAGGACATTGGCGTTTCCGTAGCCAGAAGTGAAGACCAAACGCCTTAGATGCTTGACTGGACCTGGCTTGGCTTGGCTTGGCTCGGCGCTACTTTGGTCGTCAATGGTGGTGGTTAATAAATCGCAATACAATTTTAGAAGTTCCAAATCACATGTAAATTATTGTCCGAAAGTTAAATTCAGTTGTGTTCTTCTGCGATACACGCCCGCTGTGCGACGAGGCAGCGCAGACCCGGCCAGAGCGGGTTCGCATCCGCATTCGCATTCGCTTTTGCTGATGCCGGAACGTACTACGGCCTGAGCGACAACTTTGGCGCCTGTTGCTGGAGATGCTGTTCGCGAAAGGCGATAAGGGAGCGGAAGGCTGAGATGGGCGAAGTGGTCGAGGCTGACGCAAGGGCGGGTATGTTGGCAGACACATCATAGGGCTCTGGTGAGTCAGATGCTGAAGCTGGGGCGAGCGTTGGCGACGACGATTGTCATGGCTTTCCACTGAGCGATGTTACATTGATGCCTGGTGAAATCTTGCCCGAGTTGGATGACGCAGATGAGGCGGTGGAGTTGCTCGAAATCGGACCGATGTTGTGTTGCATTGACGGTGGCGCCGCACTTGTGGGTATCTGTACGACATCACAACCCATTGATGAGGAGGTGCTCGATGCTGATGGTGATGCACCAGCCGGCGGTGCAATATGCTGCTGCCCGCTTGGATTTGTGGTTGTCAGACTGAGAGGCGCAAAGTGTGGACCGCCGGCGGCACCCGAAACGGCAGCTTTCCACAGCAATGGATTCATGCTGAGGCCATTGTGCGCTGCCAAACTTGCGCCGAAATTTCGTTGATGCTCTAGGAATTCCTGTGTTGGAGCGCTCAGATGTGCTGCCGCTGGCCCATAGAAGCCCCGATACAAATCGGGTCTGACATACGGCGAATAGTTTGGTATGCGTGCTGCCAATGGCGAGAGTATCTTGCCAGGCGATGGATGTTGACCGGGATGACCATAGAAAGCAGGATGGGTGGGTGTTAGCTCAGCGCCGGGAGAGTTCTCTTTGGGTGCTGCATCTTTGCCATCTTTCGACGCCATATCCGCCAACGACCATATGCGCGGCTTGGCCGCTAGACTGGCGCTTGTACTGCCGGCAGCGGAGTGAAGTGAGCTCTGCTGTGCCTGCTGGTGCTGCTGTAGCAGCTGCTGTTGATGGTGGTGATATGCAGCAATATCTGGCGGCGAACCAGCCGGTGGCCGAAAGTGATGGTGCAGTGCGGCGGGATGAAACAGCGGATGGCCACCACCGGGCATGCCACCGGGTCGGTCATAGGGGTCAGGTGATCCATTCGGTGAGCCTGGCCTCGATTCGGACCATTCACTGTTATTGCTCTCTCCGGGACGATCGCCTAAGACATCGCCCAAACGACCAGAACGATCTTTATCGTCATTGGAGCCAAGTCCAGAGTCTTTAGCATCTGAAATGAAGAACGCAAACAATATCATGAGTAAACTGGAAGTGATTTCTGTGAAATCAAGCCAAAGTTACAATTGAGTAGCAAATATGCATATGTTCTTCAAAGTAAAATTGTTTGCCATGGGTTGCTTACCTAATAAGTCGTTATCTTCGGTGTTCTTGTCATCATCGTCGTCTATGTTGGCGTCGTCATCATCGACGCGATTCCTTGGTTCCCATGTCATTTTATTCTCCTTTTTCAGTCTTCTTCTAGCGTTCGCGAACCAGGTCGACACCTGTGTTAACGTCATTTTTGTGATGATTGCTAGCATAATTTTCTCGCCCTTCGTGGGATATGGATTCTTTTTGTGCTCGTTTAGCCAAGCTTTCAGCGTCGACGTCGTTTCGCGGGTGGCGTTTTTACGTCGAGCACCATTCAAATCCATGCCATAGCTTTAAATGAAATCAAAAAAGAAAACAAAAAGTAAGAAACAAGCACACAAAGGGGTTAGTCAGTTTGATGACATTCTCGTTCTCATATCGTTTACATTAAGGGTAGCTGCGACAAAAGCCTCTGCAGGTGATTATAATAAAGTGTAATGCGACAACAACAGCCGACTTAAACTGCCATTACCTTCTGCCTATTGCCACTTGCCTATTGCCGCTGCCTACGGACTTCTGCCAACGTGCAGTCAATATGCGCTGGCGTCGCTGGCATGTCGGCATAATTGCTAAATTCATAGACTTGCACTAAAGCGCAGATGTTGCCACGCCAAAACAAAAGATTTCAGTTTGAGTTCAAGTAATTTAAATAAATATTATTTTCCAACGTAATTGTTGCATATTTATCAAAATGTCTGTCTGTCTGGCTGTCTGTCTGAATGCCTGCATGTCTACAGGGTGTGGGTAGTTAGCTGACTGGCTCCCTGCGAGTTTGGCTAGTTGCTTATTTGTACTGTCGCACGCATTACCAGCCGAAATCAAAAAAAAAAAAACCAAATATAAGAGAAAATGAAACATTTGTTCATCATAAACACATTTACAGCCTCTAGCGTTCATCGACCACTGTCCACTGTCCGTTGTCCGTTCTCCATTGTCCATTGTGCAGGGTATACAACATTTATACGCAATTTGTGGTTGAGTAACACATTCAGCGCTGACCAGCATGCGCCGTCCGTCGCGCCGCAACAGCAACTGTTCTTTATCGCTTTTTGCGGGCAGTTAACAAGAACACTAAAATCAAGTGTTTATTGGAAAAACTGTGCAAGCTGCAAAGGGATGAGGTATATGCTGGGATGCAACGGAACGGAACAGAACGGAATGAGACGGAATCATTGGATGGAATGGCATGGAATGGAACTGATACGCAGCCCTTTTGATATGGATGCGCATGCGGCGGCATTGCTCATTTGTTGCTGTTGTTGTTGTTGTTGTCGTTGCCTGGCTAACTGGCTCCAGCTGTCGACTGTCACCACACCACAGCACACAACATCACACCACGCCACACCACACCAATCCACTCCACAACACAGTTCTATTTTGTTCTGCTTTTCATTTAGTTTCGCGTTTGAGTTCGCGTTCGCGTTCGCATTCACATTTGCCGTTTGCATTAATTAATTTAAAATGAAGAGTGTTGTCGTCAGCATCGTCAACGCCATCGTCGACGCCGTTTGCCTTTTGCCGTCTCCGTCGTGTGCCGTCTGCTGCTTCATTTTAATCGACTTCATCGCATTTAGCGTGCGAAACACCTGCGTCGGCAGGCAGGCAAGGCAGGCACGGCACGGTTCGCCGGGGCAGGCAGGCAGAGGCGAATTGTAAAGCTGGAGCTGCTTTGATCACTTGACAGTTGAATAAATTATTTAGATTTTCATAAGTGCGTCGCTTATATGCGATAACCAAACAGATGCATATACGAGTATATGCACACACACACATACATACGTATGCACATATATACGTATTACTATATGTTCGAATATCTCATACTCGCAGCCCGATGTGCAATGGAAAATGGCGGCACATGCCAGATTCATAGTGCGATACACAAATGGCCGCATTGCTTTTGGGACATTTTCGCGCGTCGACTTTGTCTGTCTTTGTGTCTTTTATTTTATTTTTGTTTTTCACTTCAGTTTTTGTTTTTTGTAAATCGATTGCACAATAACTCAATATTGATTTATTATTGACTTAAACACAACAAATCGCGCGCATGACTCAACTTTCGAATTTCAGTTATGAGTGTCAATTACACGGTAAGCAAAAGATTTGCGACGCATGCCTATGCGCCAACTGGGTACGACACGGAGCTGCAGTGCACCACAGTGTCGCGGTGCGGTGTGGTGCGGAGCGGTGTGGCGTGTTGGCAGCACAACGTGACGTGACGGGATATTGTCGATTGTTTAATTGGCAATTGCGTTTGGAAATTTATGTCAGAAACTACACTTTAAGCAGCATTTGCTTGTAAGAGCGCAGAGGGGGCGACGGGACGGCGGCAAATGAAGTGAAGTATGCAAGTATATGCGGGCGAGCGCAGCATGATTGCCAATTACAATCGAATAAATTCTCTCGATTAGGTCGATTTTATGGTAATATTCAACTTGTTTAAGCGAGCATTCATATAACTTAAATTGAGTTGCACCAACAATTGTCACCTGGGCCTGTCGATAACCCACAAAAAACAGAGAACAATAAAATAACAAACAGACAACCAACTGACAAACAATAAAAGAAATAAAAAAATGAACACGAAGAAAATCAGAAGACAGAAGAAGAAAAAAAGGCGAGTAGTAGGAGTCACGCCCGTCAGAGCGGAGGCCTTCGTAACGACACTCTGTCAGTCGATGAGTCAGTTCGGCAGTTTGGCAGTCTGGCAGTCTGGCAGTCGTGCTACCCAATTATGAGCTGCGAGCCATTTGAATGCAGCATATAGCCTCCAGCTGACTTGCATGAGCACGTAGCACGTAGCCAACACGACTTAAGAATGCGGCGCACGCAAGCACTCCGAGCACGAGTGCATCAAGAACTGCGCCAAGACTCGACTTAAGTCGGCTCAGCCCAGCTCGACGAGTCAACTCGACTCATGTCGACTCAGCAAGCGGAATGCCATTGGAGTGCATGTGCACGGTGCAGCGAGCAGTGTGAGGCGGTGTGGCATGGTCTGCTGACAGAGTACTTTGCGTGTGCGTGTGTGTGTGTGTGTGTGTGTGAGTGTGTGAAGTCAGCAGCGCTTTGTTTTAATTAATGTTGCATTTTCTGCTGCTTGGACAAATTGCACGCAGAAATTTAATTACTCGCACTGCACTTGGACACATAGAGTCAATGTGTGGTCGGTCTGTCGGTCAGTCTGTCGGTCGGTCGGACGGTTGATCGGAGGCGTAGGTAGGACGATGCTTATCAGCTGTTGTTGGCCCATTGGTGGCGATTTTACGCTTTCGTACGAATGAAAATGAAATTTGCAAATGTGTCATGTGCCAAGTGCCATGTGTGGGCTGTGTTTGCTAAGTGTAGTCTGTGTGTGTGTGTGTGTGTATGTGTGTGTGCTGGGTTTGCATAATTACTCACCTATTAAATGGGTAACCCGCGAAGGCAGCGTCGTATGGATGATATACCGACGGATATGGCCAAGGCGCGCCACCGGCCACCAGATTCTCTTTCAAATCGAGTCCGGCCTGAAAAGACAGAAAATACGAAATTCATACATAACTCATACAATTGACTCTACAATAAAAAAGAAATCAAAACGAACATTTAATCGCTATGAGAATTATTTTGTATAGAAGGTCTGTGCAGACCTTGAACTGAAATTATACAAAATCATGTTAAACAAATCATTAAGACATATTTTACGCATTAAGTACAATTTTTATCAGCGACTCAATGCTGCGTCTCTCTCTCGCTCTCCTGCCTCTTTCGCTCACTTCGTCTCCGCCACCGCCTTCATCTGCATCTTACACGGTTATCGCAAATGTCACGGAGTATGTAGCCGCAGCACTCACGTTAACCAGCGTCCAAGACGCTGTCGCTCATGTGGCCCGAACGTGGCAATTGTCTTCTCGTCAGAGCTCGCGGAACAGCCGACTCACATACTCCGGAACGCGCAAAGATGATAACATGACGATGGCTCAGTTCGGTTAAGCTTGGCTTGGCCTGGCATGGCTTGCCTTGTGTAAACAAAATACTACGCGACAATTACAATATATTGTACGTGAGCTAGTCTCTGGCGAGCGGGACGTGAGAGACGAGCCAGCGGTGGGTAGGCGACAGTGATAACAATAAAACTTATTTGACATTTGACTTGATTTCGTGTAACTTTTGCGCATTGGCGCAGAACAATTGACGATGCGCGTATTGTTATCAGCTGGCACTAGTGCGCACAGTATAACCTCCCGAGAGCGACAGCAGAGCAATGCAAAGACAGGCAAACCAAGGCAGAAGAGCGTCATGCCGAAGATCCAGGTTTCAAATGCGTTATGACAAGGCAGGCCACTGCATGGCACTTCCTCTGTGCGCTGTGCGAGTATGTCCGAAAATATGTGTTGAGACTGGCTTCAGGCTCGCAAGCAAGTACACGGGCAGGCACGCAGTGAAGCAGACATATGCCAACATGATGTAAAATCGCTGAGAGATACGCATCTACATGGCACCACAAGCCACTCTGTGAGGTGAACACAGAGAAAACGGTTTGCATGTAGAATCAATTGTCTTCTTCGGCGCTGACGCCGTTGTCCGTTGTCGGCTGTCGGTTGTCGACTGTCGGTTGTCGGTTGCCGTTGCCGGTTGCCAGTTGCCGGTTGTTGCCATTTGCCGGTTGTCGATGCCGTCGTCGAGACTGTGCATGATTTCTCATGCCGGACTTAAGCGGAAATATTTCTGTCGCCAACATAAGCATTTTTTGCTGTTTACTGGATATCAGGGTCAATCGCAAGTTAATACAGTCAAACCAGCAGCAGCAGCAGCAGCACCGTGTCTTACTAACGGACCGACCGACGTAATGTCACAGCGAAGCACCGACGCACCGACATACAGACAGACAGTCCAACGGTTCAACAGACCAGCAGACCAACAGAAAGTCAGACAGACAGACAGTCCAATGGACATAGACAGACGGAAGAGCCAGCGTATGACTGTCGAAGGTGCACCGGGCACAGCATGTGGCGGCAAGTGTGCGATTGCGATTGCCAATGCGAGTGCGAGTGCGAGTCCGAGTGCGAGTGTAGACTAACTGCAAGAAGCAACTTAGAAAGCATTTCATGTAGACGGCGTTGTTCAACAGTTCGTAGAAGTCATTTAGCAAAACGTTTTACAACCTTTTGGCAGACAATATTGAATTACAATATCCAAAAACAAAAAGCAACAACAACCACAACACCACACACTCATACACACACACACAGTATCGCACAAACGCACAGACACACATAAAAAGTAGCAGAGAAGAGAAAAAAAATCTACAAATACTAAGTGGCTTTCAATACATTTTGCCTGCCAACCCGCCATCCAACCATTCAGCCTGCCAGCTAGGCAGTCAGTTAGTTAGTTAGCCAACAAGCCAACGGCCGGAATTCTCAATGAACCAACGACCGGCTGCAGGCTGTCGATTGCCGACTGCTTCGGGCTACAGACTGCGCAGAAAATTTGTTATCAGTGCGGATCCAACTTAGCGCGATGCGATGCGACGCGACACGGCACACACAGTATTACAAGTAACTGCTTAACCGGTTTATGTTGTTGTTGCTATTGTTGTTGCTATTGTTGTTGCCGTTCTTGTGGCTGTTGAGCAATGCAATGCGCTTATAGCGTTTTGCGACGATTTAGTAGCGTCAAACTGCAGAAAATGTGCAGGGAGCGGCAAAAGTATTTGTTTGTTGTTTAGGTGGCAGCCAACCTCAGGCAACCTCAGCCAACTCAGCGCAGAGCGAATGAAATTGTAGTCGAAGCTGAAGCTGAAACTGAAGCTGAAGTGACTGACTGAATGAGTGAGTAAGTGAGTGAGTGAGTGAGTGAGCGGGCGAGCGAAGAGTGCGGCGCGGAGAGAGGTGTGGGCAAGTAGTGCGAATGTATTTAACACTTTTATTGCGTGTTGTTTGCTCTGTGCGTGCAGCATAGCATATAAAGCGCAATCATTGCAGCAGCAGCAACGGCAACAGCAGCACCAGCAGCATCAACATAAACAACAATAATAGCAACAACAACAACAACAACAGCAACAACAATAGTAACACAATAAATGGTTAACAACAAACAAGCGAATGGGCAGCAGCAAACAACCGGCAAACGGCAACCGACGGTGAGCGGCACTCGGCAGGCAGTAGGCAGCAGGCAGCAGGCAGCTACTGTTGCAGTTGCTGTTGTCGCACCGTTGTGCCACCCATTGACGTCCCGCGCAACAACAAACGACCCACTGATTTTTGTTAGCGATGAGAAACATTAACAACATTCGACATGTTTGCAACTGCGTTTATTTTTACAAAAGCAACAGCAAAAATAACAACAACATGAATAACAACACGAGCAAGAACGCGGCATGTTATCGCGTTAAATATTGCGTTACCGCAAGCAACACGCTGCCAGTGCCACTTGCCCTGCCGCTGCCACCGCCGCTACCGCTGACTTTGCCTCCGCCTCTACCTCGACCAGCGTCACTGCCACAGCAGGCCAACAGGGCAACCGAGCAAGCAGTCGGCCAGTCAGCAGCAACTTGGCCACGACGAGCTACTCTAGGCACCAACAGCAACAGCAACAACAATAACAACAGCAGCAAAAACAACAGTCAAAGTCCAGGCAGCTGTTGTGTCAGCTAGCCAACAAACGGATTGTGTTGCAACAGATCTCGCCGATCAAGCAGCGAAGATACACGAACATGCGCTGCAGTAGCAACAACAACAACAACAGCAACAACAACAGTAACCATGTGTGCCGCCTTCGCAATGCTCAGTCTGCTGAATTTATGAATGGTACGCGACTTATGCGATGATGCGGTACGCAAGTAAGCGACGTAAGCGACGTAAGAGACGTAAGAGACGTAAGGGCGACATACGAGTTACGTGTTCAATGGCGAGCAAAGTCAACAATGTTCGATGATTCTCATCGACCTGATCGGTGGTGCGTCGTTGAAATTCGAGTTGGCATCCACAATGCAGTTGCGGTCGTGGCAACGTGGTAACGTGGCAACGTGTCAACGTGTCTCCCTGACATGCATTGAGGTCTGGATTTTGAGATTTCTGTTTGGCTCTGCGTGATGTTCGCTTTTTAGCAGCAGCAGCAGCAGCAGCAGCTTTGCTATACGCAGAAGACGTTGCTGAGGAAGCAACATTTGAAATTAATTTATTTAAATGAGATGTCGACTTCATTGTTAAATAAATTTGCTTCACGCCAGCAATTATCGGCGACAGTGGTGCATTGCTGTGCGCTATGTGGAGCTGCCCGGGATGTGTGAGCGGTGTGCGCGCGCGTATGTGGTCCAGAGCTGATGCGCAGCAATGCGCGTAATGAGCGCCGAACGATGGGAAATGGAGTTAATTAATTGCTGATTCGATTTAAAAATAAATACACGTTCGCGCGTACCGAATTCCTGAACTTACACGCTGGAACTGGCGCGGAATGAGCCACGGCAAAGGCAGAAGCAGCAGCATCAACATCAGCACCGGCGGCGGCATCGTTCGCATGCCAAAAAATCCAACCGTCAATGCGGCTGATGGCGACGGCCACAGTTGATTCTTAAAAAAACAGCAGTAGGGAGTTAAGGATGCGGGGGTATGGAGACGGAGACTGCTTTTGCCAGTCTGTATGTGACTCTTCATTAGGGCATTGCAGTGCATATGATGACAATGCGCATTGAATGTCTTTGTTGCTCTGATTTCTTCTTCGCTTCATTTTTTTTCTTTTTTTTTTTCCTTATTCACACATTTTCACAAGTTTATAAAGTTGTTCTAACTGTTGGCGTTGTTGCTGCCATTGTTCGTTAGTTCGCTATCCCACTCGCACTCGCACACGCACACGCAGAGTTTGTATTTCACTCGCATGAATTTCACTTTGTATTAAGTCACGTTGCCATGGCTGCCAATTTGTTTAGTTTGTAGCTGTAACTACGCATGTACGACACTTTGGGCTATGAACTGAAAATTTACTATTAACAAAATTTTCAACTTTGTCAAAAAGCCAACAACACCCAGCACCCAACACCCAACACCCAACACCGAATACCGAACACCGAACAAGCAAAAGCAACCGAGCAACAACAGAAACTTTGTAACACTCAAACGCACAACAATAACAGCCACAACAATTACAACAACAAACTGAAAAAGAAGAAGAAGAAGATCAACATACACAACAACAAATCTATTTAGCACTTTTCAAGGCAGTAACCCCCAGTCATTTCACAACTTCCCCACTGCCCCGCTGCCCCACTTCACCATTGAGGTACTTCGGCACTCCGCTACACGCTTCGACAACACTTCGACACTTTCAAAAGTTGACAAATCAGTGCGTGTACGTTTGGCATGCTCCTCCACTCTCCTTGACTCCTGCACTCCTCTCCGTTGCTTCATTGCCCCACGGTGCTCCGCCACAGCCAGACACGCAACTGGCTGGAGCAGCGGCAGGCGACGGGCCACGTTTGTTTGCTTCAATGTATGTACGGAGTTTTGCTTTGCTTGGCTGTGCTGGCTGGATTTGGGGTGTCTTTGAGTCGTCGTTGCCGCCGTCGTCAGCGTCGTTGGAGTCGTCGTGTGGGTTTTGCGATTTGTACTTGTTTTTGTTAGGTTTTCAGTTTGTCGAAAGTTTTTGTAGCTCCCGCAGGATATGGGACCACATTAGTTTGTTTTTGTTGCAGAGTCTTTGTTGCGCCACACTTCGGCTATTGCGGAGAGAGACTCCGGCTGCCTGACACTGCCAACGGACGGCTCTAACGCTTCTATGCTGTTTGTGCTTCAGCTTCTGCTTTTGCTTTAGCTTTGACTTTGGCTTTGGCTTTTGCATTGGCTCCTGCTGTTGTAGTGCTGGTGGTGTAGTGTGAAATTTCATGCTTTCATTGTTGTTATTGTTAAACTCGTAACTTGGCAATGTTGTGTGTAGCTATTGTTGTTGTTGTTGTTGTGCATGTTGTTGGTGTTGGCATCAGTGTTGGTGTTATTGTTGATGATGTTGTGGCACTTCAAGTGTACAAAAGTCAATACCGCACTCCCTAAGCACTGCCGGCGTATGTATCTACGCACGAGTAGAGAATACCCTAATGGCAGCCTCAGTTGGATTGAGTGGCTACACACACACACACACACACTCACATAGCCAAGTGATGCCATAAAACACATCACACATACTGTGTACATGCGGTACATCATGTTTCTATTTTCTTAGCTAACTCGAAAACAATGCATGGAGCATGGAGCATAACTGGGCTCAAGAGCGCATTGCTGAAAGAAATACGAGCATACGAATCCCGATTGGTGGCGGCGGCTGAGTTACTCCACGCACTCGAAACTTATTTACGTTTAAGATTAATGCAAACAATTTAACACTTAAGTTCATAATTATTTAATTGCGTAACGGATTTCTGAATAACAACAAATCAGCTCATATACAAATCAGATGCGAGTTGTCGGCATCAACAACAACAAGCAGCGAAACGTATCTCAAGACCGACACTTTCTTCCAGCAAACAACCCCAGGCCCAGAAGCTGCACTTGTAGGCAAAAAGGCAGGCAGGCTGGCAGGCCAACCGACTGACATACAGATAGGCTCACGGACAGACAAACAGACAGACAGACAGCCAAGCATACTGCTGTCATTCTCGTGTTGACAAATTTATTAATAAGGTTATAATGTGCCGCCGCACTCGCACATGGTAAACAGGCACGGCTTGCGCTGACGTCGCTCGTGTAGCTGACGCAAACGTCAAAGCAGGCAGACGCCCTCGCCGCCAACATCTTAAGCGGTGCGCTTCAAATACAAATGAAGAAGACAGAAAGAAATAGTCACCACCATCAACGACACCACCATCGCCAGCATAGCCACCACCAGACACAACCAGAGGCAGCAGCAGCAGCAGCGCCAGTGTCACCGTTGCCGTTGACGTTGCCGTAGTTGATGCCGATGCGGATGCCATTGGCGATGCCGATGCCGCCGCGGAAAAATATATTTCTTCGATGCGGCAATGTGACAGCCGCTTGACAGCTTGTGTCAAAGTAATGAATCCGCAGCTACAGTGTGACATTTCAGCGTTTCTTACGTATTTGCCGCATTACTTCCCGAAGAAAAATTGCTCCAGTTTACGCATGTAAAATGCCGACAACGCTGGCGCAGTACACGGCACAAGGCACGGAGCAAGGGACGAGGCAGCACAGCCGAGCAGCAGTTGAGCAGTGCGGCGTTTATTTTTGGCCAGTTGTGTAGATGTATAAATGACTAATTACGGTTCGATGATTTATGTACGAGTGCGCGAGTGCCGCTGCGGCTGCTGCTGCTGCTGCTGCGACTGCCATAGTGAGTACATGCCATATACCCGTGTCCCGCGTACTGCGTCCCATGTCCCGTGCCCGCCTGTGCGCAGTGGCGCTGAGCTGGAAAAGTAGGCGTGCAGGGCAAACTAATTTTCAAGTGAACTGCATTTCAATTTGCCTGACACCGTTGAACGGCGCAATTAATATCAATAGATCGTAGATGGGTTTGAAGTGCGGCTGTCAGCTCCGCAGCACATACTCACACTCACACTCGTACACTCGCACACTCGCACTCAATGTGACATGTGTCACGAGGATAATGCTAATCCTGTGTCTATTTTGTCTTGAGCTAAATGAGTGCATGGGAAAAATGAAATTAATAACATCTAATTTTCAATGACCTCCTGAGAACTGCCTAAATGAAGTTTTTTGTATAATTTCTGACAGTTGAAACGTCTCCGTCATAGCATTTAGTTGACAAGCGCCAACAGTGACCAGGGCAGGGCAGGGCAGGGCAGTACAGCGAGTGACGTGACTAACAGCAGCAGCTAATGACAGACATAGGCGCAGAGTCAGTCGCTTCGGTTATAGGAAATTATTGAAATTACCTTTTGTTTCTTCAATTCTCGTTTGCATATTAATATATTTTTCGTATTTTCTATTTTGTTTCTTTTTTTTTCGTTTTGTTTTTTTTTTTTGTTTTGTGTCTTCAGTTTATTGGCTGTTTTATGGTTTATCAACCCTCAGCCACACACCGTTTGTCAATTTTAAACAAAACGCACAAAAGATTTATTTGAACGCTTTGAGAGGCAACAACGCCAACAGTCGCCACATTGCTACTGTCGTGGACGAAACTGCTTTCAGCATACCCATACCCATGCTCGTGCCCTTGCCCACTCCCATTCACATGCCCATAGCCATTCCCATACCGCTTTAATGGGTGCTACAGCGCAACGCAACGCTGCCAGCTGAGCTAAGCGTGTAGCTTAGTTTAGTTTTTATATGCAAAACAGTTTTTAAGTGGCAGCCAGGTCTCGCATCTCGGCTCTTGCGTTTCGCGTCCCGGGTCTTGGGTCTTGGGTGTCAGGTCTCTTTTGGCTTTTTCAACGCAATCGACGCACGGCAACTGATCGTGTTAATAATGTCGCTTTTTGTTTAGTTATTTATTTATTTTGTTATTTTATGTTTTTTTACATTTTCTTCGACTTCATATTTTCTTTTCTTTATTATTTTTTCGCTTTTGTTGTTGTTTGTTTATTGATTGAGTCGTGGAATGCCGTCGCTAACGACGCGTCTTGAGCACGCGGCAGCAGCGGCGCTGCGCTTTTCGCTGAAGTGTTGCTGCCTGCCATAACGAACTTTACAAATTTAAGCGAATTCCAGGCAACTGCGCTGTGATTGTTTTTGTTGTTGTTGTTGTTTAAATTTGTTTCATTTGCATTTAAAAGATTTGTAAAAGTTGTTAAAACAAAAAATTTAAAAAAAAAATAACACCACACACATGCCACCGCTACATGATCAATTATTTACGTTGTTATACTTTTTGTTTTAACAAAATAAATTATATACGCTGAGCGTATCTACATATTATATATATACGAGTATATGCAAAATGCACGTCGTGTTTGTATATGCATATGAATTAAATAATTAAAAAACAAAACTGTGTTAAATCTAAATAAATAAATAAATGCAATAAAAACAGCGAACAGCTTTGCTGATGGCAAAGAGCAACAATTTTGTTAAGCAAACATAAACAGTAAATTATTGTCACAGTTCTGTGCTGGAACAGGCCAAGAAATTTGGGTTTATAAGTTGTCGAAGAGCTACGACTGACATTTTGAAAAATTTATTGTTTAATTAGTCGCTGAAACGAAACAAAGTGAACCGAGAGGAGCCACTGTGAGCAAGTGAGAGGATGAGTGAGAGAGTGAGTGAGTGAATGAGTGACTGAGTGGTGTGCACCAGAAAGGTTTAACTAATTAGGCATAACGAAAATCAGAAAAGCATAAAAACTGTTTAATGCCAACAACAGTGAAATAAAATATCAATTTCGTACCCACTTGGAACACGCTAGAGCCAGATTATCGTGACACAATCGCAACCACGACAGGGCATAAATACAACACACAGCCGACGGACATCCGACGGACAGCCAACGGACGGACGGGCAACGGACAGCAGCAGCAACAGCAAATAGCCGCATGGATAAATGGCTGCGGATGAGTGTCTGAAACGAAGGCGGCTGCTCGTGTCGCAAAAATGTAGCAACCAAAACCAAAACAAGAACCAGAACCAGAACCACAACTAAGCAAAGCCAAAGCAAGTAACCAAGTAAGTTAACCAAATAGAATTGTTTGCAAACAAAGCGCACAAATTACATGCTGCTATTAGGCATAATTCTGGACAACAGAAAACGGAACGGACAGACAAACAGACGGACGGACGGACTAAGCGACAGACAGATAAGCAATTGTAAGTAGGATAGAGCATCGGACAGGCAGACAGACGGATAGACAGTCGGTACGAGGCGCAACACATTTGCAACACGCGCGCACACAAACCTTATGCTCGGCTGCAGGCCAGCAGCAGCATCTCGACATCACTTGGACATCGGAAAAAGCCGCAGCAGCAGCAGCAGCAGAAGCAGGAGCAGCAGGAGAGCAAGAGTCAGAGGAGGGAGAGAGACGCAACGTGGCGAGACGAGACAAAAGCGTAGTGTAGCGTAGCATTGCAAAGGAGCCTTCTTATTTAAGAGCCTTTCACGAGTCAAGTTCAACTCATGACAGGGTCTCATACAATGGGCAGAGTTTCGTTTGCCTAAATGCGACTTGAGAAATAGCGAGCGCAGCTAGAAAGGTCAGCGGGCAAGCAGACACATCCGTCGGAGACATAGACATAGCCTATAGTGGCCTGGGCCACCGGCGTAGTTGGCCAACTTGGCTCTTGGCCTGTTGGAAATTTGTTAAATGCAACACATGCTTGCCTACGACGACTGACGCGGACGCCTCGCGACGAGTTGAGTCGCACAACGTGGGCAGCACATCATGATCAAAAGCCAAAGCGGCCACAGCCGAATGCTAAGTTGCTGCTGCTGCTGCTGGTGGTCCGTGAACCTGCTGCATCAGCATTCGCTTGGATAAATTTCGCCTTTGTTCCGCACAAAAAGAACAACAACAACAAAATAATGCAGAGAAAAACGCGAAAGAGTTATGCGCGCACGAGCTAAGCGTGGACATGGTCATGTAAGAAATATTGTTGAGTTTGAGTTTGAGTTTACTTACCGGATTGGCATAGAATGGCGGTTGATCGGCAGCAATGCCCGAGAGGTAGGCCGACATGCCCTCCGGATAGACGCCCAGTGGCACGCCGCCCGGTCCAGCGACAAGGCCACCCGCCGCAGCCAGACGCTGGTAGCTGAGCATGTCGTACTGGCAGGAGCAGAGCGTCTGGCCACTCACCGGATCCGTGTAGATGGTGCGTCCCGTATCACAGCAGCGATTTGGCCCCGTTGGCGGCACACCGGGCGGTGGCCCGCCGGGGCCTGTAGGCACAACCTGCGGCAGCGCTGGTCCCGTCGCCGCGCCGCCACCGCTGCCCGGTGCATTGGAGCTGAGGCCGCCGGCACTGCCGGGCAGACTATTGCCGCCGTACGGCGTGGCGGCGGTGGCACACGGCGAGTTGGAGCGTGCCCCGGGCGGCACCGTTGACGTTACAGCCATCGTGCTGATGTGTCCGTGAGCGGGCAGTCCGCCGATGGTGGCCGCTGTGGGCGTGCTAAGTGCGCCGGCAGCAGCAGCGGCGGCAGCAGCTGCAGCAACGGCTGCGGTCAGCGTGGGTTGAACGGAGGATGGGGCGTGGCTTGTCGCTAGATTCGTCGGGTGCGGCTGCAGCGGCTGCTCTTGTGCTGACGCTGGTTGGTGTGGCGTTTGTATGTTGGTGGGCGATGATGCGCTTAGTCGAGTTGAAACGGCATTCTGCAAGCGAAGCAAAACAGAACAAACCATAAACAAAAGTGATGAGTCAAATTGTCACAGCACTCGCCGCAGATATTTCGAAAGGCACTTTAGTGGCTTTTTTTTTTAATCTTAAAGATAGTAAGCAAACTGGCAGGCCAGGCAGCTAGTCTGCCGCAGCAACGACAGCAGCAGCTACCAACTAATAAAATTTAATTAACAATATTATGTCGCTTATCAATGCACGATAACTGACTCTGATACGTACATATGTATGTAGTATGTTTGTACGCTTGCTTGTGGGGGTCTGTGAGTACTTTCAAGTTGCTGTGCCCATACGATGGATCGTGTTGTTTATATTGTTCGAAATCAAAGCTCCAAATAACAACAACAGCAACAACAACAACAGCAACAAATATAACACGAGCAGTACGAACAAACAACAGCAACAACAACAGGAAAGTCAATAAAATGAGACCCTCGGGTGCGCTTCAAAGTGTTGCCGCCATTACCGACAAATCATGTTTTCGATTGACAACATTGATTTAAATTACACAGGCGATTGCTGCACTGCTGACATCAAACAGCAACAACAACAGCAGAAAACAAAAACAAAAAAAAATAACAACAGCAAATATTATAACAAACTCGACAACAACAACAGCAACAAAATGAATGACAGCTTTAACACACACGATAAACGTAGACAGAAACACACACACACACATACACAACACACACCTATGTACATAGGTAAATACATATGTACCTCGTATGTAACTCACATATGGTGTAGAAAGTCCTAAGAGTAATTTGATTGTGTCTGAACACTTTGCGAACCTATCGGGTCGAGCCACTTTTGTCAACACTTTTCCTCTTAAACTAACAACACTGCCAGGCAACAGCAACAGCAACAACAACAAACAAAATAAAATGAAAATGAAAAAAACATTGACGACGACGTCGACGGGCAACGACAACATCTTCACGAAGCAAACAAGTTGCGTTTTCCTTCTTCTTCTTCTTCTTTTTCGTCTTCGTCTTCTTTTTTCCACATTTAACATTGTACAAATGATCCAAAGTGTAAGATACGATTTTTATCGCAATGCCCACTACACGAATGCAAACGAAACGCTGCTGCACCATTGCACCTCAGCCTGCTCCTCCACCGGCTCCTTCTCCTGCTGCCGCTCCTGCTTAGCCAAATTGCGGCCCTATGCAGTGCGTCTGTGCTGGCAGCGCGCGGCGGCATGCGCACGTTGTCCGCTATCCGCTGTCCGTTGTCCGCTGTACGTTGTATAAGACATGCAGTGTACACATTTGATTGATACCAAGTAGTTTTGTTACGAATCGAGTCAAGCCAAGTAGAGTTGAATCGAATCGAGTCGCGTTGAGTCGAAATTGAAGTCCAAGTTTGGCCGAAGTTCCAATCCAAAATACATTGGAGTATATGCAAAGGCAGGAGACCCTATCTGTGAATGACTTGAAATGCGGCGCTTGACAAAGACAAACCGGATCGGATGGGATCGCATCGAAGTGAGGAGTGAGTGTGAGGGGGGCGGATTGGAGTACTTAGTGTGCTTTGATGTGGTATGCTATGGTGTACTGTGGCATGGCATGGTATGGTGTGGTGTGGAGTGCTGTAGAGTGGGGCGCCCGAAGTGACAAGAACAACAACAATAACAACAACTCAAGTGGTCATACGCGATTAAATATCAATTCCCGACGTTTATGCGCCATAGAAAATTCTCAAACGGCGACGCATCGCAGACGGACACGGAGACAAAGACGAAGATGGAGGCAAAGAAGTAACTTAGCCGATGGCGATGGCGATGACGATGGCTAGATACTGGTTCGCTGTCAAGAGCGGGTTATCATCAACTCGCGTTGACTTTGAATTAGCCGACATCGATTGTTAATGTTGGCTCAATTGTTTACTTCGCCTATTTGCCTTCTGACATTCATTGCTGCGCCTTCGTCGTCAACATCGTCAACCTCAACAACGTCGTCATCATCATGATCGCCATCGCCATCACCATCTACATCATCATCATCATCATCATCATCTTCATCGCCAACAACTACAGCAACACAAACAACAACGTAAACATCATTTCGATATTCTTGGCTGCGCGTGCGGCACACTGCAGTACCCGCAAGATCGTCGCTGCTTGAGCCTTTGACAAACAGTTAGTTGGTAAACATTTCACTGCAGTTGATAACCTATCGATATACTTTTGTATCTAAGCACATGCTCACATACCATATACACATGAGCTTATGTATATTATATACCCATATACACAGTCCTCCCGCAGTTGAATGGTATTTCACAAGCTAATGCAAGTGCGCCTGTGCCTATTGGCGGCGAATCACTTGGCGCAACGGTTTGTGTTACAGATCCTGCTGAATTTGATTGGTCAACTCATGCCGTAGGATGTGTTAGATACATTTGAAGTTAAGTTGAGAGAAATCGTTTTGCTTCTTCTGTAACCTATAGAATTTTTATTTATTTTTTTTTTTTTTTTTTTTTTTTTGACTGAGCTCAGTCGATGTTCAAATGCCAGTTTAAGCAGATGAATGTTATAAACTTTATTTTCCTGTTTTTTTATGCTTTGTTTATTTCGCCTCGTTTATTTCTGCTGAGGTTTCGGTCTTGCCCAAGTGGCGCTTTATTTTTTATTTGTTTTTCGCTTAAAGCGTTTGTGGCGTTGTTAAGTTGTTAGGATGTTATTTATGTTAGCATTATCTAGAAGTGTCGAGTTTTATGGTTGCGGCCATCGAGCTCACGCAACTCTACAGAACACAACACAACAGAACAGAACCGAACAGAACAACACAATATACATATGTATGCAGTTAGGACTTGCCTTATACGCCATGAGGATCGTGTTTCTTAAAATATCGCAAATTTAATTGTCGAGTGTTGCTGCCAATGTCCGAGAAGAAACTGTCGATGTGGCGACAAACGATTTCAAATTTTTGCTGTTAAATAATGATCAGCCAAGTGTAAAACAACTGTGGACTATTTTCAAAGACATTTTGAACAACACAAAGGACAAGCCAAAAGTGCAATCAAATCAAATCAAATCGAAGCGAAGTGAAGCGTATTGAAGCGCTAGACAAACAAAGAAATTGGCAGTTTTTTAATTTAGTGAAAAGTACATTTAAGCCAAACACCACGACAACATCATGACAACAGCCGAACAAGAGAACAAGCGTACAAGCGTTCAAGCGATAGATGTTACATGGCACAGTAGCTATGTTAAATGGCTGCCAATAAATACCAAATACGAAATACGAAATACCAAATAGTAAACAGTAAACAGTAAAATACCAAATGATTTTTAGCGGAACAACGAAAACGCGCAGCAGCAGCAGCAGCAGCAACATGTTCATACTCGAACAACGTCGACATGTAGAGTGTAATTAAAATTGTATCTTTGTATCTTTAATCAAAGCGATTGAGTGTTTGCCAAAATACCGTTGCCAGCAGACGGGCACAAGGGCAGCGGGCAGCGTCGGGCGCGGGACGCTCGCTGGGCTACCTGGACTTAGGTAGGTACACGCCGGAGCGTTGTCAAATGCAGACAAGTGTTGTAGCTGCTGCCAACACCAATAAGACCAATCACAGCACGTACCTGTCTCTCGTCGTATCTGAACGGATTTAACGTATAAAGTGCTAAAGCACAACTACACAAGATTTTCGTGCATGCATGTACGACATTTTGAAATAGTCGGGATTAGGCGATCTTAGACTTATAGAGCACAGACGTATGCACAGACGAGCATAATGTATTTTTAAATGTTTTTTAGAGCACGTTGCATGTTGTATTGTGTTGTGTCTTATCGCATAAACACATTTTTGGCAACTTGCGTACGCTTCAACCAGATACAGATACGAATATAAGTACTTCGGCCGCAATAAGACCCAGCGTTTTTTGAATTCGATTTCACAGTATATGCTTTTCTTATTTAGTACTGCAACTGTTAACTAAGTTACTTCAAGAAATAGAGGTATAGTCAAATCTTCTCTTTAAATTGATTGTAAATAATATAAACAAATTAAACGAGCATTTAGCTTGAAAAACTTCGGTCAGCTTATCGAATGCTGTCCAGAAGACCGCCGACGGGAATTGAATATCATGCCTTATGCATTAAAACTGAGCAGCAAAACAGTGGCAAAAAAGTTATTATAAATATAAAGTTATTATAGATATAAAGATTTCAATTTTATTCAAGAATATTAGAAAAGTCATCGTTGTTATTAGAAAAATAAACTAGTTTAATTTTTAATCGCGTCCTTCTGCTGATCAATGATTTTGCTATCCAAAGTTTTTTAAATCCATCAAAAAGTTCTAATAAAAATGTTGCTTCTTATTAAGGCAACGTACATCTCAATAATCGCTAAGAAATCCCTATAATTTCTGAAGAACTACATTTTAAATATTTTTATTACTATTCAACTTCTAAAAACTTTTAAATTTGTAACTTTTCTGAAAACAGAAAGTCACTCCGAAAGTCATTTCTATTAAGGACTAACAAGTAACTGATTCTCATACTCCTCGTTGACTGTCTTTGTCTGCGTTTTTTTCTCCAACAAAACGCAGTTTTATAATAAGTAATAATCAAATACATATTATCTTTTATTATTATTATATTTTCTCAAACTTTAAAATCTTCATCAAACAATCCTGATAGCTATCTCCTTTTTTATTTAAAATAATTTGAACAAAATTATAGGGCAATAAAAGAGTATTTATAAAAATCTATGTAAGGATATCCCTTCTAGATCCATTATTTTCATCATGTTGCTCAAGTTACTGACCTCTTTTCCAAACTTTAAAACTAACTTCTTAACTGTTAAAATTCATGAATAACTCTCTAATATTTAATCCCCGCTACTAATCCTTACTACATATACCCCTGAGAAGTTCAGTGGATTTGGGAAGTAGAATTAAAAGTCCCGAATAAGAATTTTGTGTTTGCTCTCAATACGATGAGTATCACAATTAGTCTATATAATACTTACTAACTGAGTGAATTAAAAATAAAATTTTAAATTGTAGCCCTGCTTTAACCATCATTTGCAAGCATATCGAACAAAGCCTCTGGCAGCTAGAATGTAGCGTCATCGTCTGCATTAAGTGGGGAACGATTCAATTTGGCTTGTTTATCAGCTGTTAAAGTGTAAAGCAAACATCACAACTAAATGCAAAATGTGAATCAATTTGAATGTCAGCTCAACTGACGCCTTTGCCTGATCCATAGTATTTGAATTTCAGCATGGGTTGGGAAGTGCGTGAAATATTTAATTTAACCGTCGCTATGCAAGCGCAAATGGCAACGTGCTGAAAATTAACATCGAACGCGTATGCATACCAAGTAGTTGAAAACAAATAATTCGAAATTTAAATGATTATTAAAAAAAAAAAGAAACCCCATTAAAAAAAAAAGCAACATTTTATACACACCATTACTAAACAGACACCGGTTTCATTACTGTGCACTGTCATTTAATAGATTTGCTTGAACACAAGTTATTTGGTATTAAATGAATTCTCTCTCTTTCTCTGGGTTTGGTAATTTCTGTTAACTCTTATTGGATTGACAGACTAAACGATTAGCACAGATTAAAAAGATGATATAGTATTTTGCATTTTTAATCACTCTTTACTCTTAAAATAATTAATTTTCTTTTTTTTTTTTAATTTGCTTTTTATATTTTGCACAAACTTTTTTATTTGATTTACACTTTTATTTTTATCATTATTTGCCGAACTCTAACGCGTTGTTGATTGTAGTATGCATTATTGTTGCATTTATAAATTGAATTAATTTTTTTTTTATTTACTTTGAAAATTTATTTTATTATTATTTTTTATTTGATGCACTTATTGAAAACACTGAATGTATCGTGTCGTAATTTTGGATTGTATGTTGCTGTCGTTGTTGAAGATTTTCTGGTTATTTGGTTCATAATTTCTGATCGAACATTGTGTGAAACTCCGACGCAAAAAATATCGTCACCTCGACTTGTCGAATGTTAAATCGAATCCAATCAAAACGCACCGAGTCAATAATAAAAACTGCCGTGGCGGCCGTAGCAAGGTGGCCGCAGCACAAGAGTGTAGGCTAAGCAGCGCAGATATCCAAGTAGAAAAAATATCTCACGACGAAACGAAATGTTGTTGATGAGGAAGCGGCGGGCGAACGAACGAGCGAGCGTACGGCACGAACGAACGATGCCAACAATCTGCGTAACAGTCAAAAGTAGACTAACATGAGTTTCTTGAGCAACTACAAAGTGTACGACAAATGGGAATTACACGACAACCGACAATCGAAAACAGCTAAAACAGCAATGCCAAAAACAACAACAGCAACAACAACAACAACAACAGCGACAACGACAGCAGCGACACATACATTATCAGAAACAACGCTAAGAAGCGGAGAGAGTGAGAGATAGCAAGATAGAGAGCTACGCGTGCACACAGATACTCACTCACCTATACAGTTGATACTGCAAATGAGAGCGAGAGCGGTTAGAGAGCGCTAATAATGCAACCACCAAAAACAACAACAAGAGTAACAACCACAACAACAACAGCCAGCAGCAAAGCAGCATGTAAAAAACGTCATGTTAAACTCGTTTCTCCCTCCCGATTTGGCTTAATGCGATTGAGTGAGAGAGTGGCCGGGTTAATGCAAGAGTGAGCGAGTGAGCAAGTGAGTGCATGACAAATGAATTGAGAGAAGCATGCGGGGAGTACTGCGTATGTTCGTTCATTCATGACCGATGGCTGTTTCTTGATGCATACGTGTGTGTGTGTGTGTGTGTGTGTGTGTGTCCATGCTGCGCTGTGGCTCGTCTCGTTTGTATCTGTGAGTGCGCCGCACAAACACAAAATTATTCAACGACACAAACACGAATAACACCACGCCAACGACAACGACAACAACATCGACAACGACAACGACAACATAGCGACAACAAAGAACAGCAAAAAGTAGCGTAGCACCGTAACAAGGCAATAATGATAATCATTAAAAGTGGGCTGGCTGCTGGCTGGTTTGCTTCCTCGCTGGCTGACTGGCTGGGCTGCCTCTCGGTTGGCAGTGTGCGCGCGTGTGTCTGACTGCGACAGCATGCTGGCTGTGAATGCATGTGAGTGCGAATGGTTGGGCATGCAAAGAGCGCGCGAACGAACCGGTTGCGCCGTGAGGTTTGTACATACACAAAAAGTATCTACAAAATGCTCCGGCTTTTGTATCTGCGCCCATAAATAAAGTATCTACAGGCGCGTTATACGTAAGCGTAAAAGAGACAACAAAATCAAATGGCCACGAATCAGAACGAATGCAACGAGTGAAAACCCGTCAACATCGTCGTCGTAGTCATCGTAGTCATCGTGGTGTTGTAGTCTACAATATCGTCGTCAACGTCGTCGTCGTCGTCGTCGTCATCGTCGAAGCCGTCGTCGTCGTCGTCGTCGTGGCCGTAGTCAGCGTCGTCGCAGCACAACAAGGCGAGCGAAAGAGAACATGAAAAAATTAACTTAACAACTAGAAAAATGGCTGTTATAGCGTGTTGTTGTAAATACCGATGTAGTTTTAGTTGTTGCTGCCAGTTGCTGTTGGTGTTGTTGTTGTTGATGTGAGTTGTTGTGAGTTGTTTTTTAACATTCGCATTCGTCGTTGGTTGCAATCCTTGCTACTTGCTGTTATTATCGTTGTTGCTGTTTGTTGTTGTTGTTCCTTGCTGTTTGTTACCATAAACAGCAAGAAAATAGAAGCAACAATAACAACAACCACAACAGCAACAAGAGTAACAACAGAGCAACAAGAACGAAATATTTTTGTATACAAGTAAGAAGCATATCGCTGGCTCACAAAATGCTTGCGCGCTCAATTTTTTGCAAAGAAGCTAACAAAAAAAAAAAAAACTAAACACAAAAAAAAAAAGCATAGAGGAAGAAAAACAAAAAAAATAAAAAAAACCAAAAAGGGGTGGGCCAGCGCCTGAACATGCTTCGCGTGTGTCCATCATATGTAACGACAAAGCCGTTGCGGCCGTAGCTGGCATCCTCTCCGTTACCGTCGCTGTCACTGTCGACATCGACGTCGGCAGCAGAGCTGAGCGTAGCTGACGTCGCTGATGTTGCATGTACTTTTACTTGTTATTATTTGTTTCTCGTTGGGTTTCTTAACTTTTTCTAATTAATTGAAACGCCACTCAGCTCAGGAGGAGCAAAAACAAGCTAAGCCGACCCGCGTGCACACACGTAATAGAGCGAGAGGGCGTGTTCGCGTATGCGTGAAAGAGACGCCGCGTGGCCATTAAACGTTTATGATGGAACGCGATATTGTCGCGTCCCCTTAAACAAAAAACAAAAACAAAGTAAAAAACAACAAAAAAAAAAAAAACACGAAACAAAATGAGGCAATCCAATCTAATACTCTTACGCATACACACATGAAGTATGATATATACGACATTCGTGTACACTCGTGTACATGCAAGCATATGTGTGTATCTTTGAGTGTTGGTACATTTGTTGTTGATATTGTTGCTGTTGTTATTGCTTGTTGTTACTGTTGTTGCTGTTGTTTTTGTTGCCACAAATGCAAAATACAGGAGTTCATGCAACAAATTTTTACAACATTTAAATGAAGTTACTCTGTTGCTCTATATGTATCTGTTGTTGTTGTTGCTGTTTGTGTTATTGTCGTTATTCTTGTTGCTGTTGCTGTTGGACAAAGTTTCTTTACATGTAAAGTGCCAACGGTTAAGCATCCTTGCACTGCTTCTTCTTCTTCTCTCTGACAAAGTTGAACGCGCATTTTGATTTCTAATATCGCAACAGACACGGATAAGTTAAGGAATGCAATCTCACCAGCAGTTACAAACTTTAAAAAAAGAACCGATTAAGCATGTATCTTGTTACCCATTATATGAATATACTACATAAGTAAGAACAATGTTTAGTTTCTCATTCAAAGGATTAGTTGATTACCTCTTAAATTCCGAGAGAAATTTTCCTGATAAAGTTTAAAAAACGGACATAATGTAATTCAAATGATTCAAACTTAGATTCGCTTCTGGATCATCATTATCCTAGGAACAGATTAAGTTCTACAATCTGAAATAAACTATGAATACATGAAGTATACAAAGCATCCGACATTATACTTCTCAATATCTTAGAAAATCCGAATTTATGCCTCAACAATTTAGCTTCAACAAAAAAATAATAATAATTTAATATACTGAGGCATTCAACTTTGAGAGAAAATGTTGGAGTAAATGCACAGAAATGACTTTCGATAAAAAGGCAGAATATGCCATAATAGATAATAAAAAATTTTTAAATTTTTAATGAAAACCTTTTATGAGTATTTAACAATAAGAGATTATGAATAAAATTAATATATTAGAAAACCGTTCAAAAGTTTTTGTAGTCTAAAATAACTGGTTAGATCAAAAAGTCTCTTAAACTTAATCAGTTCCATCCTGACAAATTTGCTGCATGAGAACACAATTTTTATTTATAATTTTATACGACATCCAGTTATCACATTGGTAAATTATATCTGCATTTTGATTTCAAAAACCATTTGACGGATTCTTGGCGTTGATTATATATAACTTTCTTTATATATTAAGATTATATAGTGCTTCTTCTTCTTAACAACAGAAAGTTTCTGTTCGTGTTAGTTTGAAATTTTGCTTAAAATTTTCAAACATCCAACATTAATAAACAACACGGCTTTTTTAGAGCCGTGACCAATTAATGTTGGGGATTCGGTAGTAAAAAGGAATTCCCAAATATAAAGGTTGCTGTCTCTAATTCTAAATTGTCACCATGCATCTAAGGAACAGAATGATTAATTTGGGGCTCGTCCTTAACCTAAGTAAGTGAAATAAATAGGTACTCATGTACTTTATGTTACAGGCAAATGTAATAGTTTCCTGGTTCCTGTTAACACCAGCAATTAAATTGCTATATGTGTATATAAATTGCTGGCTTCCTTTCATGAAAAATTCGTTTGTGGTTTGTTGGGTTTGGTTTGTTTGAGCTGGGTTAAAAATGAATTCCTAATCAATAAAATAAATCAAATTAAAGCGCGGTTTGTCGCTGAAAAATACGTGGCTAAGGAGCCACCATGGCGGGCGGTTGGCTCAGTTCGCGTTGCGTGCATGCGAGAGAGTGCGTGGAGTGTGCGCTGGGGCATTCCTCGTCGTATCTCATGCAATTACACTGATTCGTCTACAATAATTGGCTCGCGTACAACAAATTCAGATCACGTTAAGTCGTCGCACACAAACGACGGCGTTCTGTGTTCGCTGTACGGCTAACACTGTGTTCCTGGCGCTCAAAGCTCACTGCTCGATACAGCAGCGCGGGCCGGTGGCGGCCGCATGGTCACGGTTCGAACTCGGTGCAGCCGAAGGAGAAGAGACTATGAGAGAGATTCGCAGATTTAATCAGTGAGCATGTGTATTTGTGTGCGAGTGGGCCGTCAAAATCGCCATACGGTAAGTGTTCGAAAGAGCGCAAAGATGGAGTGAGTTTTTTAGGAAGTAACAACAGCAGCCAGCATGGGAGAGACAGAGCGAGAGAAAGAGAGAAAGAGAATGCGATATTGGGAGTTTAAGTGATGCAGAAGGAGGTCGGGCGAACGAGAGAGAAACGTAGCTTGAATTGCGCTCCAAATCCAGAAACAACACAAGTCTTTGTTTAACGATTTTTATATTTCGAACATGAGATACATTTGTATCTTTTGTAGTCTTCATGTTGTTGTTGCCGCTGCCGTTGCCGTTGCTGCCGTTGCTGCTGTGGCTGTTGCTGTTGCTGGCGTTGTTGATGCTGCTGCTGTTGCTGTTGCTGATGTTGTGTATCTGCGTGAATGCTTCTTTTGTTGTTACTGTGGATGTTTTTTTATTTTTTTGTTTTCACTCACAGATATAACGCCAATGATGTTTGTGCGCTTGCATTTTCTTGAATACTTTGGGGTTGTATCCAATGCTGTTTCCCTTCGTTTTTGTTATTTTTGTTTGTTTTATTTTATTTTTTTTTTTGTTTTTTTTTCTTATATACGTTTTCACATACAAGACCTTACTGGGTGTGTGCGCTTGTTTTGTGTGAATGTGTGCGTGTCAGTGTGTGTGTGAGTATGTTATGTATGTGTGTGTATGAGTGTGTGTGGATACAACAAACGTCGACATGAATTTTAATCTAATAGATACAAATGAAAAGGTGTTTGTGTGTTGTATTCTTGTAAGTGCTTTGGCTGTAGTTTCTTTTGGTTCGATTCGGTTTGGTTGAACTGTTTGTGCTCCTGCTCCTGTTGAGGTCGGCGTCAACGTAGGTTGTGGCAGGGGACGAGGCAATGCGCATATGAGACACGCTTGGGGATTTTGTATTCTCATGTTGGCTTTTTTTTCTGTGTTTCAGCTCAGTACTTCGTTTTCTGTGCTGTTCTGTGCTGTTTCCTTTCTTTTTTGATTTTCATTTAGTTTCCTTTGCAAAGATTGTTCGCTGAGTTTCCATTTTTTATTGCTCCCAGCCGCCCCATCCGCTCATCACTTGTCTGCGTTACCAGGCAAATTTGACTGTATCTGTGGTTTGCTTACTAAGTTGGGATGTGAGTGCAAATATTACACACCTCAAATACCGTACTCGGCTATTCTAAGGAAAAAAGTTTCATCTCAAATGAGTTTTCTTCGATTGTTTCGATATGCAACGGCTTCCTATTGATTTTTGTTTTTTTTTTTTATTTTATGTTGATTTTGTTTTTTTGTTTTTTTATTTTTGTGAAATTATTTATTTATTATTTGAACATTCTCTTCCTGACAATCACGTTTATATAAATCAGGCTTAAATAAAAAATGAGATCGAGATCGACAGATAATATATTAATGCTTTTAAATAAGCAATAGTTCAGTGTCGCAATAAGACAATATTATAAATTAAAGCAAAGACCGATTGTACGAAATTATGATCCGATTATTTAAATGTGTGCTGATTATCATACGAAGGTCTTTCAATGATTTGCTATCGAGTTTTAAAGCTATATTATATTTTGTAACATTTAATCAAACAATTTATTGCGATGTATATCATAATTTTGAATTTAATATTAAACGATTGAGCAAAGTTTGATGAGGGAATTAATACAAATATTAAAAAAAGATTCGCATGAGAATTCTTTGAAAAAATCGTTTAAAATTTATTGTTTAAATATGAAATATGTTTTAACAATAAGAAGTAGTTTTCGCTTATTGAAGAACTTGTCAGTTATGACTTGTCGTCGGATTTTCAAAAGATTCTTTTCTAAAGAGTCTTAAAAACATTTAATTTGATTTTTTGGTTTAAGTTAGCAGACTAAGACTGTATGAAATTTAAATCAGAACTGCAGTTAGGTGAAAACTAGGTTCATTGCAAGTTTGAAGGATGTTTAAATTACCGAGCATCTATTTTCCATTAAAATTGCCAAATAATTATTTATTAGTTTGAAATATACGTAAAATATTTTCTCTACAATTAAATAACTTTTCAATTTTAGTTTGTTTTGCACAATAGGATTCCTTAATATGCCTACTTTATCTTTAATTGTCAGTCATCTAAGCTCTTTGTTTGCCTTTATAAAACAGCAAAACTCAAAAATTAGATAAAAAACTGATTCAATCCAGTAAATTTCTACAGCAAAATAGAATAAAATATACTTTTCAAAATTAGATTTAGGCAAAGATAACGTTGCAGAAGTAAAAAGTAAGAGTAAGATAAAAATTGTCTCCAGTACAAAGGTCAAATTCTTGACCGCACGCGTGGCATACGTGCAAGAACTAATATTATACTAAAATAATCTGTTTTGAAGTTTCATCAGTCCAGATCTACTAGAAGCTGAACCAAGTCAGAACTCACTTGGAGAACGTTATATCAAATTAAAATACTTTAGGGGACGGATATTTCTTTAGATAGATATGTATATCGATACTCTTCAACAAAAAGTTTTTTTCTTATATTACATAGTCGTATATTACCACCTCACTCAATGTTTGATTACCGTGACTCAACCACCAAAGGAAATATTTAAATTTTTATATAATCATATTTGTAACTAATCCCATTCTGTTTACAAAACTGGTAACCTCCTTTTCGATGCAAACAACATGATTCAAACGATTCTATTTTTAATTTTCAGATGGTTTTTTTTTTTTTTTTCAAATTACACGCAGATAAGGCATTAATTTAGATTCCTTTTTTTTTAATTGCAAACTCGCCTATGCCCAGCATCCAAAAAGTAAGCAAATAACAAAATAAAAATGTGATTGGTCCAGGCCATGCGAACATGTGTTGAAAGCATTGCTGATAGGACATTCAGGGGAATGTCGACAGCCGTTGAGGCCATGTTTGGTACAAGGTAAAATGCGTTCTTTATTTTGTTATCCTTGTTGGAAATGAATCCAACGCTTCATGATGATGGTTCCGTGCAGTGGCCAAGCCGAAGCTTTAATGAAGAGTGCAAAACACGCAAAAAAAAGATTTGAAAAAGGAAAAAGAAAAAGAATCCCGCGGTTAATGTAAATGGCACGATAGGAGGAGGCTGAATGGCGGAACTCTATCCGCAACAGAAACATTCGTGCTCGTCGAACACGAAACAAGTTGTACACAGATAATCATAAATAAACGAGCGTACGAATGCGAAAAGCGCGCTAGACCTTTCTCTGTCCTACTTGCAATCTCACAGCCTCCATCTCACTTTTTCACATGCGCGCGCGAACTCGTTCTCTTTCTCTCCCTCTTTAGTAAACGACGAACTCTCATTCAAATACAAATCAGCAGATAAAAAAAAAAAATTGGGATTTTTTTTTACCCCAAGAGAGCGAAAAAGATTGTATGAGCGCTTAAAAGAGAGGAAGACAGCTGCAGCTATGCTACTCACACGCGCCCGGTCAGCCAGCAGCTGGCAGCAGCAACGACTGCTTGCAGTGAGTAGTTAGTAGATAGGAAGGTAGGTAGGTAGGTAGGTAGATCCATAGGATGAAGCGCGAAAGTTGGTTGCATGTACAGAATTCGTGCGGTGTTTTGCAAAAGTATCTTCCAATGCATTTCAGTATCGTCAAGATACTGGCTGTGGCTAGTGCCGACGGCTATGCAAGTTGCCATACATTCAAAAGAGATACTTTTATGCTTTTCTAATAAAAATTTATAAAACTATTTTGAATAGACTTTATGGGTGAAGGAAAAAACTTTTATTTATCATACAAACCTACTAAGATGCATTATTAAAGTTTTATTATTGGCTTAATTTACTCTTAGATTTTGATCATTTTCCATATTTCGAATTTGACATCTAGCAGCACCCCATCAACCGAATTCTCAAAGTTCATGCAAATGCTACTCCTCAACTCTTTTTCAAAGTCTTAACGGCCCACCCAAGACTTTTATTGCCCGTTGTTTGTTTTGTTGGTATTTTTGTTTTCTTGCCTTTCATCAGTGGCTTGCAGTGGAAAACAACCCACCATTAAAATGTCGGTTAAAACATAATTTAACCGCCTCTTGAAGTGCTCATTAAGTCGATTAACTAAAACGCAAAGCTTAGGCGAATGGTCAATTAGATAAAGTTGGCTCAGATTTGCAACGTGAATGCGAACATGTATAGAACGGAATAGACGATAATTATATTTTGTTAGACGAACTTTTGTTTTGTTTAAGGTCTGAACAACATTGCAGTAATAAATATTTTTCTTTTTTTTGTTTTTCTATACTAGTCCAAAATCAACTAATCTAAAGTAACCGTTTTTAACCACGAAATTTTTCCACACTTCTGCGCTTTAAGAGGTCGCTTCTATCTCTTGGAGGTGGGGTTGGTGAAGGGTCCGCTAAATATTTCTATGCCCTCGCATCGTAAAATTCAATAAAATTGTATCTGATAGATACACAACACAACGCAACACTACACCACATAAAAAAAAAAAAACAAAAAAAAAAAAACAAAAATAAGAAAAAACGCAGAAAAAAAAGAAGGCAACTTAACTAAATGTAACTGATGTTTTTGGATGTTTTTGCAGCTACTGCGAATGGTTTTTCGTTGCGTGTGTTGTTGTTGTTGTTGTTGTTGTTAGTATTGTTGCTATTGCTGTTATTGCTATTCTAGTTTCAGTTTTATGGCGTGTTGTTGTTTTTGTTGTTATCGTTGTTGTTGCTATTCCTGTAGTTATTGTTGTTGTTGTTTTTGTTGTAGGTGTGTAGAGATTTCAATGTTTCTAGTTCATTTTTATCGCGTTAAGCGAATATACACAATTTGCACGAGTCTTCGACGCTAAAGCGCGACATGCGACGTGCGAATGCGACCAAGAGAAAGAGAGCAAGAGAAAGCGAGAATTGTGGGAAGTGGATATGGGTGTGCGTGTGGGTTTGGGTTTGGTAGTGGGTGTGGGTGTGGGACAAGTAAAATTGACGCTTGTAGAGGAAACAAACCCAAAAAGAAATGGTAGGGGAGCAGAGATTGATAAACTTTTTTTTTGCAGTTTTTGCACGAAAAGGGACGACTTAAGTATTTATCTTTATTTTTATTTTTCTTTTCTCTTTTGTTATTTGATTTTTTTTTCTTTTTTGCTGATTCCTTGCTTTTGTTTTTGTTGTTTCCTATCTAACATTTGTTCATGCTGCTCTGCTCACTTATACATAAACAGGGCGTGGCTTATGGTCAGCAACAAAAAAATATAAAAAACAAAAAGAAACAAAATAATGAAAAAAAATGTTGGTTCTGCAGGAGGGAACACATTGTCGACGGGCACAGTCAGAAGCATCAAACTTCTATTGCAGGATATACAAACAACGAAAAAAGAAGAAAATAAACGCTTAGGGGGTTGCTATGCAAAAAAAAAAAGAAATACAAAAACAAAAAAAAAAAAAAATAATAAATAAAAAAAGAAAAACAGTGAGGAAAAAATGTAATAAAAATAAACAGGACGAAGTGTGGTTGAGGGAGCGACTTATGAGTGGTTCAGTCTAGTGATGGTGACGGTAGTGATGGTGGCGACTCTAGCTCCGGCTCTCCAGCTGATGTTGTCGTTGTGGCAGTCGTGTTGCTTGTCGTCGTTGTCGTCCTGGTGGCGCAAACCGTTAACACACGATACTGGCATGCAACACGAAAAAATTACAAAGTGAAATTGCTCCTTGCAGCTACCCACCGCTACCCACTTCGACCACACTACTCGCCCATAGTCTTTGCTCTACGACAAGCATTGCCAGCTTTTAGCGCCCGCACTCGTTGCCGCGCACCCACAAAGCCCGGCTAACAGTCGCACGAACCAACAAATGTACGGACGACAGAACAAGTGCTGAAGCGTACGAATGAACGAGCGAATATACGAATAAACGAATGTCCTTGTTTGTCCTTACACAAGTAAAACATATAACAATGTGATACAAAAGCTTTATGGCAACTTTTCAACCTGCCCCTGCCTCGACGACTCCCTACCACCCAGGCGCCCAGGCACCCATGAGGTGAGACACTTGAGCAACTTTTACGCATATTTCACACTTTGGCAAAGAGAAAAATATTTTTCGATTTCCTTTCTTTGTACGTTTTGTGGCGAATTTAACGTACAACATAACGGCTCAGTGTCAGGAATTGTTAAGATAACAACTGGCAAACACAAATACGAGAATAAGTTTCACATATCTTACACGCAAGATAAAACAGGAGAATATCAATGGTATATTCTTTTATTATTGGTGCTGGAAATCCTTTAAACAACTCCATTTTTTAGCCAATTGTCAAATTTGGAAATCAAGACGAGATACAGGCACAAAAAATATTTGCCCGATGGCATCTAATGTACATATATGTTTCTTTAAATGCTTCTAATACACTTATTATGAGTTTAAAGCGGTTTTGATGCGATCCAAAAATAGTATCAGTAATAGATAAATCATTAAAGATTTTTGGCATTTAAATTTTTAACAATATATGTACGAACATATAACAAAATAACATATAAAAAGACGTAGACTTGCTAGTCGAGAAAAGGAAAGAAATTTTACTCGGAGTTAAGTAATAACATTAAATCTTCTATCAAATGACAAACAAAGCCGAGTTATGATGAATGTAATATTTTTTCGCCTTATAAGAAAATCTAGCTAAACATAAAGAAGTACGTAAATATACTGGATTTATTTACAATAAACAAATATACTACAGAACTTTTGCATCCACACCCTTAGTGATTCACTTTGAGTGGCGTATTCGATTTCAAAACCAGCTGTAATGCATTTATAAGTTCTAAGCACATTTTGTTACTTAAGCTGCCAACACACATTTTGCGAGATGTAAACAGATAAATGCTTAGATCACAGAAATGTATCAACACATGTTCAAGTAATTGTTGCCACCCAAACAGAGCTGATAATTAATTTTGCATTTGTCTATTTTTATTTAGTTCTAAGACTAAGAGGTTTTCGTTCGTGTACCTACCACAGTTAATCGGCTTACAAAAACAAAAAAACGAAAAAAAAACTAATTCAGCTCCAACGACGATCGAGAACTCCGTGTTCTGCTCTACTAAGCTTACATTAGGATTTTACTTTTATTTCTTCTTGACGCATATTTTTAGACATTTGTTTCAGACAATAAGAATTTGGAATTTGGTATGTGAAAATTAGCAAAATCAAATAAAAAACATATAAAAGAGACAAACACACAGACCAAAAAAAAAAAAAAACGAAAATAGAAAAAATAACAAAAAATGTGTCGATCATAAATTTAAAGATTATTTAGCAAGGCCGGAGACATTGGCATTAATCCATTTCTCACTACAAATAGACCTCTCGTCGCCGTCAGATGTCTTTGGTTAGCGCACTCTTGGCTCTATCTCACTGCGTCGCAGCGTCACTGTGTCTCATCTGCTGCCGATTCCCAGTCCTTAACGCGCCTTCTCTTACTCATATTCATGCCATAAAGCACTGACGAGGAGGACTTTGTTGCGCTTAAGTTGAGTTGTTATCCTTGAGTTGAGTGTGTGCAAATATTTGAGCTGACGTAGTAAGTATCTCTGCAGCGCTCTATAGACACCGTGCAGTCGTCTCTGCGTATCTGTAGCTGTAGCTGTAGCTGAAGCTGCTGTATCCATATCTGTATATGTATCTGTATCTGCAGTATGATGCGGCAGTGTATGCTGATGTTTAGCGAATATGTTAAGGGTCGGGGGTGGCAGTTGTGGTGCGTGGCGCGGGCTGAGGCAGCGACGACTTTGTGTTAAACACAGAAAAAATCTAATTTTCCAACTTTTTACGACACTCGCGAGTTGTGTGTGGCAATTTCATAAATATTTTCCGCTTCTTTGGGTTTGCGTACTTTGTATGCAAAAAACATGCCATCATCAGGACATTATCCTGCCGCGTGTAAATGAAATTCTCTGGTCTG
Organism: Stegana nigrithorax; assembly: GCA_037044495.1. Lineage (NCBI taxonomy): Eukaryota > Metazoa > Arthropoda > Insecta > Diptera > Drosophilidae > Stegana > Stegana nigrithorax. The sequence goes on along the minus strand of JBAMBQ010004792.1, from coordinate 143,231 downwards.
GTGTGAAGTAGGCGGCAAACTTAGCGAATGAGAAGTAGAAGCGTTGAAGAAGGGCAACTTGCCATTGCATTCGGGGAGACAACAGCAGCGGTAGCAACAGCAGCAACAGCGGTAGCAGCAGCAGCGGCGACAACAGCAACAATAGCAGCAAGAGAGTAACTCGAGGGTTGTTGACTTATATCATTTATCATAAGGAATTAGGTTCAAGCTTGTTATTAATATTAGACTCACTTTTTTTTACGTTCGTTCATTGTGGTCGTCGTTATTGTTGTTGTAGTTGTTGTTGGTACTGTGTGGTTGTTGCTGCTGCCACGGCTGCTGCTGCTGCTGTTGCTGCTGTTGTTGTTGAGTGCTTCGAGTTGGCGATGAAGCAACGCTGGCGGTGGTGTAAAGCTGTTAACTCGCAAAGTGCGTTAATAAAGTTCATAAAATAAACAAAGTTAAGCAGTCAACATGTGAAATTAAAATCTCTCATGTCAATTGAAATTTATTCAGCTTCTCAACAGTTTATTAAAAATGAAGCAATATAAAACATAAAACCATTGAAAATGAACCATAAAAATTATACTACGACTAAAAATGTTTATTTAAGACAGAAACCAAACTTGGCACATTCCATGTGATTTTTCACTTGTTAATTAACTTTTACCGTATCAGATAAAAATTTTGAAGTATTCAGAAGGGCATGTGAATAAATTGGACTTAATATGCATAATTTTTTGTTGTTTAAAGAGCCTCTCGTTTAAGAGGTTTGAGCTTCATACACTTATGACACATGATTTGAAATATAAATTATTATATAACAGGCTTATCAACTATAACCTCACTTATTATTGTTTCCTATAAATACCTTGTATACGTAGTATTTAGCCATTTTCTTTAAATTGATATGACTAAAGAAGCAAGACTTCCAAGATTGTCATTTATCGCATAAGAAAAGAAGAGTTTAATTAACAAAATAAATACGAAGAGATATGATGATTTTATATAATGAATAATACTAAAAAATGAATAAATTTTATTTAACATGAGTTTTGCACTTTCTTGCTACCAAAGCAAGGAGTCTGCAGGGAATTTTTGTTGGGATAATTTTGCTTTAGCCACAACAAAACAGAAGCAGTTTAATATTGATCCACCCAAATCAGGTAAAAATGAATTCGCGACAGAAAGTTAACTTTACATACAATCTTCTTTTTTTCGGCTTAAATCCCTTATAATTATATTTAAATCTCATCCACCATAACCAACCTCTTTTGAATTTGCCATAAAAATGGCGTTTGTGCATAAAGAAGTTAAATAAACCTTCAGTGGCGGCTTTCAGCCCGTCGTTATGTTTTTTTTATATTTGTATTACTTATATGCGCGTTCATGGGTAACCTGCTGTGCATTTTGTCACTTGGGTAAACAGTTTTTTGTCATCTGAGGGGTCTTAGCGTCTGCAGCTTTGTCACTTAATGTGTCTTAGGTGCGGGATTCGATGAGTTGCCCCTCTCTCCTCGGGAAGCATTTGTCTCTATCGTTTAATTTGCACATTTAAGTTATGGGCACAGACAGAGCTGAGACTGCTACCGACCATTCTTGCTATATGTACATATGTACGAATCCAAACAATACGCCAGCTTTCCCCCTCCCATCCTCTTCTGCACACGCCTCGTACTCTCATTGTGCGAGTATACTCATGCTCGTTGTGGTTGGCTTGATTTTATTTTCAAAAAGTTCTACTTAACGTGTTTTCATAATTGATTGCAAAATTGTTTTGTTTAGACCTTTTGCGCATTTTTATGCAAATAATTACGAGCGTATGAACAATCGTACAAGCGCACAATCGTAGAATCGTACAAAATACGCGTACGTACAGTCAGCGGAAGAAGAAGTCACGCGCATGGTTATGGGGGAGGGGCATGGGGCGCGCGGGTCGGCAATAATGCTCACTTTGTTCGCGCACATTTGGTTTTGTCATTTAAATATTTTTCGGTTTTTGTTGAGATTTCTGTGCGAGTTTGGATCATCGTCCTATCGTCCTATCCTTTTCAGGTTTTCTGCTTTTATTTTTCGTTTTTTGTTTTGTTTGTTTGTTTGTTTCTGTTTTCTGTTTTTCTGTTTTCTTTATTTTTTTGTTTGTTTTTTTGTGAATTTATTAACAATGACGTTTGTTTTCCAGTCGCGTTGAGTGCAAATGAAAGGATGCACATATGAATCGCTTTTATATATTTATATTAAAAAAGTTTCTAACAATAAGTCATTCTCTATTTAGAGCTTATTACTATTCAGAGTGAAAAATACGAAATTATGAAAATTTTTTGGTTTTTTTTTTTGTTTTTGTTTTAATTTAATTCTCGACTGCGTCGAAAAAGTCTATTGTCAGGCACACAGACACACGCTGCCAAGTGGGATGAGCCCTTAAATGCGAATATGCAAGTTGGCTGCTATTTGATTTAATAATTTAATATGTAAAAATTTAATTGCAAGCAAATACTGCAATGAAAACTTTTAACTGGGAACAGTTTTTATAAAATATAAAGAAAAAAACGAAACATTCAAACCGTTTATTTTCCTCCCCTTACTGCCTTTCTGTTTTTATTTTTTTTTCCTTCACAAGGCAGACAAAGTGACAGTCTTGAATTGAATCGTTACAAGTTTGCCATGGAAATCCGATTAGACTGATTAAAAAGTTGCAAATTAAAAGTATTAACTGTGCTCATGCACAAACATGGCCAACATAAGCGGATTTCGAATTTTACTACACAAAACTGACAAAAATTGAGCACAAAATAAAACGAGCAAAAGAAAAAAAAAAAAGAAATGCTCACAGACACACAGATACGTTGCATGTCCGAGAGAGAGCATGACAATTGCTTGCACATGCTGCATGGAGCACGAGTGAAATGGCAACAATGACGCGGTTAAAAGGAAAATTGTTGAAAAAGTGTAAAAAAAAATATCTAGACATCATAATTATAAAACGGAAGGAAAATGAATAACAAACAAACAAACTGTCAAACTCAGCGCAACAAAAAAAAAAAGAAAACGAAATAAATGAACAACAGAAGACAACTCATGATAGAAAGCAAAAGAAATAAGATCAAAACAATGGAGATTATGAAAGTAAATAAAAAAAGTGGCTAATGTATGAAAATATTAAATATAATGAAATGCATGAAATACACAAATTGAAAAACAACAAAGTGATCTTTGCATTCATTCATTCAGTTGGTCGCTTGGCTGGTTGGTCAGTCGGTCAGACAGACAGACGGCTACAGGCGGAAAATTAAACGTCATTAGCATTTTACACCTAATGTAATGAGTCTCACCGCTATTGTGCAAGAGCCAGCTAACTAAACAATAACAATAATGCAAAAAAAGCAAAAAAAACAACAGAAAAACATTTACAAAATGTGTTTCTAAATTTCACACTACTCAGTCTGCCAAATTGCTGCCACTTTTAGATTTTCTTGCTTGTCAATTCTTTCTAACAAGTTCCCTTTTCGTTTGAGCTAAGCCGCCCATAAGCAATGGCTTTGAGGCAAAAAAACACGGATATTTTCCACTTTTTTTTAAGGCAGAAGGTGTTGTTATTGGAGCATTTATTAATATGGAGTGATCACTTCAACATGAAAATGAGAACTAGTTCGGTTTAAGACCCTGCAGTTCAAAATTACTGTATTAACTGAATTTCAATAAAATGTGGTTGAAAATATTTGAACTATTTTTACTATTTTCAACTAAAAGAAACTGGCTAGAATCTTAAAGATGCTGAGAAAATCTTAAAACACACTGTAATATTTCTTCTCTAGACTAAAGTGTAAAAATCCATAATATGGAAAACCTTAAAATAGCTGATTTAGAGCTGTAGGCGGCATGGAACTTCTTTGATAGTGCAATTCTTCTTATTAAAGAAAAAATAAGAAAGAAAACTTCAGATTTTTTAGAATTTTATTTCAGTTTGACAATTGTGAAGCACTTGGTATCTAATCTGGATGACAGACTAGATGTGATGGTGACATTTCTAAAACAAATCGTCTGTTAATCACTAGAATTGTTCAACTTAATAGGAACTACCGATACGAAACGAGTATGACACCAGCTACAGCGGCTTTTATTTTAAATAAAAAAAGAATTAAAATTCATGAATTCGATTCTTCCTATTGATTGTCCTCTATGCGAATTTAAAAATATTTGCCGCATTCCGAATCGACTGAAAAAGGACATTCGCAGCGCTTCTCATTTGTGCATTCATTCCACCATTCATTCAATGACTCCGTCCGTCCTCCAGTCCAACAATCCGTACGCCTGTCCATTCTTCCGTTCGTTTGTTCATTTTTGCAGCAGAATTCTTTCCTGTCTGCTGCGCAGGCAACATGTGTCGTTGTTATTGTTGAGTTATTCTTCTAATAGGATTAAAGTATTTTCGCATTTGTTTGCCTCTCTCCGGTTTTTTTTTTTTGCTATCGAATAATTTTTTGGTTGCATTGTATTCGCTTGCATTTGTCCTTCTCGGTTTGTTGTTCATCTTGTTAATTTTTTTTTTTATTTTTGCTTTGTATTTTTATTTTGCTTTGCTTGCGCTTTCAATTTAAAATGTGTTTCTCTCCTTTTGCTTGCTGTCCATCACATTTTCGCCACTTAAACATTGTGTGCAGTTTTTCCGCAGTTGTCTTATTATGCAAGCAAAACACACAAACCGTGTCAACCCCCAACGATTATCACGATGCTGATGACGATGGTGGGCAAATTTTAATTAAAGGAAAAAATTAATAAAGAGACCAACGCTGTGAACGCTGGATGAAGATGTCGCATTGATAACAACAACGACTGCGACGCCGACGCCACCATCACCAACACCATCACCGACACGAACACCGACACCGTCGACGTACGCAGGAAACACTCGTAACGACACAAATCTGAAAAGTGGCAATCGCTCATCGAACAGCCGCCATCATTTGTCGACGGTGCGAAATGTCTTTCACTCTTCGTGCTTGAGCAAAGTTGAAATCAAAAACGAGTGCTCAATTCTTATTAAAGCCAGCAGCCAGCAGGCAGAAGGCAACAGCCAGCAGCAGTCAGCAGCAGCAGAAGGCAGCAGCGTGCAGGATGCGTTTAGCATGAACACGCTTGTTAGTACCAGCAAACGGCAAACAGGATGCAGGATACGCGACAATGTTGACACCGTGCGCTGCGTTTGCCTTAGGTAGAGTACATACATCAAAAGCATATACATATGTACAAAGGTATGGTGCTATATGCCATAAACGACGTATGACACTTAGCCAACTTAACCCAACCCAAGCCAACGTAAATCAACCCAACGCCACGCTGTTCATTCCATTTGGTACCATGCCATGCCAAGTCATGGCAAGCCAACCCAAAGGCAACCCAGGCCGCTTCGATGCATGCGTGTCGCTGGTCTATTTAGTTTAATGTTATGGGAGCAGTTTGTACATACGTTTGTACATTCGTGCATATAAAAACAAAATGTGGCAAATGGATTTGCTGCCGCAAGGCTCATGTGCGACATACTCAGCGACAAGCTTATAACAACACCAGCAGCAGTAGCAGTAGCGGCAATTGCGATTATAGTAAACCAAACTACACCGAAAAAAATCAATTGCGATAATCGAACGCATCAGATTTGTGCCAGGATTGTGAAAGATTAAACAGTGCTAAGAGCTGCTTCTGCTTGTGACATCCGAAATAGAAGAGATGGAGCCAAGATGGCTGTAATAGAGGCTGCCAATTATTGAATTGAGTGGGCATTTCTCGCTGTGTAGTGAAATGAAATACGAAACGAGACGACTTGCTGATAAAGCAGCAGAAATAACAAATGAAGAGCAACACAAACACGTCGACAAGGACTCTGCGACACTACAACGAACTAAATTAGATCCGAATTGGGTTTAACCAGTGCGACGCGGGGTGCACAAGTTCAACCCCTGCCACCGATCTGTCACTCCCTTGGCTTGTTCGCTGCGTTGCGTTACCATTTTCAAGATGAGCGGCGTATAACTCACAGCAAATGATCATTGTCACATTTTACGCAGCAGCACATCGTCCGGTTGGGTTGGCCTGGCCTGGATTCGATTGGGTTGGGTTGGGTTGCCTGGGATTGACATTGGGAATGGGCAGGGGGTGAAAAACAAATATTGCAACTGTTTAGCAAACGCAACTACAACAGGAACAGAAACAACATTAACGATAACAATACAAAAAAAAAAAAAATAACAAACAAAAACAACAACAACGATAAAACTACAAAAATTATAACAATGTGAACAATTTTGAGAATACCAATAAAATAATGGCTGACAATTATTCACGTAGAGCGAAAGAGAAGGCGAAAACTATAGTGAGGAATCATCTCACAAATTCTCGAAAAGGCAGCCGCTGCTTAGGCATCTGTCGGGTTAGGGGTGATCTACCTCGTTATATAATTTTATGCGTTAATTTTTGAGGCCATCATTAAATTAAATAACACAAAACAAATAAATAAACAGACAGAAAGACAGACAGACTGACAGACGTTGTTACGGACATTTCGCTCTACTTACATAAGGGTCGCCCTAAATCGCTCACACACATGCACTCGACAACTGTCTACGACTAATGCCACGTATCCGGGGTTCTTCCGATCGCATTTGCTCATTTCCCGCATCTGCGTTGCCAGTTATTCGTTACAAACTGAGATTTGCCATTTGAACATGTTCTACGCATAAGCCAAAAATGAGTCACTATGCTATTGTGAAAATGCGATTTGCTAGCATGTCGACTGAAGCATCAAAATGCTGTTCAGACCATCGGATGGCTGGTCAATGTATTAATTTTGATAAAATAGAACATTTTCAGTAATATTTCTATCTAGAAAAAATATGTATTCTACGATTATTATCGAGAAAGTAAATATGCAATTGAAGTTCTATTTAAATAAGAACTAAAACTTCAGAATTTCTTACACTTAGCTTTACAGCATTATTTACTTTTCTATAACAAAACACTTTGACCTCCCTTTAATGTCCATTGACTGAATGCGCCTAAACTCAGAACTATTTAATATTTACATATATTAACAAAATTGCGACAGGTAAGTTTCTGCTGCACTCAATATTTTACATCAAAATGTATGAGCTCCACGACAACTGACATTATTATGCCATATAAAGAAAACGTTGCGTGTTATTTATTTGCGTTTGATCCATTTAACATGCGATCAGGTGCGACTACCAATAACACACAGCAACAACAACGACGACAACAACAACAACAGAAACAACTGCAAGAACAACATTTACAAGTGCGGCAGCATTTGGTCTGTCATGCAGCTAAGCCCAATGCGACCTTACACCGGCACTCCATAAAATCGAAACCGCCCAGTGGATAAACGACAACCCATGTGCTGCGCGTATCCATCCACTGTGTGCGGATAAGCGCACACGTCTGTACGAAAAGTTTTCGGTTGTTTGGTCGGTTTGGTTGCTGAAACGGCAACGATTATTCCTCCTGATTTATTTCGTCTGCAGTCGCAGTGTCGAGTCGTGTAGAGTCAAGTCGAGTTGCGTTGAGTGTGTAAGCTTGGGAGTGAGCGCTTAATTGCTTTGTACGAAGTCGTACTCGCATTCGCATTCGAACTCAAAGTCGCAGTTGAAGTCGCAGTCGGTGAAATTGAGTCTGGTTACATTGTTGGCGACACGCTAGACACACTAGAATTCTGCCGAAGCAAAGCGGAGTATGAACTCGTATTAATAAAATTGCCGTTATGTCACGCCTTTCGTACAAAATCCAAACTCCCAAAGTGTGGAAGTCATAGCCTACTAAAAAATACCTATGAAAATCACCTTGTATGAAAAAGTCGTTTTGTTGATGTTGGTGTACTGTTGGCTTTCTATTTTTTTTTTTTTTTTTGTTTTTGCGACTAAAACGAAAACACATGAAAAATACATAAATTGTTCTTGTTGTTATCTATCATTCGCCAAAGTAGTCTGTTGTTGTTGCGGGGGTGGTGTTGGTTTGGTAGTTAGTTTTATTTTTCCATAGAGGCATTTGCTGCATTAATGTGCGCTGAAGCTTTGTTTTTGATTTACACAAAAAATCACGAAATGTTTTTTTTTTTTTGTGCCGCATATGTAAGGAAACCTTTTTAAGGTATGTCGGGTAAATGTTGCGAGTTTACGCGTTTTTAGTTTAGCTCAGTTTATCACTTTTCCAATAAAATATAGTGGCCCAGTGTGCTTTGGTGATGGCGTTCTGGCATGTTAATTAACCGTTTTGTACAGAACTTTTATTATACATTCACATGCGCCACAATATATGAAATGATAGGAAGTAGTAAAACAATTGCAAAATCTGCCAGGCGCTAAGCATTGCCATGGCACTCTACTTGAGCATTCAGTCATATGCACATATATACATACATAGATAAATAACTATAGAAAATTTTGGCAACATTTGTTTACTCGAGCACCAATCTCATGTACTAAAAACTATTTTTTTTATACTAACTTTCGATCTGGAACTCATCTCATAGAAACTCTCCAAATTTAAGTTTAGAGCTTAATTTAGTCGGCCATAAAAATAACTTATGAATATATTTTAATTCTGCCAATCAAGCGGTTTTGAAATTTGTTCAGGATTGAGAATTTCTACGAAATGTCAGCTAATCACAACTACAAAAGATACTATCTGTAATGCTTTAGCTGGATTTCTATTTAGTGTCTATGCATAGCTAGCATGAGGTGTGCTATTCTATAATTTAATTTAGTTGTATTCGGCATGCAGACATATTCCATAAACTGAATCGAAGGTTATCTAGGCTGATAGTGCATATCTGTTGTGTATGCTTTACATTTGACAAAGATATTGCAGATAAAGTTTGTTGATAAAATCAATTAACAATAAAAAAGCGAAGCGAGGCAGAAATCTCATTTGTTTATGATATGATGCAAAATAATATTATCAGAATAATTTGAATGTAAATCGATATAAACCATTATCATTACTCAATTGGTTTTCCATTTACAATAGATAATAAGCAAATTTATAATCATATCGTAAACTTCTACTACTCGCATAGCACTTAAGCAATGGTATCGCCATTTCGACACCTATTTACCAAGTCACACGGATGTCAAATGAGAAAAAGTGGCGTAACGGAATGAATTGTCCATATGGTGATCAAATTCTGTGGAACTCCGATATCAGTGACAATAACTCATTATGTAGGCCTTGATAATTAATCGACAATGTACTTGATTTATTCTACAACTGTGAAATTTCTAAACCAATGAATCCTCGGTTTCAAAATTTGTAACCCGTATTTAAACGAACAGCGAACAGAAAAAGTGTAATTAAGACGAGACCTTTGTTGTATAATTAAAATCGGTCTCTTCATACAAAATTCACAATCTTGCATAAGTAATCGTTTTAGCATTTTCGTACTAAAGTTGAACACAAATGGCAGCAATTCGCTTTGTTGTAATCTTCTAGAGGAATTCACAACTGCAATACATTACTTTTTATCGCTTCCAGTTTTAACTTATGCCGATAAGTGTAAAATTTACAGCAAATTAAATTCCAATTCAATTCAATTATGAGCAATTTATGCGATACAGACCAAATCGGACAGACAATATTTTCGAAAAGACTTTGTTTGCATTTCTGCCTTTATCGCAATGGAAAAGCTGCTTTAATGGATGACGCTGCCCATTGCATGCATGCAAGCTCATCAAAGCAGTCGGTTTAACACCCATGCCGGCTAAATAGCCCCTAAGCTCAGATAAATTATGACGCACCGCGGGTGGTTTATCTGTATCGCGGCGATACACTCGCAGCCGCGACTCTGGATTCGGCTTCGGCTACGGCTCTGGCAGCGGCAACGACAACGGCAAAGTGCAACTTCAGCCTGATCAGAGTTTTAAATTGTTTCTAAATTAATTGTTCACGCATTTGAATGAAGGCATTAAGATGAGAGAACGCGAATTGATTTCGAAATACAAGCGTTCATGTTAGCTGACGGTCGGTGCGCGTGTCGCGTGCCTTGATGACGCCACCAGCACCACCACCATCACCACCAAGAGCCATCCAACCTCCGGCCGGCCGACTCGTGCCTAGTCGCAAGTCACAAGTCCCAAGTAGCCAGAAGTAGCTTTAATTTACCAATCAAAAACTCGTAATTAACCTAATAAGCGACGGAGACTGGCAGGCGATGCAACGCAGCTAAGCAGCGGGTCAACGCAGAATTGAATACGAAAGCGAAATTGAAATTGGAATTGGAATGAAAGTCGTTGGCAATGCTGCATGGATGCATGGATGCATGGCGGCATGGCTGCATACGCAACTTGTGCCCGCTCGCATGCCAATCGCTTAGGCATTTTCCATTGGCTATAATTGATAAGCGTTGAGTGGATTAAACCGAGCAACGCATTTCGAAACAACAAATTATAGCGCCGATCAGACATCGGGCGACTCTGATTAAAACATGAACTTTCACATAAAATAAAATGAGGAAGCACGCGATATTATACGGGCCGTTACCTCCGTAGAGAAGCGATGATCGGGTCGGCCATTACTGCTTGTTCGTGCATTCTCGCAAATGCGAATGCATGTGGAAATTCAAATGCTTTTCGCATTGCAGCACACATGCGGCTGACTGAAAAATGTTCAGAATTTCTATTTGATTTAGTTGTGTTTGCTTTGGCGTATTTACATGCCTTATTCGTCAATAAATTTAAACGGCGATGATCACAAAAGCAGATATCCTGAACAATAACCACAAAAGCGGCCACAAAATCCTTAAAACAACACATCACCGCAAAAGGAAGTAAACATACAAAAGGACTGGCATAAGTAACTGCATTGCAAATATTTACTTAGGATGCGTGCGCACTGGTGAGCGTTGCATGGTTTTGCGCATGCGCAGTCGGATTACCGACGATATTTGTGAAGAAAGACCATTAACCAAAATGCAAACAATAACAGAACAAAACACAACACAACACACTGCAAGAACAGATGGAAGAGACTAAGCACGTTCTAGGGAAGCCACTTTTCACTCCCACTTTCACTTTAAACGTTCATAATATTCATAACACATTTGACAAGATTTCATTTTACACTGCAGTTATCGATAGTTCATGTCAGATTAATTAAAGAATTTTACAGGATGTGTTGATCCGAAGAACATTTCGGGGTCCTAAAGCTGGGAGAAGTCATTAACATCAGCGAACTCACTTTAACTTAAAATTGAATATGAGTTTTAAAAATATGGTTTCAATTTATAGTTGAAATAAAATTTTTGCCTATGATATAGAGACCGACTTCTTATTCGCTGTATACGTATAACAATAACTTTCATCAAATCATCATTTATATTTGATTTGTTTTCCATAGAACGTGGCTATGGCGAGGACATACGGACTTCCCATTGTCTTCTAACCAAACACAGAAAAGTTATGGCCAAAAAAGAAGATTTTGTAGACAACACGAGCAAGAGAGAAAGAACAGGAGACAGGGTGTGAAAATATTCCAAAGCAATAAAATAATAATAGAGAATATCAAAAAGAGAAAAAATCCGTGACATCATAAATTATCAATAATCACACTTTGTTTTGACAGGACGAATGCCGCCTCAGACTCGGTCGGGCATTGTTTGAACGGGATAGAGGCAACGGGACCCAAGCGAGCGACACATACGATGCTCGTTGTCAGCGGCAGTCACAGTCACAGTCACAGTCGCACTGCCTGTCTCAGTCACGGCAACCATGATGCGACAAATGCGTGAAGTCAGCGCCAATCGGACTGAGAGCGCGCGCGTCCTTGTTAGAATAGATGCTGCGAGTATGCCAGGATGCCAGGATGCGCCACTGATGTTTCGCATGCTGTCGTGATGACGAAGCGCCACAATTTCACAATTCACATTTTTTTTTCAGTTATGAACAATGTTTGCTTTAGTGTTGAAGCGATGCGTTTTATTTGAGCGCAAACACGGCCATTCGCATAATCATTGTATGCAGTGTCTTTCCCTCCTCTGTCTCTCTCTCTCGCTCTCTCTATCCTAGGAAATATTTTTATTCTGCATTCTGTGCGAGGAGAACACCTAGGCCAGCGCAGAGTGACATTGAGCTGTCGATGCAATTGAATTTATTGTTTAACATTAATGTATGAATGCGTCTCCCAATCCCTGTAATGCCATTGTCCCTCGAGTCAGCGTGCATTTCCGTATCCCGTGCATGTGTCATCCCATCCCATTAGAGTTCGAATCTGTCTCTTTGTTTGCTCGCCATATGGCCGAGTGCGTTGAATGACGCCGCCGAACGAGGAACGTTGAAATCCTTTTAAAGTCATACACAGTGGCGCGCAGTCGCCTTCGCCAATTAATCTGATTTAATTTGATTCGCATCAAATTAATTAGCAAATTAGTTAAACGTTCAACGTGTGCGCCATTAGAAATGTTCGCATATACGAACATACATAGACACAACTATGAGGAGTGTGAGTAGGCAGAGGCACCGCTTCCCATTTGCATATTTATCAGTACGCGAAGATAAAAATGGAATTGGTACTAACCATTAAACACGCCACAAAATGGAACCATATTAATAACAATGCTGATAAAACCGAATATAAAAATGTCTGTTTGCTCGTTTGCTATTGTTTTTGTTATAGTTGTTGCTGTTGTTGTTGTTGTTTGTGCCTTTTAATTTAGCCCTTTCAGCCTGTCCGGGGCTGCCGACACAACCCAAACGACATCAAAAATTACTGAAACAAAAACAAGAACCACAAGAACATTTACTACAACGGTCACAAAAGCCAAGCCAATGTGGCATGAGAAAGCCTTGACAAGAGTGTGTGCGTACAAGAGTTGCTGATTATTTTTATGGCGTTTTTACACAACTCGGCAGCGCATCGATTGTATCCAATGCCAACACTAAAAGTTCGGTCGTTTGAATACGTTTATCGAAAATGATTTGAACAGACAAAACTCCAATTAACACGGAACGACTACTAATGCCAATATTCAGCAAAGCCTGTTTGTATAATTTATGACGGCTCAGAAAAGCTTTCACTTGAAACTTTTAGTGTTCTCAATGTGGACTTAACAACAGCTTTTATATAATATGGAATCTGATGTGGCATTATGAGATTCAAAGTACGAGAGAGGTTCTAGGATACAATGAATATTAACAGAAAATGTCATATTCTGTTAGGACGACCATAAGTAGAAGATCTTGGCCCCTAGTTTACTATTTGGAGCACATAAGTGAGTGAACGTTCAGCTCTTCCTGTACTTTTGTGGAGTGATGATGAAGAACGACAAAAAAAAACTGTACATTTCTATTAGTTCTCTAACTGCAGAAGATGTTTACAATTGATTTAAATTTTACTGCAATCGAAATTTCAAGCAACAATCCATAACAGTCATAGAAGAAACAATGCATTGAATATCGTTGCATAATAACATATTTTGACAAAACCATTTTCAGTAACAGTCCGCAGAGAATATTCACGCATAAAATTGTGAAAACATAAAAGCCATCAACCCATCAATCCATCGGGCCATCAGACCATCAGGCCATCAAGACGCTCAAAAGCTAACAAACTCCTATTGTGTCGCTGTTCGAGGTTCGAATTGAAAATTAAATACTTATTGATTTGAAATTAACACAAGATAAATGAGAGTTGATTGAGAAGCAACAAAATGTTATTGTTCCCTCGACTCGATGAGCATGTATCAAAACTGGAATTATGCAGCGGCCACGTTGCTGACCACTTCGATGTCTAGATGACTGGATGACGAGCTGCCTGCTGGCGATCGCGAGCACGCGGACAAAACGCTTCAAGTGATTTGGGGCTTGTAATTGAACTACTGGAAACGGCTTCTAACTTGCCAACGAAAACATCATTAGACAGCACATGTACGCACGCCGGGTTGGGCAGGCAGCCAGTCAGCCAGTTAGTCGGCTAACCAGAATGACGGACTGGCTTAGAGCAGCAGGCCAAGGCATTGCAGAAGTCAAGTTAAGCCAAGCCAAACGAGACCAGACCGGCGCAAGAAGCTCTTACTCCTCCGACGCTATGCCAGTTGGAGTAAATGTGTTGAGTGGCAGACAGAGTGTTGATGTTTCTGAGTGTTCATGTTGTTTTCTTTGCATGCTGAATGCTGTATGCTGAATGGTGCTGACTGCATTCCCATTGTACGTAGTCGTACGGCTCGAAATGGAAATGGAAGTGGTAATGGTAAAGGTATGTCAGGTACAGGGCTACAAAAAGAAAACCTCAAAAGAACGACACCTCGCATATTCGAGTATCTGCATTCATATGTGTTTTGATTAATGATGATACATGAAATTAATTTCATAATAAAATCAGCTTCTTCTCGAAAGCAGTTGCTGCTGCCATCGACTGCAACTCGCGCCGCGGCACACATTCGGATATGCGGATACGGTGCTTGGCTGTGCAGCGCGTTGTCTGAATCGTATGAATCGTGCAGCATATCAATATCGCTGCATCATGCTGCACTCCACTTCCAGTTGCGGCTGCTGATGCGGCTGCTGAATAAAATCTCATCAGAATTGAAATATCTTTGTTGTGCTTACATTAGCCTTCGTAATGAGTTGATTGCTATTCGTGCATTCCGTTGAGAAAGACAGAAACAGAGCAATGCATTCGAAGACCGCTGCCTCATCCTCATACTCATCATCATCAACCAAATAATCGTCTTCCTGACTTGTTAACATTGCAGTAATTTCTTTGTTTAACATGTGAGCACCTAACAATGTCGTTTGTCATGAATAACCCATGCAATACTCTACAGATCGGTTCAAAATTTAAATGACTCAGGCAAACCGTTACAAGAATTGTCAAAAAAACTAATGAATGCAGTATGATATGACAATTCATAAATAGACCTTTGGAAGCAACATCTTGAAGATAATGGCTACTGTCAGAAATCAGGATTTCACAATACTCAACATTCATAGACCTACATATGTATATAAAAATTAAACTTTATATGGTAATGTGCAGACGACATCATTTTCTTTCTATTGACATGTCGAGTCAAATGTAAGGAAAACAAATGCGGACATGTGCATCTGTTGAAGTTGGACCAGGCCAGTGTACTTGCAACACATGGTGCCACGAGAGTTTACTGTACGGGTATATAACACGAATATTTAATGTAAAACTTTACTCACAAACATTGAAAATCGTTTAGCGGCAATTACCAACAAATGTTTGCAACTCTTTGAACTAAGCCGATGTTTGGACGCCACTAATCCACGCTTAACCAAAGACATTTCGAGCATTCCTTTGCTTTTGCCGTTGCCGTTGCCGCCGACTTCGCCTCCGTCGCTGCCATGGCTGCCATGGCTGCCGTGGCTGATGTGGCTGATGTGCATGCGCACGCGCACTAAACAAACTATTGGCGTCTGTGTCGGTTTTGCAACAAACGCAAGGCAGTAGACGCATGTGCATATAAAACACTTTGTATTCAGTTAAAACTCAGCTGCAACTAATGCGTCGTTGCGAGCGACAACATTAACAAGGAAAACACGCAAAATATTCAACAACTTGGCAACCAAAGAAAAACCGTGTACGTACAAGTAAACATTTGCACAGAGCCACAGCAGAGGGCAGAGTGGCTAAGAGCCGCATAGGGATTGTCAGAGAGAGAGAGAGCGGAAGGGAGAAAGGCAGTTATATATGTATATGGTATATATGGGGAGGGAGAAAGAGTGAGATAGCAAGCGTTAAAAGTCAAATATGCAAATAAACAAGATACACACAGAAATGTCGAAATGAAGAAATGAAGAAAGGCACACACATGTGTACACATTCGAATGTAGTGTATGCATGTGTGTACGATTTGACGGTAGGTAGGTACCCCTGCCTGTTTTAACCAAAACGCAGTTGTCGCTATTTGCATATTTGCTAATCAATGACTCGTAACTAAACACCAAAAAAGCAGCAATCGAACGACCGATCGCACTCGAACTGAGCAAGCGTCCAGCCGGTCTGCCAGTTTGCCAGTTTGCCTGTCTGCCAAGTGACTGGCAGAGCATCACTCTGACATTGGCAAGTGAGCACGCCGCACATCAGGCGATTTCTATTTGCTGTCATCTAGTGTTAAGTATCCGAAAGAGTAAGAGGAGACAATATTGGTGCTGGTGCTGTTGTCGATCCGGGTACTGATGATGTTGCTGTTGTTAGTATTTGCACTGGTGATGGCGTTGTTGGCACAAACCAAATAAACAACACAGAAAAAAAAAAGAAATGCAGAAATTAAATAAAACGCCGGCGTTGTTTGCACACAACCAACGAACCAACCAACGTACGTCGCAATGACTTTGAGCGGCAGAGCCGTAGACGTCTTCACATCTTCACAGCTTCATGCGATCGAGCGATCGAACGATCACACGCACAACAGAAACTTAGTAATCCGTTAAATGCGTGCAAATAGAAGAACAGTGTCGAATGTCATTATGGATACAGTTGGGCTGCTTTTGACACCACTTGAGTCGCGTTTACACATACACATTATGACGATGGCGGTTGGCGGTTGGCGGATGGCGACTGGACAAATGACAAATAACCTAAGCAGCTGAACACTTGGCAATAACACATACACACACACACACACACAGTTTGTCTTTGCAGTAAGCCATGCCAAGTTTGATTGGCAAACTACGCGAGAAACTGTTTACCATTGCAAAAAGTTTATAAATATGTACACTCAAACTAGGAAGCGAATCTTAATAAATTTAAACATTATTAATAAATAAAATATTTAATTGCAAATACCAATATCTTCAAAAGTGATATGTTTGAAGGTTCTGAGCCGCTTATTTTATAAATCATATATAGACTAGGCCCAAACAACTATGAATCGTATATAAGGTATGCCTAATAAAATATATATACGTAAACAACGTTTTAAACATTTCGATTGTTCTTTTCAAAATATAACAGAAATATTTGAATAAAAGAACTTCCCATGATGAACTCACATCGGTTCGGATAGTTTATTTTAAATTGCTTCTATTAAAGAAATGACGGATATACATTATTTTAGCTGTAGTAAAAAACTTAAAATGTTGTCTAACCTTAAAGCAGTCGTGTCTTAAGTTTAAGTACAATAAATATACTACAATATTGTACCTTTTTGTTCAAGGAGAGTAAAGGTGCAACTCATAAAATTTACCATTTTAATGAAGCATGCAACGGAAGGTGTTGCATCCAAATCAAATAGACAATCCCGTGTATTTTTATAGCACATATAATTTATAATCAGCCCGAGCAGCAAATCGTCTTGGTGGACCTCAAGATCGATGTAAGGCCTATCCCACCGCTATGACTGCATTTTATTTATTCATTCATTGCTGGCGGCTAATCGACAAGACGACAACACGGCAACGCTTATATGATTTGAGGTGATGTGCGCGAACGTGTTATGTTAAATGATGGCCAAATCAATCGAAAAGCCAACTGCATACAGACAACGATTGATTCAAGCCATAAATGGTCGCCGAGCGACGGCAGAACACATCAAGATGTCGCACAGCGACTGCAAAAGGCGAGAAAAGTGCCATTTTCGCGCGCAACATGGACAATGCAACTGACAGTAATAGCGTCGGAGATGAGGCCCCTACGCGACACACGTTACGCGACAGACGACAATCGACACTCAAAGGATTAAACGTCAAACAAAACAACCAACCAACCAACAATCCAGCCAACTGACTGACTGGCTTACAGGCAAACTGACTACAAAATCACAGAAAAAGAAATAAGAAAAGAAAATAAAAGAAGAAGAATAAAAATAAATAAATAAAACAAGTGAATGATAAACAGCAAACAAAAAATGCTTAAACAAAACCGGCGACACTCTCGTCGTGGCCATAAGCGAAAATTTACAAAACAGACATCATACGTATTGACGCGAAACGCTTTCGCATTGCTAAGCGTCTCGCGTGGCATCGGCCATATAGGCACGTCTCCGCGCCCCAACAACGGCCAACGGCCAGCAGAGCCACAACAGTCCGCAGCAGGCAACAGGCAACGGCCGACCGCCAACAGCCACGGGTGCCCTGTGTGAGTGAATAGTGAGTGGTGAGTAGTGAGTGGTGAGAAGTGAGTGCTGAGTGGTGAGTGGTGAGCAGGCACAGCACTGAGCCGATGACAGCTACAACAGAAGCTTATTTGAAGTTCAGGCATGTCGGCGCAATTAAAAAACGCCTTCTTCGGCGCAACTTCTAGATTTGGTATAGAGGCGCAGGTGCGGCATAAGTATGCAACGCGCGGCCCTCTGACGCACTCGCCAAACAAATGCACAATGCGATTCGCGATTGCACGCCTCTTGGCGCATAATCGAACCCAAAGCAACGCACTCGCGCACTTGGGCACTTGCCCACATGCCTACATAAGCGCATGCGCACATACGCACTTGGCCACTCGCACATGAGTGATATGCAAATTTCGTGGCGAACACAACGATCAAAGATCAACTAGTCATCGCATCGGTGGCGTGCTATGCGTGCAATGCGTGCAACTGGGCCCGTGCAGCGTCCCTAGACGCCATCGAATGCGAGAACAAGTTGCAGAACAGCACCGAACACGTTCCACTGCGCTAAGCCAACAACACACTTCGTTTCACTTTACGACTGCAAGCAAGCAAAGGTCGATTTGTTGTCGTAGCGTCTCCGCTGGGGGTGGCAGCGGTGGCGGCGGCGTTGGCGTCTTGTGTTGGTGTCACTGGTGCGATCGTTTGTACGTTCGTTGGTTCATTCACAATGCCATCGTTACGCGTAAGCGATGAATAAGGCCCACCGGAAGTGACCATTGATATGTTCCTGCAGTGAAGAAGAAGAAAAAGAGGATGAAGAAGCAGGCAACGTAACGGATTTTCGCGCTTGTGTGGCCGTTTGCAATTGGGTTATGTGCAATTTTGCAAGCGGCTGAGTCATGCCTTTCTGGCACGAGTTCATATGCGAGTTAAACGCTGTTTGACTTTGAAGATTTTAACGTGATACTCGAATTTGAGCATCATAGTACATGTTATTTATGGAAATTGGCATACTTTCGTGAGGTTTGGAAGTACAGGCATACCCCTCTAGTGTTTTACCATTCTAAACACAAAATTAATTTCTTACATAGTTCACTCAGCTTTTACCAAATAGCTGTATTAGCTCGATTTCTTATTATAAAAAAAAGGAATTCTTAGGCTATTTTCGATATTGAGATCTATTCTTTTATTACCATTCTAATCAATTTCGCAAATTTTTTTACTTCTTGATAAGCCTGTTGTATCTCTTTGTTTTTTAATGTTTCCTTATTAAACTTATGTCTCAATGTCTTTGAATGCTGTATCATAATGGAATTGTTCGAAATTTAATTGGCGTGCAGTTGAATTCGATTTGAAATTTTATGTCATTATTAGAATGAGAGAATCAAATCGGATTTAAATATTTATTGTTTCTTTTTAATTTTCCCTTAATTTCTAACCGAACTATAACGAATCCATACTAATCAAAATAGTGCCAAAAAATAGTATACTTTTCCAAACAAATAAAGAGTTTAAACAAAAATTAATCAGAGTTCGAATAAATGAAATATGAGGAATCTGTATAAAGATTTTTGGAACTACATAGGTCGTTTGATAGGGTGATAACTATTTTGAATATTTAATTTTCATCATGTTATATCAAGTTGTAATATTTAAAAGATTTTAAATGTGTCTGAATGAAGTTCCACTCTCTCAAGATAACTAAATAAACACCATTGATATTTTTAGGATGCAATGTGAGACACCTTGAGTTTAACAACATTGTAGCTAAATCTGCAAGCCAACTTGTGAATATTGCTGTTAAACACATAAGCACAGGAACTTCTGAACTACGTATATACAAGATAGAGAATTCTAAGACAATAAAAGTTTTGCTTGAAATTTAATTGATTTATTTTTTTATTTTTATTACCCACTTGCGGTTGATCTTGATTTTCTGCAAACGTCTAAGACGTGGCGTGGCCTGACATGACAGGGCGAGGTGTTATCAAGAAGCAGGTAAATATCCACCTTCGCTATGCCAAAGACGGTAATTATTTCTTCGCGCTCTTTGCGCTTGCCACCAGCACATTCCCGCGTCCACGTCGCCTTCCGCACCACCCTCGCCTTCAGCTGCTACAACGTTTTGTACGATTTTGTTCCGAGAAAAGTCGTAAAATTACTGCGTAACAACTGCAACAAGGTGTAATGAAGGCGGAACGCTGCCAGTTTGCAACTTGGCTCTCAGGCGGCTCTTGGTGTGGCTGCTACTGCTGCTGCTGCTGCTGTTGCTGTTGTTTTTGCTTCTGCTGACGATGTTAGAAATAGAAATAAAATTGTTAATTGCCGACAGTTGGCTCTATGTGTTGGCGGGATGGCAAGCGCGCGGTCGCTCGGGTGCAGGCGAGTCTGGAGCCGCGAAACGCAACTCTGTTATGCTTTACAGCCATAACAATTTTGTTGAATGTTATTTTACGAAATGTCATGGGAACTGACAGATGTATGCCTTGTACTTACACACATTCACTTAAAATAATTGCAGGTGGAGTCAGCGCTCGCCCGTCTACCGTCTACCGTCCGCCCTCAGCCGTCAGCCGTTAGCCGTCTTTCGACGTCCGTCCCAAAGCGACATTAGACTTTGAAAGCGAGCGAACTGCAACGTAGAACGACGACCGACGACGGCCAACGACTTCACATATTTAGCATACTAGCATAACAAATGTATGTATCTAGATACTCGATTATGTTCTCATATGCATGTTTGGTGTGTGCGTGTGTGTGTGTGTGTGTGTGCGCGTGTGCAGTTGGGTTTGTGGTATTTCTTTAGTTAAGCGGCGGACTTTGCGCCGCTGCATAAATCATTTCTTACCGTTTACATATTAGAATGCAGTTACGATACAATGTCGGATGGACAGACAGACACGCAGACGGACGGACGGGCGGACGGGTGGACGGGCAGACAGCAAATGTGTGTGTTTGGTTGTAATTCGGCGATTATATTCATTCAGCAGGGAATTATTGTAATTTCTAATTCGCATGCAGAACGGCAACCGTATGTGAGTGTGTCACTCGATGCCGCCGCCGCCACGTCGTTTCGCTCCTTCGCTCATGCGTTTCTGCTCGAATCGAGGCATTAGCAGCTGAGGTACATGTGTTTTCGCCCAAATCTGCGTTACGTCGACGCGATCACGTAGCGCTGCGAGTGGAGTGCGCACGCGCATGGCTGCGCTCCACGTTGCCGCTTTGCCAAATCCTCTGCTTGGTTATTGAAATCACGCGATTTCGCCTGGTGTCGCCAAACGTCACTCAAACAGCACTTCAATCAACGACAGTCAGCGCAACAAAAAAAAATAAGCAACAAATACAAGCAAAAGAATTAATAAAGTTGACTGTTTTCCGCTTATGCAAAATATCAACAGAAATTTCTTCAATTACATGTTGCTGAAAAAATGCACAAGTATGCTTAGACGTGGGACAAGGCATCACGTGTACGAGCTTCTGAGTGAAGCGGCGGACTTTGCGATAGTAAAGGAATAAAAGTATAATATTAAATTATATATTCATATATAAGCACACGGTCTTAAAATGAAATTTGAACAAGTTGACCAGATCGAAATTTGGACAAATATGAGGTGTCTTCAAAATATTTAATTCATCTATAGAGTAGCTTCGCTCCTATATGCTATCATGCCCCATTGGGCTGTTCTGCACATCTACAGGTCGGACAAGTTTTCATTCGTGTTCCTTGGCTTGTACCTATGTACTCCATTTACTCTATGCACGAATAGATGCATGTATGTACATAGTAATACATTTATTTTTTATTTTCTCTTGTTTTTATTTCAATTTTCTTTTCTTTTTTTTTTTTTTGCATTTGCACTTGAGCATGTTAAGTTTTGCATTAACTAGGCGGAAAATGCATTTCTACACTGTTCACGCAAAATGCTGATAATGAGGAGGCAATTATCACTTTAGTTGAGAGTCAAACATGTTGTAAGCACAATTTTTATTTTATTATTTTTTAGTTTTTTCATATTTTGTTTTTGCTTTTTAACATTTCTTAGCCGTTGTCTGCTGCACTTAAGGCATGTTTTTCGTAATGTCTGTCCGCCTGTCTGTCTACCTTTCTATCTCCGACTTGACTTTAGTTGGCGAATGTATTCATGTCATAAATAAATATTTTATTTAATGTTTTTTTGTTGTATTTTTTTTTCTTTCGCTTTTTTATTTTTATTTTTATTTTAATAAAAAGCAGCAGACTACACGGAAGTGTGATAATCCATTTCGTGCATTAAATTTAAAACAAAAACAAACAAAAAATCGCGCGCTCAGTCGCTTGTTCGTTGGTTCGTTGGCTGATTCACTTATAAAGATACAACACCGCTTTGCACCTGGTTTGACTCGGCTCAGTGGAAGCCCCGTCGCAGACATGAGAAATAATATGTAGTTATTCCAAAGACCAGACCAAGCCAAAGACAATCACATGAGCGAATGAAAATAAATATAAAACATAACGATTAGGCGGGCCTGCTAATAGACAGGGCCGAAAATTTGCATAGGCAATGAAGATGTTTATTAATTATTGGGTGATTCTGTCTTACAAGTTTAGCTTAAGGGATGAGTTTCATTCAGAATTATTTAGAACTATGTATTTAAGCTAATTTGATGAATTAAAGTTAGATATACCAATATTATTAGAATTTACATTACACAAATACGTAACAACATAGGCAAATCTCTCAATAGCTCTTTTAATGGAGGGTAATGGAGGAGATCATCGCATAATTACTAGATATTGTCGATATACTTGAATCTTAGATATCTTCTAAAAAATAAAAGCGTCTTAAAAATAATATCTTATTGAAAAAAAAAAAAGTGCACCGAAGATCTAATCAATAGAATTGTTTTTGAATAAAGTTACAGATTTTAAGAAAAGTAAAGAAAGAAGCCACAAGTATCAGTCTCTTACCCTGGTCACACCTTGTTTAATTCATGATTGATTTTTTTTTTATTTTTTTTATTTATTTTAGTTCTTAAAATAATAAGAAAATATAAAATACATTTAACTTTTAAAATAATCAAAAACTATTCAGCCTTGTCCTTTTTAAATATTATGAGTGTCCTGTAATCGTAATTGTTCTCTGAAAAACCGAGCTTTCAGTTGAAGTATATCTGGTGACTGCTTCGTTGAATCTGTAATAATATTCTTATTCCATAAAATCAAAGATACGAGTCTAATTTTCTTGTATAAATACTTGGCTAATTGCGTATTTGCTGCTAAGACAACATTGTGGTGGCCAATTTGCGATATGGCAATGTTCCCCGTTGCATGTACTAATGTGCACTCATCTTGCCTGGCGTGCGCACCTGAGCAACCCACATGGCCCGCAATGCCAGCCGGATCACAGTGAGCACAACACGGTTTCGTTTGTTTGGTAACTTGTTGTTCCATAAACAAGCTTGTTTATTGTTTTCATGCATATCTTTTTGTCTTTTCTTTTTTTTTTTGTTTTTTATTTGTTTTAAAGTGCTTACACTCAAACACACTTGCATACATAAGCGCGCAAATATATACGTAGGTTGGTGTGCGTGAGAGTGTTTGAGTGTGTGTGTGTGTGTGTGTGTGTATAAATTGGCTCATATATTTATGACTTTGCCCTAGAGTGGTGCGACTACGGGAGCATCTCCAACTGTTTTCGTCTGCATTAATTTCTGCAACATTTGCAAAAGTCAATAACACACCCGCAGCAGTTTGCGGCGGCAGCGGTAGGGGTGTCTAAAACAAAGCCAGCCAAAGCGCAAGAAAGCCAAAAGCTGAAAGCCGAAAACTAAAAACTGAAAACCGAAAGCTGAAAGCCACAGCGAAATTACACACTATGCATGCGATATAGTAAACGCTTTTAAAATAAATTTAAACAATTAAATTGGGTTCACAGCAGCGAGCCGAGTTTGCAAAATTTGCAATTCCAAACACCGGCGATCGTCGGTTGCATGGCCGGGCAGCAAGCAGTGCGGAGCGGAGCGGAACACGCTGCCGCAGCGGTGAGCAGTGAGCACTGAGCGGAGCCGAGGGCGTTGTCGGCGACTGGCTTCATGGACACGTGTGACATTGAGGCGCAACAGCGACTGAGACTGCGACCGCGACTGCGACAGCGAGAGTTGATGAAGCCGCCTGCACTGAAGCTAACGCTGCCGCAAACGACAACGCCAACGTCAATGGCAGCAGCAGCAGCGTCAAGCGTTGCAACTGTTGCTCTTGTTTGTAAAACACGCAAAAGGTCACAAACTATCTGTGTAGAGTAGCGACCTTTGACGTGGTTGCCGCACGTTCGCTTATTCGCACATTATGCCAAAACACTTGCCAGCCAACTCGCAGTGGCCGTTGTGGCGGCTGTGGCGCTGGCAGCGGGGCAATGGCGGCGAATCGACGACGACGACGACAACGACGACGATGAGCATTAATTACAATGCGAGTGCAAATTGCACATAGGCAATTAATTAATTTACTCGCACCAGCCGCACTGCCATCAACATCCACCCGCTCCTCCCTGCTCGCTGCTCACTGCGCACTACCCACTGCTGCCTGCGCTCTGCCCCTGTGCACACGCAATCGAAATCGAACGCTTACACATCTGCATATGCGACGACGTATGTTTGCACGTATATGTATATGCGAGCATGGACGTGTATGTGAACTTATTTATTGTAAAGTTGGCAAGTGTGTGTCTGTGTGTGTGTGTGGAAATGCACATACACGCGCATATACATGTTTGTCGCACAGTATGTACGCTTGAACGTATGTATTTAGTGTGTCGTACAAGTGCGAGCGAAATACACATGTACATCTGATGTCGACACATGTTAATTTCATATATGTTCATTTGAATGGTCAGTCTGTCGGTCTGTCTGCCGGTCAGCCGGTCGGCTGGCCAATCCATGTTGAAATGCGGAGCGCGGTCATCGACTCGATACCATTTCCCTCGCACTCACGCATGGGCCTAGCAGCAGTCCATAGATTACTTAGTCAGTCAGTCAATCTAGATACAACTTTGTATTATTATTGTCAGGGGCAGTGTCGGTTCTGTTACCTTGAATGCATAATCGTTTTCTTTGAGTGTATAATTGATGCCACGTGTATGACTAATTTTGCTATTTAGCGATTTTGTCACACAAAATGTAAAAATCGCATTGTTCAATCAATTTAACGTAAAGAAAACATGCATCGCAAGTCGACTTCACACCCGTTTCAGTCAGTTGCCTTACTTTGCATGACAATTTGTGTGTTCAGATCTTTTAGGATATCTGAGTAATTACTCAGAAATACTTCAGATTCGGTACTGGGGTCGTGAATATTTAAGATGACTGAAATAGGTTGAATATTCATAAACATTTTAAAATTTAATGCATTATTTGAAGCTATTGAGGCTCGAATATGATTTCGAATTGATTACTTCTTGTAACAATCAAAGTGTTTTCGAATCACTTTTTTATCCGCATCTTTTTTTTATTTTATCAAAAAAAAAAAAAAAAAAATTTTCGTTAAGTCGATTTTTACATGAAAAAAACTAATGTGGATATAAAAACTTCTGTATTTGAAGTGCTTTAATTTTCAGAAAATACCATGTTTTTAAGCTCTGTCATATTGTTTTGCTTTACATATTATATATACATATTACTGTTAACAGAAATTACAATACAATCAAAAATAGTTTGATTCTTTCCAGAAAAGATACATATATGGTTAAGTTTATTTCATTCTTGTTTTGTTTTATTTTTTTTTTTTTCATTTTTGAAAAACGGAATTTTTTGAAATCCAATGAATGAATTAAAATTCATTTCTTTTATGACTTTTCTTTACACTACTGATACCGGTTGATTCTGCAGTATCCCTATTCGTCATAGAAGTTTTATTATAAAGAGTAGCAGATGAATAATCCTATAACAGAGAAGCTTCTTGTATCTTTGAGCTGCAAAGTCCATCATTAATAAAATCAGATGATGTCTTGCCAAAGACGGTTTCTTATATAAATTTTCCACAGCAGTGTCAAAACATAATTTGGCGAATAAAAATGGAAAAAACTAGAGTATACCTCTGCTAAAAAATTAAAAAAAAAAAAAGGGAAAGAGAAAGAATATAAATAAAACAAATAAAAAAAGCTGGTCATCGGTCTGAATGCAATATTTGCACGCGGTATGAAACTTAAACTATGTCAAAAACTGCGACGGAAGCGCAGAAAATAAACCGACTAAAAAAAAAATAAAAATTAATTGCAATATTTGTGGTCAGCAGGTTTTTCATCAATTAAAAAATAAAAACTGTTTATGCTCATTTGTTGACTAAGCGTTTTTTCGCGTATTGACCAACATTTTGTTTTATTTGCATTCGTATTCGCTTTTTATGAATGGGTAACTTTTTGTTTTCTGTATTTCTTTTTTTTTTTTTTTTTGTTTTGTATTTGCTTATTTTTATTGATTACAAAATCATTATTACGTGCATTATGCAAATTCGATCGATTGTTTAAATCGATGTTTTTTGAATGTCAAATGCAAATATGGATAGAGATCAAACGCGTATCGTAGTATAGCGCACAGTGTCTAGCGCGTTTCGGCAGTCGCCGTCTCTAATAAGTATTCGATCACGTTTCCAAGACTTCCTGTACAGCTGCAAGCTCAAAAGTAGACGAACTCATATCGTGGCCGTAGTTCGCCGTCGCAGTTCACCGTCCATCGTCGCAGTCAATGTGCGCTCAATAGAGGCAATATACGAAAATGCGTAAGCAATGAAAAATAACAACAACAATAAGAAGAATAGCAGCAACAACTGCACGAATCGTTTAACGTAACCAAACAAATATTAATTAAATTCTATTTTTTTTGGTTTTTTTATTTTCTATTTTCAAATGAAGCCAAAAGCCAAATTCAATGAAGCAGTAGAAGAACAAGAACATTCCCGGGCACTGAGCAATGCGTCGAGAATGGGTTAAGCTCGGTGTCTTAATTGTTTATTGTATATCGCTCGAGAAAGTGGCGAGCGGCACACTCAAAGATTGGCAGTCCGTCAGTCTAATTGACGAACTGACTGACAAGAAGCGCTCAACGCAGTGGCGAGCGGCGCAGCTAGGACGGACTGGCGGCAGGCAGTTAAATGCGGCAAGGTGTGTTTTAATAACAACAATGCGTAACCCTTTACGTGCTGCGATATTAATCTTGCCTCGAATAAATTCTAAATTGCTGTTCCAATATCGTTTAACATTCATTTAACTGCCGTTTCATACATCGTCTCATGCACATATGGTGTGTGCTTATGAGTGTTGAGTGTGTGTGTGTGTGTGTGTGTGTGAACGGTGTGAGCGGTGTGACCTTTCGTCGACTGGAGACCTCCAACGGTGCTGCGCGGCGGCTCATGATTCGGGGCACGCAGCCATACCAGAAGTCACTTCACCGTACATCCGATAGTGGGAGATGTCCGATAGATAATCGCACTGAGAATACCGCAGCGGCTGCGTTTGTTGTCCATTATCGTGTCTCGTCCGCCTCGCAAGCCAAGCCCTGAGCTACTTACATACTGGTACTTTTTGTCAGGCTGTCCGTCCACTTGACTGGCAGGCAGGCGGCTCAGTTGGCCGGCTACTTGTTGGTGAGACTGTAAGAGCATAATTAATAATTTTTAACATCGCTTTCGGTTGTCATGCAGGCAATCGTCAGGAGGCCTTATCGGGTATTACGTGAAAGCTTTGGGAAATCATTTGCCTTAATCAAATATTATTAAAATTATGGATTCAACTTCAAAGCTTTATGTGTTGGTTGCGCTTGGCTTTATCAAGCGAGCTTCCTTCCTACAATATTTTCTTTAAAATATGAATTTTGTTATTAGATTATCTTTATTTTATCTGCCATATACGCATGCATATTTGCATTTAACTTCAGAAGTTCAATTTGGAACCTCTCAACATTAGTAAAGCCATTCTTCCAAGTCACCGTTATTTTTTTAAGCAATTCGAAGATTAACAAGTTGGTAACACATTTGCATCTGTCAAATTTTATTGTTTCTATTGAAATAAAAATCTGATTTTGTTACGAGAGCCTTTAGTCCAATGTTGTGTATGAAATAGTTTTTGCTTGTTTGAAGATCCTAAACATGTTCTCACAGTTCACTTGCCTGAATCCCACTATGAATTCGGTTTGTATTCTTAAAATTAATAAAGTGGACCTAATGAGCTAATTTTTACGAGATGCTAAATTGTATCGTATGCTAAAGGTATGTGTCGCGAATTTCGGTGTAACAAGAGGACCACAATCAAAATTAAATAACAAAAATATTTTTTTGGACTTCAAGATATTATTTATCATTTTCAGTCCTAATTTACTTTGATGACAGAAAGTCAATAAGTCACAGTTAGCATTTAATGGTAGATCATAGGCAGTGGACTTATTGACCTTAATTATTAGCATAGCTATAAAATGCATAAAAAAAGCTAAAAAGGAGCATAGAAAAAATGTAGCTTAATAAACAACCAACTTCAAACTTAATTATTTTATGATCCTTGTTGCATGTTTGTTCTGTGGAAGTTCTAAAGCATAGAAGCATAATTAATGTATTAGTTATTGGGCTATTAGCAAATGTTATTTTCACATTGTCATCAGCACCTCATTATGAACATCTTAGATAATATTTATGTTTAATTTGAAGTTTCCTCAACGGTAGCCAACATGCGTCACCTTTTGGCAGCGCTATCAACGCCTCCAATCTACAGAAATGAAAAACGAAATTGAATAAAAACCTACAAAAAACCGAAAAAAAAATTACTCATTTCCACTTCCAAAGAAACACTAAGCACACCGCCAGGGCCATTGCTGCTGGCTGCCACTGCCACTGCTGCTGCCACAGCCGATGCCGATGCCGACGTCGCAGTCTCTGTCACAAGCGAGCGGTGATGGTCTTTGGCAGCGCAGCGCAGTGCAATGCAGCAAGCGACTTAGCCGTACATGGTTAGCTGAGCTGATGAGTAAAAATGTTTGTATCTGAGTTGGAACATCTCATTCGCATTCATAAATTTTGAATTTGGATTCGCTTGCTTAAATGTTCGTTTGTGGGTTTGCTTGATATTCGTGGCCGAAATTCCTAAAAGCAATAAAATGAAATTAAGCAAAACGGCATTTTAATAATGCTTCCCCTTAGACGGCGGCCGGCGGCCGGCGGTGGTCCGCGGAGTTCGGCGGTGGCCGACTGCGATGGCTTGTTCAGGTGTTGTTGTCGATTGTTGTTGTCGACTGTTGTTGGCGTTTGTAATGGGCTATAATGGATCTTCCTAACAATTTGATGATTTATGTTGCTCACCTAGCGGTTGTTTTCTTCGTTTCACTTCGTATCATTATTCTTTTCGTTTTCGTTTCGTTTCGTTTCGTCTACTCTTACTCATTATTAGGTTTCTCGTCTTGTTTTTGTTTTTTATTCGTTTTAGTACTATTTTGTATTTTATCGACAGTGCATTGTTGTAGTTGCCACTGCCATCGACACCGATACAAACAACAAAACAACAATAACAACAACGACAACCAGAACAACAACAAAACAGGCAACGCTTTGACTTTGGCGGCATTTCATACGCCCGGCTGCGCATGCGCCGCGTTTGTTTTGTCATAATAAACCGCTAAACGGGAGCGTATAAAAAGTAATTTTCCGCACCTGCCTATCGCTGTGTGTTCGTCTTCTCTGTCAGTCGTTCGGGCTTTCTGCCTTGCGTTGGGGATGGTTTCATAATATACGAACTGCCTGCATCTAACGAGCACTTCACACACGAGTCCTGCGCGATCCTTTGTGCGAGCCTTCGAGCCGTGCCGATGATCTGTTCATTTTTTTGTGCTCGGCTAATTGAATATATGCCGACACGCAGTCAGGCCAACTGCTGGCAAAGATGAGTCGATGCTGATTGCCAGATGAGCATTGCGTGAGCGAAGCAGGTTGCCGGCTTTTGAATTATTACGAAACTCATTTTTAGCCTAACCCAACTAACCCAATTTAAACATGACCACTTTATGAGTTTTTTTTTTCGTTAATTGAACACTAAAGAGAATCTGCTACATTATACCCAATTAGAAAACGCTTTGCAGATTCTAGATACAATGGAAGAGTGTTACTTCCGCTTATGCCATTGACTACCTCTCAAAAGTGGCTAAACCGTATAAGAAGAACTTCTTTGCCAAGTTTAAATTCGCAACCCCGAAAACAGCAATTGCGCAGCACACAAAGGATAATGTTTCAGTTACGACATTACAAATTTTGCAACAAACCAAAAAACACACATGTATAAATTGGGAAAGAAAAGGCGCAGGTCGACCTTCGTTGAAAATATTTGGCATAACTTACACATGAGGCAAATCTTCTGGCCGCGGCCATGTCCGGCAATCGTTGGAACGTGTGTTCTGCGCATAAGCAAATCAAAATAGATTATTCAAACAGTAGTGGAAGTGATCGTGTTACCATGTACCGTGGACGATTTGGCTAATAGCCGATCGATGCGTACGTGTGTGCATTAACGAGCCCCACGATAAATGGGTTGTCGCCGTGCCGCTGTGCCGCTGTGAGCACCAATTGCCAATCAAAGCCATTACGAACAACAAATGTGTCAGAAATGTTGTCGTGGGCCTTTCATTTACTATAAACTTTTGTCTTGTCTTGTTTGATTTTGTTTTGTTTTATTTAGTTTCGGTGTGTTTTTGTTTTGTCTTTTGTTTTTATTGAATTTTTTGTGTTTTTTTTCTTTTTTTTTATATGTTATTTCGCTTTTGTTTCGGCTTTGGATTTGGCTTTGACTGTTTGGGCTACTGCATACAATGCTCGTAATTTGGAACTTTAAGAGCTTTCAATGTGTCGTTTCTGTGCGCGTCGTTGAGAATTTTAAATTAATTACTTTTTTGACCCCACACAATGTTCGCTTTGCCCGCTGCTGCTTATGCTGCGGCCGCTCCGACTTATGGGAGAATGTTCACCATACACTCCTATCGCCACCACACGCCGCCGCTCGCCGGCCGCTGCCATCGCAGTCATCATCGTCACCAAAAGGCATCTAGGTGTAGCCAAAGAAACGCACACGGCAGTCTGGCAGTCCGGCAATCGACAGTCGGCAGTCCGCAGTCGGCAGTTGGCAGTCAGCAGTCGACAGTAAGCAGAATGTCGCTATTAAACATGCCCGCGACGTTTCGAATTGCCGAGCTGACATAATGTTAATGTAATGTTTAGATACAAATTCGGACGCGACTTTGTTCAACCCGATACACCGACGCTCACTCTAACATCGTCACTGGTCTTGGTCTTGGTTTTTGGTTTTTTGGTGTTTGGTGTTTGGCTTTTGGTTTTTGGTTTTGGATTTCGTTTCGGTTCACTTTCGGTGGCTGTGCCCATTTTTTGTCTATTCATGAAGACATGAGCATATTTTGTTTGTAATTTATTATACGAAGTTGTTGTTATGTTTACGAAATTAATTTTATGCTTCTTGTTGTCTCACACAACGGACAAATGGACAGATGGGCTGATGGACAAAGGGACGGACGGACGGACGGACGGATGGCACATACAAACATTCATATTGTCCAAATGAATAATAAAACAAATACCAAGCAAACTAATTCGCTCGCAGCCAAATCTGACTGACTCTGACTACCATTTGGGCTGGTTATTGATTCAAGACGATCCAATTCACGTTGATTTGGCTCGAGTAGATTCATAAGAAACAATTTGCATATGTATTTCTTGTCGTTTAACAATGGATTTGGCAAGGTGTGAATTAATTTGCTCCTCACGCCCTCTTCACGCTCGAGCCGCAATGCTCGACGTCTGAAATGCTCAAAGTGCTGAAATCCAAAGCCACACACATAAAAATTGCACGGCATTCATTCAGATTCTTCTGTTCTGCTCTGTTCTGTTCTGTACAAACATTTTTCCACGAAATCCTCACCAGACTTTTTTT
Source organism: Stegana nigrithorax (assembly GCA_037044495.1). Taxonomy (NCBI): domain Eukaryota; kingdom Metazoa; phylum Arthropoda; class Insecta; order Diptera; family Drosophilidae; genus Stegana; species Stegana nigrithorax. Next base: position 111,233 of record JBAMBQ010004792.1, on the reverse strand, counting down.
TTCAGTTTATTTTGGTTTTTTGTCACCTCAGTCTTAAGCAAGCTCCCCGTTCGCTGGCTCGTTGGATTGTTGTTTCTTATGTTTTTTGCACTGACGCGACTTATCAACAAATCTTTAAAATCGTTTATTCCTTTGCCTGTCAATTTCACATGTTGACACTTTTGTGCCCTGCGATTGGGCTCAACGCTCAATGCTGTTGCCATTTCGTAGCTGCTGCTGTTGCTGCTGCTATGTTAACAACCAAAAAAGGTTTACCATTTGGCCAAGGTAGAGCCAAAAGCCTGACGACAGCGCACCACCTACACACCCCGCACAGCTTGCACATGCCACAGTTGCCGAGCGCGCCGCCACCCCCGCAAGCCTTGGCACTGCGTGCGCCGGGTACATGAAGTTGCCTTTTGGATTTCTTGTCGTTGTCTTTGGCTGTTATTTTCCTCATGGGATTTGGCCGCGTATCGAGCAGGTTGCGGCTCAAGGAGGGGAGGCGTCGGTCATCTGTCGTCATGAATGAAACTTAAGCTTCGGATACAAAAAGCCTTTGACGGACAAACGGAAATTGTTGTCGCCTCTGACGAGCTGACAAAAGCAAAACAATGCACGCCCAGACAGTAATAGTAGCAGCAGCAGCAGCAGCAGCAGGCTGCGACCAGGGTGACCAAGGTACGGACAAAGCAATTTCGAAGCAAGGCAAAAAGCCGAAAAAAAGACAAAAAGAAAATACATCGGAAAAAAGCTTAACAAATCCGCATTAGACTGCAGACGACAACATTGTCTTGGCGGCTTCTACGCTGATACGGTGTGTATTATGTAAGCGCAATGAAACGATGGATGGGATGGCCAGTCAAGGCCTCCCTGTGCTGCACGTAATAGCTACAATCTATCAGTATACTCAATACGAAATCAAAATGATTCCCTTTAGCGCAACCCACTCAAAGTGGCGCCTTCCTGAGCTCAAGTGCAGAGGCTATGATCTCCGCCATCCTAGGCACATCCACACGCCAGCGAGGGTATATTAATGCTGCCCATTCTGCTGCCTCTTGGCAACTCCAAACGAACGACATTGCGCAGAAAGTTGAAGACAAAATATGAAACAATCACCAGCCAGCAAGACAAAATCCTGCAAACGACTGACAGACAAAAGACAAAAGACTACAAAAAACATAAAATAAAACTCACCAAAAAAACCAAAAAAATCAAACAAAAAAGAAAAAACAATATCTGATTTGAAACATCCGGTCGCGATTGTCATTGGCACCTCTGCCAAGCGTTGCTCGTGTGCATCAAAGCAGGCCAAGCCGGGCCAAGTCAGCAAGAAGCAAACTTCGGCTGACGGTGGAGACACAGACGCAGCCGTTGATGGCAATGGTGCCGAAGATGGGCTCGGTAAGGGTGAGGGGTGCATACTTCCTGAGCTCCGTGCCGCTGTTCTGTCGCTTGCTCTGCTTGTGTTGTCGTGTTGTGCGACAATTGCTGCTCTGTGTCGCCTGCCTGCTTCTGTTGCTGTTCGCACTCACACTCCACCCGTTCACACCCGTCCGCCTTCGACGCCTTCTACACCATCCGCCATTCGCCATTCATTGCAGCGCTCTCTGGCAAGTTAGCGGCTAAAAGGCGATATCAATCGGATTCGATTGCAAAATGCGCGGTAGGTAAAAGAATTAACGACAACGACAACGACGACGATGACGACGACGACGATTTTGAAGGTTCTGTTTGGTGGCAAGCAATGCGACAAAAAATCGCGACACGTTATTTCAATTTAAAATGTTTATAATTCAGACTGCTTTGTGTCTGTGGTCCTGCCACAATGCGCGAGCTGAGAGCACAGCACACACGTACCGTGTGCTCACAGGCCAGTCCCCGCGTACGAGGACTCACCGCAGCCAAGAGCGTCGTCTGCTGCCAAGCCAAGACTCCTCAGTACACTTGAACGCCATTTGGTTTATGGTCGGTGCAGGCACGACGAGAGTGCTTAAAGATGTTGGATGCAGCAAAGCCAATTGCGGCAGTTGAGAGAAGTTTCCATGCCACAGTTGAGGCTTTGCTCCCATATAAATGAATTTATTATTATTAATTTATATAATTATTTTAAATCAGCTGTCATATAAGAACCTGCGGCACAGCGGCACGCTATCATAATGCCATAATACCTATTCCTGCCGGAGACAGCACAGCATAGCACAGCACAGCGCCACAGTGAAGCAGTGAAGGCGTGCAGGGGGCAAGTCATTGTCGCATGTGGCAGTTTTATTTGACTTTTGTAGCCGGCAAACAAAGTATTCGATGTTTTAGAGTGTTTCACATTTTTATCGGTTTACGGCTTTATTGTACGTACTCATACTCATAGCCATGCTCGGAGCGGAGCAAGCCAAGCACATTAAACGCCCAGGCATGCGAAAAACAGTCTTCAGCGACTTTCTCGGTCGGTCCGTCTGTCGGTCCGTCGGTGGGTCCGTCTTATGGTCGGCCGGTTGTCGTAGGCATAAGAAGCCAGAAAGCCAGAAACAATGTGTGTGGCGAGTGTGCGTGCGTGCGCTCCACGTCCATTAAATGGCCAATACATTTATGGCCGCAATTACACCCTAAAATTCATATTATAACAGCAAACCGGGGGCGCAGGCGGCCGCATTTGCAATTCATGCCATGCCATGCTTTGCCATTCCAAACTATGCCATGCAAAAGGATTGTGGCTCTAGCGGACGGACCAACGAACAAACGAACAAACGAACAAGCGAACGAGAGTCATACCGCAAAACCAAACGTTTACAAGCAAGACAACAACAACAACTCCGTGAGTGAGAGCGAGAGCGAGAGATGGAGAGGGAGTGTGAGCGAGCATTGCGGGTGTCTGAGTTAAAAACATAATAAAACACAAACTTAAGTATTTGTTTTTACAAACTTGTGTAGTCGCAAACTCGGCTCCTACCATCGTCGCTTGCACTGCCTCCATATGCGCGCTTTGCATTTGTACTCTAGGCCGGCCTGAGTGCTGTTGGCGTTTTGTACTCGTTCTCGTCCCCATCGCTCCCCATTGTCGCCGGCATCAGCAACATCAACAACGTCGTTGCCGTTGCCGTTGTCGTTTTCGTTGTCGTGGACTTAGGCCAGACGCCAGATTATCCACTAAAGTTAAAAGTTTTTAGAAGTCATTAAAACCTTGTAGTGGTAAAATTAATTACTTGTAGTTGCAAACAATGTAACTGAGCCGCAAGCAACACGCTTCCTGCCCGCCCACGGACCGACCCCCATACCGACCCTCCGACCGTGCAGTGGCAAGGGCAAGCGCAGCCAGGGCGCGCCCATCTACCGCCCGCGCAGTGCAGACACAATGGAATTTATGGAAATGCCATGTTTAAGCTAAATACAAAATCTTTCCAAAAATACTTGTCAAGAAGTTGCAAACTTCGGACACTTGCACCATTAAAAATTTTAAATGCCATTAAATGGCTACTACATAAGTAAACTTTAAATAAAATTTAAAACAAAATACAAAACATAAAAACAAAAATACATTCTAATTTTTATAAGGTTTTTTGTTTATTCAGTTACAAAGCATTTTTATAATATAATAATTAGAAGCGTTGAAGTGTCGTCGGCTTTCAAAACAAAACAAATGAAAATAAAAAAGGAAAATAAAAATTGAAAGAAAATAAAAAAAAAAGAAACAACAAAAATGAAAACGAAATCGTTTCGTTTCATTTATTAAATCTTTTGTGGCATTCGTCCGTAACGTCGATCGACATAATGTTTGTTTTGTTCACATTCGGAATCAATTCAATATTCAGGTGGTGCTGATAAGTATCTAACGCGCCACTCGAGCACACATTAGCGCTAGCATTTGGAGAACATTGCTAACCGATTAATAGAGAATGTCGCACCAGCCAGCGCCATCCGCCGCCGCACTCCCATCTCCGCAACTCCACCGCCAACCGCCATCCGCCAACCGGCAACCGTCACAGGCACAGCTACCGCGACTGTACTGTAATGTGCTGTGTGTATGAGTGTGTGTGTGTTTGTGTGTGTGTGTGCTGCTGCTGGTGGAGCGTGTAGGTGGCAGTCTTGTTCCATGTTTCATGTTCCGCGACACAACAAATTTTGTTAACCAGACTGTAACAGTTATTGTTCGAACTGCTACCTACGAGCAGCGCAACAGCGACAACTGCTGCTGTCCCTGCCTCCGCTACGCCCTCGCCCCTGCTTCTGCTGCTGCCTCTGCCGCTATCTCTGACTCTGATTCGGATTCTGACTTTGGCTGACGGCTGCCGAGGGCGGACGAGGGCGCGACCCAATCAGAGCTTTTAACCCGTTATTTATTTTAGCTGTTCATGTTCATGTTCGACTTCGAATGTTCGTTCGTTCATTCGTTCATTCGTTGGTGCGTTCTCCCGTTCTTTCGTTCGTTCGTTCGCTGGTTCGTTGGTTCGTTCTACCTCTTCAGAGCAAGCAAAGCCAACGGCAGCAGTAATGGCTCGATATCACTATCTGCGCCGCTATACGAACATTAGTTACTACATTAAATTAACATTTGGCCTGAACCGTGTAAGTGGAAGTGACTGTGGCTATGGCCATGTCTGCGTCTGCGTCCACGTCCACGTCCGCGTCCGCGCCTGTTACAGCGAATGCGATTGCGTCTGTTGCCGTGTCTGCGCTTGTATTTGAGCTTGTGCCTCTGACTGCTGCGGCTGTCTCCTGTTGCTGTACGCTGTTCGCTGTTGAACACACCGAGTGCGGGTCTTGAACATGAAAATCGAATCGAACTGCTTGTACCCGCTGATAAGGAGTTTATCAGAACTACACCACCACCGAAACAGCACAAACCGAGCAGAGGCAAAACAAAAAACTAAAAAAAAAAAAAAGAATTACAAATAAAAAAAAAACAGGAAAAATAAGAAGAAAAAAACATGAACACGAATTCGAAATCGAATAACACAGAACCGACAAATATGACAACGGTGCACATATGGCCGGCGACCTCTCGCACCCCAACACGCGGCTTCAGATACGCGTTGCTTTGCATTTCCTAGTTGTGACAATGTTATTGTTGTTGTTGTTGTTATTATTGTTGTTGCTATTAGCTTCGCATATAGCTTCGCGATTTAAGCATTTGGCTATTGGCGATTCCACACTTGGCTCCAGACACCGAGAGGCCATTAAACTGTTAAAGCGTTCATTACTTTTAATTATTGCTTAATTGAACACGACGTATTTATGAGTTTGACAAGAATTCAGTGTTCGCGCGTTAATTGCTTTTCAATTTGCTGCGGCATGTGCCAAAGCAAAGCGCCAATGAACCAATGACTCAATGAGCCAATAGACTTCAATTAAGCCTGCACTGTCAATTCTGGAGTTAAGGTAGAATATTTCTACGAAAACACTGTTAAATCTTTAAGTGCGAAATAAACAAACAACATGACATTGATAGATCTGCATATCGAAATTAACATAAAAGCCGATGGCTGACATATCCTATACACAAACACACACACACACACGTACAAGTATCTACAATACATTATAAAGTCGCATTATTTAAAACACGTATGCAGCAAAAGCTGATCTCACGGTTATCTCTCGGTTTTTTAAATTGCCAAGTTAAATAATTACAATTTGTTATTGAAGTTACCTTTGGACTATCGTTTCTTGGGTTTCTTTGCAATTCATAAGATAAAACGTATAGAACATTTCAGTAAGCTGTAGCCTTTGTAGTAAACCCATTCGAATGCTTTCATGTAAACACAATTTTCAACCTGACGTTTCCTGCCAATTGCCCATAAATCAGCGTTTTATAGTTAATTACTTTGATGCAATATGATATGTGGGAGCTGCCTACACACAATCGCATAACGCTTTGATGCCAGAAAATAGAAAAATAATTTTGTTAAACTGCATAAATTGTTGGCAAAAATAGTTCAATACAAAGAAATTGATTAAGCGCTGCAAAGAATGTTTTTTTCTGATTTTTTCAAGTTTGTATGCATATGTAACCGACGATGAGTGTGTAAGCGTATTTACGTATACAGTAAAGAATACCTTCGAAAGTGTTTAAAAGAATGAAATAAATAAATGAAAGAATTAAAAAAAAAACCATGAATCATATTTTGCCAATTTGGCAAAAATGTTGCGAAAAACAAAAGAAAAGAAAAAAAAAATAATAAAAATAAACCAAAACTGAAACACAAACTGAACGGCAAAGCATTTTTACAGTTTTACACTTTTCCGGAAGCATTCAGTCTGTGACACGAAGGCGGCAGCGGCAACGGAGAGGGCAGAGGCAGTGGTAGCCACTGGCATGGCTGCAGTGGTGTTGCTGCTGGTGCTGGTGTTGGTGATGGTGATGGCTATGGTGTGCCGTTGTTTGTGATAAAATCAGCAGCAAAAACAATAATGACAACAACAACAACAACAGCAACAAGAACAATAGCAACAGTAACAACAACAATAATAATAATAATAATAACAGCAACAGCAGAAATGCGATAAGTACATACGTCTGTCTTTCGACAGAACCGGATGAACTATTGGGACCACCCAAAAAAAGCGAAACGCTCGCACTCGCACTCATGCACTTGCAATGAAATGCAACCGTTGCATGTCAGCACTTTATCGCCACTCGATTCGTAGTGCAGCAGCAGAGGAGCAGCTAAAGTACAACAACAACAACAACAACACTGGCAACAACAAAAGCAATGGCAACGCCAACAGCAACAGCAGCAAGCACAAAACAGCAAACAGCAGCGATAACAACAATAACAACAATGTTAATAACATCAACAATATCGCGATCGCATTTCAATTGAGGCGTCTCAAATCGACACGTTTTGCATCGAAGCTGCATCACATCACCCGCTGCAGCCGCCATATGGAGCCGAAGAGTGCAGAACCGCACAGCAAAGCGGAGTGAAGCAGCTGAGTATGGACTGTGTGTGGGCCACGATAGAAATCACTGGGAGGTCTGTGCGCTCTGTTTGCTGGCGAAACATATAATTTTCATTTAATTTGTGATCATACACAAATGTGCATTTGATTTGCCTAACCATTTAGCGTAATTATTTCGCAACATGGTCAGCTATTTCGCACTCGGCTGCACTGCGATTGAGTGATGCCATGCACAGCACAGCAACTGCGAATGCACCAAACTTCCCAACTGGCTGCAGTGCAGTTGCCGACGGCTTAGATACTTTGTCTTAACTGGTTTTGCGCTGCCAAGCTGCTGCAGCATTTTCTAATGCGTACTGTGGGCTGCGCAGCGCCAAGAAATGCCGCTCCACTGAAATGCCAACCAAAGCGACACAACAAGAAGTTACACAAACCTTCAGCTGGCTTCAACCGTGCCAAGTCTTCAAGTACGAAGCAAAGCAATGCATTTGCAAAAAAAAAAACAACAAAAAAAAAAAAGAAAAAAAAAAAAATAGCAAAACACAAAATTAAAAAGAAAATGAAAAGAATAAAAATAAAAATACAAATGAAATTGGTACAGTTGGGCGACCGAACTTACAGATACGCTGCGCTACGTATGTTACAGCGGCAATTGGCATTATATTATACGATTATATGGATATTCTCCTTTCATTATGTTTGTGTGTGAGTAGCATCAATAGGCGGCACCTTCTCAGTAGTTACCGTTTATTTAGTCAACAGTGTGTCATCGGTCTGAACTGTGCGTCTACTTATGATAAATAGAAAGATGAAAAACTTCATAACTTATATGATATCTACGAACTAAATTAAGAATATAATGCATATCCCCTACAATTTGGGTGAAGCAAACCGTTTTTTTGTTAAATAAAACTTTTTAGCTAAAGTCAGACATTTTTATATATTATCTGCTCCGAGATGTCACATTGGCAACGAAATAAATAAATCAATTAGTCATGCTTCAGATATTTACGTATAAAATATTTAACATAAAAGTAAACGCATATGACTTGGGTTTTATGGCATGTAGCGAAGCTCACACTGCAGGGTATCCGATAGGCCATGCAGGACTATGGCTGGCTGCGCAAACATCACAACCGCAGAGAATGCAACATTGAATGAATACAAAATCGCAGCGACTGCCAGCTCAGGTCGGCATGGATTTAATTGAGAAGGCAGCGGAACCAGCCGCAGCACCAACAGCAGAAAGCAGCAGGCAGCAGACGGGGGCAGCGGGCAGAGGCAGCAGGCAGGAACAGCCTCAGCAGCCATCGTGCAATCGCTTCTTGTACGAAAACAACCCCAACGACTTATCTACTGAGTCTGTCAAGCTGAGTCAGTCGATTCTTTGGGGGCAAACAAGCAGATTACGTAAAGGAGTTGGCAGCAAGTTGCTGTGCCAGCACAGAAACACAACACACAAATGGTCGGCGGAGGCTGCCTTTTGCAACATTTAGATACACGTCTTTGAATATGTACGAGTGAGCAGAGACACGTTCATTTGACTATTTCTACATGATAACTAAACCGACTTAACTCGACGCGTGTTGTTGTTGTTGCAAGGCATCATGATATGCTGATAATGATGATAGAAGAACAAATAAATTATTGATTTTACTCTTTAGTATGTACATTGTACAATATAAGAAAACATTGGGAAACTTCTTTAAGGTTTGGAAAAATTTAATTACTTAGAAATATTACACGACACTACATAGGTGTCAAGCAAGCAATAAACAAATGAACAGATGTTTGCCAAGTTTCAAGTAAGAAACAAAATAAATAGTATCTTCCAACGCCTTGTCCCCTTTAAGGATTTACTAATACTAGGTCGACATCCATCCTTAACAAGCATTCTAAGCAAACTATGTCGAGACTTAATTTCTGACAGGTTCTTTAACAGCTCATTACTAAAGACTGGGACAAAATATTTTGAACACTTTTATCAGCAAATTAAACTAGGGAGTATTTCTGCAACTTTTCCTGACATGTCACTGCACTTTATTTAGAAATATATTGGTCTCTTAGACTGCAGAATATATTGTTTGGTGACTTGGAAAACGAAAGCGGGTAAACTGCTATAAACATAATGGAAATTTATTATTTATGGTTATAAGAGACTTTGTCTATCTCTGGCATTTCGAAATTGCCGTAGCAATAAAATTTATTTTGAGAAAAGATGATGATCATCACAAGAAGAATCTTCGGCCTACTTTCGACTCAGAAGGCAAATGCAGATGAAAGTTTTTTCACAATCTACCAAATAAATACTAGACAAGGCAATACAAGTGAAATCCGGACTGTTCGACAGTCGCGGGTGATTTTGCCAGCGGGGTATGCAACTTGGCACTCTAAAGATGACTAGGACTAGACCAGGAAGTCCGTATTTACGGCGGATAGTATATAAGAAGCAATGCCGAATGAACTGCAGTCTAAATCTCCAGTTAGTTAGCCAGTAATATGCCGCGTGTGGCTTATGTCTAAAGCTCTAATATGGATAAAAATACGAACGATTGTTTGTGTATCTATTGGTGTACGATATGAAGAATATCGTTGGCACAACAAGAAGGCAAGTGTTCAATTTATTTACGGATCTTTAAATTAATTCAATTAAATTTAGATAACATCATATTGGCAAAGGAAATTAAATTCATTGGTTGCAATGTGTTGATCCGTTGGCGGTAGGTGTGCGCTTGGGAGGGAGTGGGAGCGAGGGAGTGCGTGTGTACCTAATTGACTACGCGTATGTGAGATACTCATGTGCGCCTAAGTCAATTGGGCGCCAGGCTTATCTGGACGCGGTGAAATCAAAGGCAAGACTCAACTAGCAGGGAAAATTCGTACGAATATCATAGGAAAAACCGAAACTTACAGTTCAAAGTTTAGCACTGGGGTATGGGCTGCGTGCGAGTGAGACACAAATACACGTGTTCGAATACTCGCAGTGTGTGACTAAGTTAGAGGCGGCGTGCAAAGGCCATTGCGAAATATGCGACAAATAGACGACACTAAAATACAATAGATGACGATGATCACAAGACCGAAGCTTTTAATCATCGTACAAGTATGCCAAACATCTATTAGCCAGTTAATTAAAAGTTTCGCACTCGACAAGCCGAGAGGCCAAGCGATAAGTGCCAGAGGCAAAGCCAACAGCAACAAGAGCCAAGACATGGAGCCGGTGCGGCCGCGGCGAGGCACTTGATTGACATTAAATAACAATTCTTGTCCTACGATACGAAACGATACGATACTGCCATACTGATATCGATACAAAGCGCTGGATGCGTCCATTTCATGTTACCGCTGCCAAGTGCAGATAGCCAGGAACAGATGCGATGCGGCGAGCGACGTGTGCTCGTACACATAAATATTTGCTTACAATTACTTACCGACAGTTAGATAGACAAACGGACGGACAGACGGACAGACAGACAGGCAGAGGGACAGTTGGACAGTTGGAAGTTACTTTGGCAATGGCTACGCTGCTGTCCATTGCTTTGTCCGCTTTGTCAGCTTTATTCGGCTTGTTCGCTTATTGCGCTCTTCGATAATTCCAGTGCGTGGAGCAGATAAGCAAACATAAATAAATAAATGAGCTATCAACACGCCCGGTAAATAGAAAATATTCGTCAATTAAAAATCGATGCGAAGATATGCCAGCGTCCAGCGGCGCTGACTTCACTGCTATGAAGTGGCTGGCTGTGCATGCGGGCGGTGCCACAACCCTCGCGCACACCACCCGCACCTGCACCCGCACCCGTGTAACACCACTCCATCGCAGTAGCCCAGTTCATGCTTATCGGGGGCCAGATTGGCGTCGAGGCGGCGGTACCGCCATCGACAGCGGCAGTCGTCCCAAAAAGAGTTGCAACCTTTCGAAATATGCCGAAAGCCGCAGCAAAGTTGTTAATTAAACATTTTCAATAGTTATTTACCCGGTTGGCCAGTAGCAGGCAGCCCATGGCCGTTAGCCATTGGCCAAATGGCCGATGATGACGACACTGATGACAGAGAGTGTGACAGCAATGCGGTCGTGTCCGTAGCGAGGTGACCTTTAGCCGAAACTTGTCACCTGCCGGCCGTGCATGCTTGACTGGTGGCCGACTACACGGCAACACGCTCACTCACTACTAACCGTGCGAGTGCCCATCGCAACTATCCGACGGCCCGACCCGTGCTGTGTGTGGTGGCCAAAGTCAGTGACAATGTAATACACACTGTTTTGGTCAGGCTAACCACACGGACTGCACTCATCCGATTAAACTTTTAAATAGATGTCAAACAAACTACACACAACTACAAGGATACTCCGCTACACTCCCCTACACTCCACTGCACTCCACTCCACTCCACTCCAGTCCAGTCGACTTCACTCTCCTCCGTGTTGATGATGATGTTGTCCCTGTTGGTGTGGCTGGACATCATCATCATGATTGTGACGTCGTTGATGATGATGATGATGTTGGTTAGTGTTGATGATGTCGTCATCGTCGTCATTGTCGTCGTGGCTGTTGTTGCTTTTGTTGTTGTTATTATCATCGCATGTTTGCATGTTAGTTTAAACGACCACGCTGCCCAATCCTTGTGCCCTCTCCCGTTCTCTGAGCCATTACCTTTGTTGCCTGTGCCACAAATGTCCGAAATTTGAAACTTTAAAGTGCAGACAATGTCGAAGAGCTTCATATGCCTGCCTACCCGCCCGCCTCTACCTGCCTGCCTGCCAACCAGCCTGCGGACTGCCGGCGTGAATACGTTTGTGTCCTTTTTGCTGTGGGCCAATTTAGGCACCACACACACACGCCACCGGCGCCCTCTGCCTCGATTATCGTGCAGCATGGCGCATTGTCCTGGCCAGGTTCGAGTCGAAACAAAATTAGTTCTGATTTAACGCTGTTTTTACACTCTGACATGAGTGTGACATGGTTTTTGGTTACTTGACTGGGGATTGTGTGCGTATCATGTTAACGTGTGTTCGCTTTTTGTTTGACTAAGTCTGGATTAGATAATCATTTACAAGCACCAGTAAATCAGCAATTCCACGCATTGCACAATTTATTCATCGACGGCCAGCAGACTGATGAACTTTCATAAAGTTTGAGCATGCAAAATTATGTTTTGTCTGCCCAAACCGTTGGAGTGCAAAGCATTGTTACGCAATCAAGCTGAAATATCATCGCAGACAGACTATTTAGCAAGAACTTATTCAATCGATAACTTAGAAGCTCTTTTCAATTTTAAGAATTTGAAATTAAGCCAAGAAAACAAAGCCATGGCGAATATATCGTCAACTGCAAAATTCTCAGAGTGACTATTTTTCAATAAGATTAAGGAATTGAACTGTTATTTAAAGCATTTCACCCAATTCGTTATTGCCAACTTTTGGTTTGAGCTAATCATCACTATCTTTAACGGAAAATCATTTGTTTTAATAAATTTTAAAAATTCTTTTATGAATTTAACTTTTCAATCAGGTTTAAATTTTAATTTGTATTTTCTTAAATTTTAAAGTTAACCGCTTTTATATTGAAATAAATTAAAACCTTGAAATGACACGCCATTTTAGTTGTAACCGTCATATTTGACCAAACTGAAAGTTCTCTTACCATTTCCTTGTAGCATATATTTTGTAAATAAATAGAAGAATTTTACGGACCATTTTGTTTTTAATGCCAGTTTAATCTATTATTCAATGATGAGTTATGGCTGGTTTAATTTTAAGATCCCATGCCTAAAATGAGTCATTTTTGATAAGTTCTTGATTTTTTAAGAACCGTGTTTTCTGTAATTCAAAATGTTTTTTACCTAGGAATCGAATTTTATACACGTCCTTAGTTTTTTCCAAAAATGTTAAACACAAACTCATACAACAAGGCGATCCTTATTAAATTTTTGTTTTCTTAATTTGTAATATAAGTTAGTGTTTTTTCAAATAGAAAAATTCTATGTTCTGTCAATTAAAAACTGACTAAACTGTAAAAATTCCTTAAGGCTAAGAAGCTATCTTGTTTATTACTTTAAAATGTATTTATAAATCTTCATAGTGTTTTTATTTTTATTAATTAGTACGAGAAAAAATTTTTTAATTAAGGCTAATAGAATGTTGAATATGTACATATTGAAATCACATTATAAATTATTATACATGATAACCGAGCAATTGAACAGTTATCGAAATCCATAGGAAGCCACTCACTTAACATAACAAAGAAAATACTATTTAATTTATCTGCTACATTTGTTGTTTATATTTTAAAATAAATTTCTGCGGCCGAGATAAAGAAATGTGGCAATGCGGCTATAAAATGGATTAGATTATACAAAAGAAACTTTGTTTTCAAAACAATTTAACCACATTGACTATTTTGCACATTGATTGTTAAATTTTCATGAAATTTATAAATGTTCTTTTCTTTTCTTTGAAGTTAATAAAGCTCAATCGTGTAAATTGTATTCTGCATTCGATACAATTGAACATTGTTACGAAAACAGTTCACAGAACTGTGTAACTCGCTGCGATACCAAAAAGCAATTATTTGTCAACGATTTTAACAAATGCACACTCGCTTTTTAACAAACATTTTTAACAACTGCCCTGAGAGAGCAAGTCTGTCAAGCCACGAGAGAGGTTGCTCTGCTCTCGAGCAAGAGACGATTACACGTGGGCGGAGCCAAGCAACACTCTCATTTTTAACCTGTGCGCACGTATTGTGTTCCTATTGATTTAAAACATCTAATCCTGCTGTTTATTGCGGTATACTAACTGTTTTGATTCGGAATACTGCAAGCCGTGTCACTGCAAACATTTGCGACATGTTATCAGAGTTTATCTGCAACGTCAGCCGCGAAATATGGACCCAACGGGTGCAAATCGGCTCGAGAGTCCAAAACAGGTTAACCACCATTTCGCTACTTTCATCTCGCTCATGACAGGCAGCAAAATATTGTCTCACTCGCGCCCAAGCAGCTAGAGCTGTTTGAATGTGTGTGTAGTTGTAGTCGCGTAACTGTGCTTAAGGAGAAATACGGGGAAATTTAAGATATGGGTTTTTGTTCACAGGGTGACTCGCTTGACAAAGTTACAATTTTCCTGCCACAGGCATTTGAAATAGTACAGTGTAACCTCGGAAAAGTTAAACTTCGAAAATGTTAAATGAGTTCTTACTTTCCCAGGGTAATTAAATGTCTCAGGTGGTTTTTCTAAAAATATTGACATAAAATTAACTGAAGTTGTGATAACACGAAACGAAATTTCAACATTGAGCTTCAAAGTCAGTCACCCCGCGCAGCGCTGAAAAATAGAAAGGAAAAATCAACATGCGATTTTAGTACTTTGTGGAATTTTGAAAAGAGTTCTATTAAAATTGCTTCCCTGTCATGCCTTTTAAGTAGCAGATGCGCATATCCTCTGCTGCTGCTTCCGTTACCGCAAATTGTTGCAATCGTTAATGCATAGAAACTCAGCTCAACAATAAAATTTATTGGAGTAAACAATTTTGATATTTTTGATTGCATTTTTTGCACGAAAAATTACCCGTTTTCTTAAATACTGGGATTTTCTGCCTCGAATGCATTTACTTGGACTTTTGGCTGCTTAGTAGGGAATCGAACGCCATGCACTTTCACATTTCATTCAACGGTAGGGAAATGGCGCTTACAAAAGCTCAACGTAAGCAACGAAAAGCGCCAGAGGGCTGAAAAAGCTCACAGCGACACTTCCTTAGGTGCCAGCAGCCGACTAAGTCATTCTTGCTGCTGTTACAGTCACACAACAAAATGGCGTCCGCGTTGAGACCATAAATCAGACGAAGACCTGCGACGCTTTTTCTTGCGACAGCGAACAACTTTTGCCGATACAGAAACCGCGAAGTGGCGCAGATTCGCAGCTCTCAGAGTTAAACTAATCAACTAACAACATCATCGTTGAGGCACGACATACACACAACAACAACAACAACAATAACAAACAACAAACACATGCAGATGAAATATCTTCTTGCTGCCACGATACTCGGCTCAGTCCGGTTCGATTTATTTTGGTTTATTTTTGGTTTTTCTGTTTTGTTGTCGATGCGGCAAAACTTCAAGCGACCGATCGATGGACATTATCTTTTTAAGTCGATGGATGAGCTGGAAACCTTTAAGATATGTTTTCGAACCATTATGAGCCAAAAAATGAAGCGAAAACAAGACAAACTAAAAAAAAAAATCAAAGAAAAAACAAAATAACAGCTTAGTGATGAATTAATTTGATACGCTGAAGCTTAACGCAGCCGAAACCAAAACGTACAAAACCGCGCCCCATACCGCCCCTCGACGACAGCACTGTCAACGATACGGCTCGATGGTTAATCAATCACGGCAAGCAAAGAGTGCAGAACAGAACTGAACCCTTCTGCAAATGCGTCTGCCCGCGATCCTCCCTGCCTGCCCGCCTGCCCGCCTGCTTGGCCACGACGTTTATTGCGCAGCACGGCGGATAAATTTTTAAAAAATTCACATTTAATTTACACATGTTCTAAGGCAATATTCAAATAATGGATTTTGCATACGGCCTGACAAGTACAAGCCTATTTAATCAATAATTAAGCATAATCCATCAAGTACAAAGTGTCAACTGCACTCGCGACAACACTTTCGCTACAAAAACCCAAAAGCAAAAAAACAAACAAAAAAATAAAAAATCAGAAAAGAATTTTTAAGTTGCGACATTACTTGAAACAGTCGCTCAACAGAAAACAAAATAAAAAAGGATACTTATCAAAAAAAAAAAAAAAAGAACAACATAAGCAAATAAGTTGTCACAGGCAAATGGCATTAACAAAAAGCGTAAACCCAAATGAAAAAATAAAAAACAAAAAAACATAAAAAGACACACCACCCAGTTTGTCACATCTGCAGCGCACTGCGTGAACAACCCCTGAGCAGCGCAGGGCATTGCAGAGCAGAGCAGAGAGCTGAGACGAGTGCCTGCCATGTACCTCGTTCTTGCCACTTTGACTGACTGACTGACTGACTGATGGGCTAACCGACTTGGCAGACTGATGCGTCCAGCTACGCGCGACCTCCTGCCGCTGCCCTGAGTGCGCAGTGGCCACCAGCCATCGATGAACTGACTGCATAAATTGCGCACCCACGGAAATGCTCAATAAATAACCTGAGAGCAGGCAGACGTGCATTTTACCAAATGACCGTGAAATTTTATCAATACACAAGTGACTTGACTGCTGTTGTTGTTATTGTTGTTGTAGCGGTTGTTGTTGTCTGTTTATAGTTTGCTTTCTTAGTGACATACTTACGCGGTTTATTGGCGCTCGATCTTTTGTCTCTTTTGACGGCCGAAGAATAAACAAATATTAGACACAGTCGCTGCTGCTCGGCTATGCTGACCATGCTGACCAAGCTGACCGTTGTTTGACAACTAAAATATTACGATCGCACCAGGCAAGCAAGCATACATACCTTACAGACAGGCACAAGCATGAGTAGCAGCGCACTTCCCCGTCGTCCGCGTCGGCCGGCATAAATTATTGCACAAAGTGTCCATTTGCTGCCCTGCCATGGCTATTTAACATATTTTCGACAAGTACGCACCAGAACAGCATGGCGCAGGGGTGAGCGGCCAGGCGGGTGAACTGGTCACTGGTCACTGGTGAGCGAATGAGTGTGTCGCCTTCGTTTGGATACTCATGCATGACATTTGGCTTGAGAAGTGGTCGACGCCGCAGCAGCAACTGTTGGCCTACACAGAATTTATGCTCGTCAATTTGTCATCTCTTGAAATGCTGCCTAAGTCGCATTTATCGTCTTGCCTAACCGTAAAACCCAAACGGGAGCGCTAAGCGGAGCAAGTGCATATTGACTGCGTACTGCGTGTGCGGACATGCGCCAGTGACCCGGCATGGCTCAGAGAAGTAGTCGTCAAAGATTCTACTGTGACAACTCACACAACCTTCAGTGTGGCTCTTGCAAGTATGGTGTGCGCCATAAGTTCTGCTGTGAATCATTCCAATAAATAAGTTATACCAGCCTATGAAAGACAACTCGGTGATGCGTTAACAATGAACTACAGCAAAATACAATGTTTGACTTTTTCAAAAATATGTCTACAAAAAAAGATGAACTTAGTTTCATTACGGTCCGATTTGGAAAGACATGCCGCGGCGGAGGAGATACTAAAGTAAGGATATTGATGAGTTTTTCACAAGGTGTGACCCTATACCGTTAGTAAGTGGAATGGAAAGTGCATAGGATGAAATATTTAATTCTGGTAGCAATGGCCCTTCAAACCAATACATAAGTGCCACTGTGTGAGAAGCTAAACGAAACCTTAGAACAAAAAAATTTTTAAGTAAACCAATTGCAATTCATTTTTGTCGTCACCAATATTTGAGAGAAAGTTTCAGTGGATCAGCCACAAACATTATACTAACGGTTATGGATGGACACAAGTGAGAGGACCGAAAAGTCTGTCATTGAAATATAATACAAAAATATATCAATTTAATGAATGTAAATACAATCAAACAAAAACATTATGTATTTTGTTATTTAAGACAATCACAAAGATTTTCGTAAGATGATTGCGGTGATTTTAAATAATTTTTGATATGCACACTCATATGGCAATTCGAAGAGGGGGAACTTGAGTCAAGAACCAAAAGTTGATTTCTCAATGATGACATTATTTTGTTATCAATCAAACGAAACTCTTTTTCACAATTATTAAACTCATTTTATTTGCGAACACCTAATCAAAACTGTGTGTGTGTGCATGGATGTATGCGTGTATGTACATGTGTCTGTGGTTATGTTCTTCTTGGTCGCATACTCGAGCGGGGCAGACAAAACGGACATGGCCTCTTAAGCGCACACGTCGGCCATAAATATTTGGCGTCAACACAGACAATCGAACGTACTTATGAACATAATTCGATATTTATTCACTGACAGTGACATCAGAATCAATTAAGATACTCCACTCGAGAGAGTCTTAATGGGAAAGTGGGACTAAAGCGCGGGACAACGCCGACAAAGCATCCGCAGCAGTGACTGCCTCCGTGTCTGCCTCTGACCGCAAGTCGGCGTTTTCGCTAACGAAAAACGAATGCCGTAAAATTAAGAACTCTGATTGGTAACAAATGTTTTTGTTCACTCGAGTGATAAAAACGTAGCGAAGCGAAGCGAATCCAAAACAAACAAAAACAAACCAAACCAAGCCAAACCATACTTAAAGAAAGCCAAAGGAATCAATGCAGCAACGGAGCGATATAAAATCCGCTTTTAGTGTCAATCGAAAGCAGCGATGATAAAATATTTAAATGCGGATGAGCGGGTGCGCAGATGCAACAACAACAACAACAACAACAACTAACCGATCGGCCATTAAACACGAAGTTGAGAAATCTAAACGGCCGAGTGGACGACAACAAGAAAAAGTCATGTCGACGCGCCCGCTTTTGGCCAGCAGCACTTAGCAGACATACGCTTCCACTGCTGCGCAGGTACACGCCAGCGACAGAGGGACAGACAGTCAGACAGACTGTCGGACGGACGGGCGGACGGAGAGGACGAGTGTGAGCAAAGTGTAAAACAGCGAGGACGGATGGGCAGCGTGGTTCGGCATATCGGCGTATCGGCCGATATCTGCGATTGCAATAGGCCAGCGCTGAGGAACATGAAAATATCCTCGGTGACATGATTAAATGAAACGACGACAAGCCAGCGGCATGGATATTAAATTACACAAATAAAATTAAGGCTTGTGGAGGCAACCAGCGAAAACGACAACAAAGACAAAGACAACGACAAAGCCAAAGACTAAAACAAAGCAAATGTAAAAAATAAACTGAAATGAAATGAAATAAAAATCAAAGCCAAAGCGATGCAAAGGCCGTTTTAGGCCGCTCTGGGTCGTCGCGTCTAGAGGCAAAACTCAATCATAAAAGACATAAATAGTCGTAAAGTGCAAAACCGCAAAGGGCGTAGAATCGAAATTGAGCACTAAAACATTATCACAATGTGACTGACTGACTGACGGACTGGCGGACTGACAGAGAGTGAGCGGCAGCAGCTTACCTGGGTAAGCGTTGGCAAACATACGAAAATATCAAATTTATCTTAAAGATACATGTTTTACATAGTCAGTCATAGTCAGTTCGAGTCGTCAATAGACAAGCATTTTATGCGCATAACGTACCTGTGCGCATAGCCATAGAGATACAAGATACAGGAGACAAGGCACAAGTATCACGACGACATACAGATGTACCTGCCCAACGGATGGCTGGACGGATGGCTGGACGAATGGACGCATGGACGCTGCGTGTGCCTTCCCGAAAGCAGCCGAGCAATTAAAATCGTAACAACGGTCGATCGGCGCTAGGACATGCAACATGTTTATGCTTCTTGGCTTGGCGACAGTCAGTGGCGACGGCGACGATGACGGAGACGGAGATGGGAATGGCGACAACGACAACGACAAAGACAGTAACGGCATAGATAACAACAAGTAGAGGATGGCCAACTGCGGTGACATTGTTCGGCATTGCGCCATTCACAAGTGCATCCCTGCGATAAGCCAACGAAGGACGAACGACTCTTTCGGTGTTTGACGGCGCCACAAAGCCACACTGCGGATCATTCACAGCCCTCTTGCATCATCAATCTGCAGCGCTTGGCCGTTCATTCATTAGGCCAATAAAATGTAGACGAGAACGGGTAAAGGACACACAAGGCTAGCTGCCTCTGGCAGGATCAGATAAACAAACTGAAATAAAATTAAATCAAATCTAAACCAAAATAGTCAGCAGCAGCCGACGAAGATACACATTAAATCGAATGAAAAACGATGTAAGGACAAAATTTACTTGCAAGCAATTGTTGACAACTACGACATAAAAAATATATTGTGAGTGTGTGTGTGTGTCCTTTTAAGATGTTTACTGTAGAACAAAGAGAAAATAATTTCAGCTCAATAAATTGTTCTGATTTGCACAATCTTCTCATCATAAAAAAAAAAAAACAGAAAAAAAACAAACTAAAAGAATAAACACACAAAATCTCCACATGCGGTCTACAAGAGAATTCTCAGCTTATCTGAACTTGGACAAGAACGCGACGCAAGACATCATAAATCATGTTAAAGCGATTTCGTTGATCATTTGCAATAACAGAAAAACGAAAGGAAGAAATGCCAATAGCTGAATGTCATTCAGGTATTCATGTGATGTGTCAAAACAAGTTCCGCTGCGCCGGGCCAACCCCCAGGGTAGGTACGTAGGTACGAGCATCTACGCTGTGCCACCAACGGTCGACTCCGGATAACTCAATTAAAGGCGCGTCTGCGCACACACGCAATACGCATCGCACTGCCAGCGGGGCGTCGGCCATTAGCCGGCCAGCGTGGATTGTCAATGGCAACCCAATGGCGAGCGAACTGCCCTGCACAGTGCCAGACAATGACTCCACGGTGGAAGGGTCTTTTGCGGTTACGTCGACGACCATGGGACAATTGCTAGGAGCCAACTGTGCGACTGCCATTAGAAGAACAAGGACTGCACAGCGACAAGACAAATGTCCTGATTAAACGCACAGTTGGCCAACATAATCCGACACATGCTAATGCACTGACAATGAGTGTCCGCCAGATAATATCCTGGGAGCGCAATGTCACAATAAGGTTGCCTAATAGACAACTGTGAGTGCAAACACGACTGCACTGGGAACTTCACTAAGTGACTTCTCAACGTTTATTCGCACGCACTTGCAATTGATCTGAATGTGTAATGTCAAAGACAAACTTAATTATCAGATTATCATTAATAAAGTATAATCAAATAAAACTGGTTCCTCGCAATGCTGCTGCCATGTCTTGCCACGTCGCCTTCAGCAGTAGAGTCACAGTCACAGTTGCGAACTTCATTTGAAATGTGCTTGACTTGCTTGGCGTTCGCTCATGGTGATCTTCGCTGATAAAGCAAATCATCATAATAATGGCATATTGCGCTTACAATGGAGCCCCTTGTGCGGTCGTGCCTGTGCCTGCCAGCCGCATGCACTGAGTCCGGTGTAGCCTTGGGCCCTTTGTCTTTCTGGAGTTGGCGACTGCGTCATCGTCATCGTCGGTGGAGGAGCGAGCATCTGTCACGCGGTAAGCGCAGAAAACATGATTTTGTGTAACGAGAACATTGTTCTCACAATCTTTGCCATTGTATTCAGTTGGGTCGGCGACCGCACAGGATGCGCATATTGAGTCGCCAGTCGCGGCCCAGTTCTAATGGCACTCTGCTGGTCTCCCGGTGCACCACAGACACCGGGACACAGACGGACGCAGACGGACGCCGCTCATGTTGCAGAATCGTGCAAAAGTACAACAAAAGCATGACAGGTGGCGCCATTCTTGTTCTGTTCGCCAGCGTATCTGAGTCATTGATCGCACACTGGAGCACACTGGAGCACTTCGCAGGAGTGTGTCGTAGCATTTCTGTTTTGATGTTCTCTTTGCTTCTTCTTCATAACATTATGCAAATATGACATCATTTAGTGCTTGGGCTTATTTTTCCATTCTTTATCATTGACATTTACAGAACCTCTGTGGTCACATACTTTTATGAACTACTTCCTCTTTTATAGTACATAGTGGACGCAACTCAATATGATCAAAAGTATGTCTTAACATAAAATACTTAAAACAAGCTCAAGTCAATTTCTGTTTTAGAAAAATATTTTTCTTCTCTTCACCCTAATGTGACCTACTTGTGTGTTTCAAAATCCGATTCTGTTTTTATGTAATTAGTCAGTTTTGTTATTTTTTTCTCTTTGAAAATGGATTATGTTTTTGAGTATTTTATAAATTACATATTTATTACTATCACTTCAGTTCAATTAAGTGACTGCTACATATTTTGCATGTTTCTTATCTCTCTTCGCTTTTTATATCCTGTACCAAAAAATGGTAAAGTTGCATGTAGCAGGCAAAAAACCCCACAAAGTATATATATTCTTGATCAACATCGAAAGGCGAGTCGTCCTAGCCGTGTCTGTCTGCCTGTCTGTTTGTCCGTATGAACAATTGAATCTCGGAAACTTGGAATGATTTGTTGCTTATTTTTAATGAAATTTTGGTCTTGCAAAATATTCTTAGGTTAGCAAGCATATCTTTCCAGAAGGAAGAAATATCTGTTAATGATTTATTTAAAAAAATAAAGATTTAATTGTACAAGTAGAAATCTATATTTTACAATTATTATCTTTGACCTGTTTCTTGCTACATATTTTTTCCTGGGTAATTATTGAATTGAATTAATATTATTTAATAACAATCGTTTCATCATCAGCAGATTTAATAATTATATTTCTACTTTAGTTCTCTTGATGAGAAAATAAAATTTGATGTATTTCATTTGAATTTTCTTGTTCTCGCTTTGTCTAAATGCGTTTCCGCAAAAAAAGTATGCAACAGTTCTTAGTTGCGTAAATTATATTTACAATATATGTATCGCCCCAAAAGTATACACTACAATTTTTCATTCAGTTAGGAATGACCACAAGATGGCGCTGATTCTTATTGGGTTTCTAGTTGGAAACCTGTTTTAAGTTAGTGAAGTGCAAACATTTCTAAATTAAATTATATACAATTATATTATACTCACAAAATAACATTTTGTATTGAGAAAGTAAGTATCCCTTTCGCTTTAACAAAAATTTTGTTTTTTTACATGACTTTTATTGCTCAAGTTCTATATATACTCTTCACATATCAAGTTTTGTTCTGTATTGATACGAAGAATAATTTATTTTTTTTTGCTGCAACATGCTAATTGTCAATTTATTCTCATATAGATCCCTAATCCATCATTCACAGACAGACGAATGTTTAAATCTAATATTTTTATTTTCGCTCAACAAAAAACTGTGTAATCTTCTTTTTTTTTTCTTTACAATTCTTGGTTTTTAAGCTATTACTTATATGTTGCCCACAAAAAATCTTTATTTTTAATAAAAGAGCCATTAGCGAAACTAATTTTTCCTAATAATAAAAATCAGTTTTGCAATATTTTTTAAAAACTCATATATTTTTTGTTTGTTGCTTAAATTGGACGTCAAAATTTTTTAATATCAACAATATTTTTAAAAACCTCTCTTGAGTTTGCCTTTATCATTATTATCGTGCCTATTCAATTCCAATTAACCTATGTTTGGATAACCTTTCCAACTTTTACTTAAACCGCGCCTCACAGTCATATAGTAAAGTAATTCTTGTTAATACTCCGATAATTCAATTTCTTGTAACTAAAGCTATGTTAAAACGATAATAGGTAAATTTTGTCTGACATTAATGATCGGCGGTTTTAGTAAACCAAAATTCGATTTTTTTCTTATGCAAATATGCATTGGAGATTTGGGTGATTGATTTTAATTGGTGATTTCGCTAATTATATAGTTCACAAAATATTTTCGTGAATCAATGCAGTTCATTCAAAGGGTCTTTAGAGTCGTTACATACAATATATTGTAAAATATTTAAGAAAAACTTTTTTTTCATTCAAAGGCTGTCTTGCTAAAATTATATTTCAATACATTTTGAAAACTTGGATAATATTTTTTGTGAATAATAATTCTATTTAAGAAAAAGACAAATATATTTTTATATTAATTTCAAATGGTTAATCTTATCATTTAACATTATCATTCGTTTCTGATGAAAGTTGTAGAGCTTTGCTCTAATTAGCCAATGTGCCATTTAATTATAAACAAAATTGGAATATTTGTTAGCAATAAAAACAAATATTTTCATATTTTAACAGGCTAAAATCTGATTTTAGTAACTTTTTAAAGGAGTTTTAAATTTTTATAATTGTATATAATAATTTTAGCGACTCTTAAGTATAAACTTTATATTTACAGATAAAACAATGAATTCAAATATACAAATATATTTAATGTTATTTAGAAAATTAATTTATTTTGTAATGCTAGTTCCATATAATTTCGCTAAGAATTCTTTTTGGTGGTAAAAAAAAGTTCTTGAAATTATTACATGAAATTAAATTATGAAATTGAATTAAAACTTGAAATTAAATCATCTGTTAGATGTGGCTTCGTCTCGACTGATCTGAAAATAGCATAATTATTATTCGATTTTCAAAATTCATATGTAGACTATGTAAATTTATACTTAAAGTCCTGTTTGTTCTAATCCGTTGTCAGCACATCCACAAAAATTAGTTGAAAAATGTCACAATAGTGGAAAAGTTATCTAGAAATAAGATAAGGAAAGTTTAAATGAGTTAATGATTAAAAATTAAATATATTTTATATAATGCTTATAAATCTGAGATCTTTCAGCAAATTTTGTTTTGTTTGTTTGCTTCTACAAAGGAAGAATTGCAATTGAGTTCGTTCTGGTCTTTCAGTTTTCCACTTACCGTGTCATCGTTTAGACGATTTAAGCAACATTGAAATAAAAACAAAAGAAAGAAGGAGAAAAGACACAATGAACGTAACTCGTAAAAGAACTTTTGAATGTTCTGTTCTTTGCCAGCTGAAGTCTCTTTGCGTTGCTGTCGCTGCACACTGTTGTGCCTTACATAGCAACAAGAACAAAAACAACAACAATAACAACAGTAAACAACAACAAGTCAACACTTCAAGTCGACTAATTAATGACGATTCCCTTTCAGAGTTTACAGAGCGCGACTGCCATTTTTGTTTACTTTGGTGTCGTAAGTGCCAATAAACACTTGATTTACTCCGGCAATCAGAGTGAATGTGCCTACGATCAAGCGCTGGACTCGAACCACAATGAGCCTTTAACGGCGATGAGTAAGACCGACTGTCTGTCTGTCTGTCTTACTGTCTGTCCGTCTGACTGTCTGACACGATGCAGCCTGGTGTGGTGCAACGTGGTGTGTATGTGTGTATATGTGTCACTCTCAAATCATGACGCTTATCGCCGCCATCGGCCATCAAGATGCCGCTCATTAATTCCAAAATTAGGCGCGTTTTTTCGAAATGAGACGAATTAAAGTAAAGCAAATACAAATCCCAAAAAACAACAACAACAATGGCAAAACAAACACATCACAAAGGAAACGAACGCATCCCAAGAAAGACGAAGAAAGACCAGGCCAAGCCAAGCTGAGCCAAGCTAAGCCCAGCCAAGTCAAGCCAATTCAAATTCGTGGCCCATTGGTTTCTTACTTTACCGCCATTGCCGCTGTCACCGTCACCTCCACCGCCACCGCCGCCGCCGACGTGCGTCTGCAGCCCAACCGGTGGTCGGAAGGGTTGCCGTGTGTGCATAAATTAATTAAGTCGGTCGGAATGTGCCGACCTTTTGTCTGGCGATGTACGCCAAGACACAGCAACGCGCCAAGACAAAGACAACGCGCTATGGCCGGGCATTCAGTCAGTCAGCCAGGCAGGCAGGCAGGCAGCCAGATTGGAGGTTGGAGGTTGCCAGTCAGGCAGGCAGCGCAGCGAAGTAAGCACATGTGCTCTACTCGTGGGTTGTGTGCGGCAAACGAATGAATCGGAGGATGTTATAAATTAAAAGTTGTCGGTCCTTTGTGCTGCAATACTCACTCTCTCACTCGCTCACTCTTTTACTCACACACTGACTCGCTCACGCACTTACGCGATAGTAAGTCATTTGCATTTTGTATTTTCTTTTTTTTTTTTCTTGTCTGATTATGAAAGATGCTGCGTAGGTGATAAATGACTGCCAGCCCTGCAAACGCGAGACCGGCCTATGCATGTAATAAAGCAGCAGTCCAAGAAGGGTGCAAACAATCTGCATTACACGACCGATCCAACATTGCTAAAAAACGCTCCTTAACAGTCAGAGTAAATGCGAGATTATTGCATTTCTAATTTTATACTTTGTTCCTTAGGCAGGACTACGAGAACGGGAATGAAAATGTCTAACATGTATACCTATTCACGTGGCGCCTTCAACTCATCTTAAGCAGAGCGCATGCTGCGGATTAAACAGACACGACCTGTGGCGAATTAACCCCTTGCTGGGTTCACTAGATTAGCCCAAGTTACTCACTTGATTACGTTTCCACATATACGAGTATACAGCTTTTCTGTTCTCCTTCGTTCTTCTGTTGTCTTTTTTGTTTTCGTGCTCTTCATCCCTTTCCCCGTTGGGCCATTTGCGAAAAGCAACCCCCGAGGCAAGAAGACAGCCAGCCCAAGCTTAATGGATTCTGATTGAGATTTAATTATTTCATTTAATTTTCTAGATGACTTCACCACTGCCCTGACTACATCAACATGCGCTGCAAATCACTGTTGAGTGCATTCCGCTGCGCGAAGCCACTTAAGCCAAACGTCCTTCAAGCACTTAATGAAGCGAATAATTTCTTTGGCAATTATTTTGCGGATTGTCTTAATTGTTATCGCGAAGTTATCGACCAGAAAGAGCAACAAAAAAGGCAGCCAGCGAAAAAAAAGGGTTACGATATATAAAATACAATTGAAAAGGCATCGATAAGGAGAAAGGACCGCCTAATGCTTCAATTAATTTCATTAAAATTTCATTTAAGGCAGAGCAGGGATGTGGACAAAAATTAAACACTGCTGCTTCCCGACTCTTTCGTATACAAATCAAGCATATGACAGAAATAAAACACAATTAACATAATTTCATATCTCACAACAAACACAAGAATTTTCGTACGAAGACATGGCGATGACTGGGAACGCATAATGCCAGGATAAGCTGCGACTCTGTTGATTTGCGACAGCGCGGCGCAGCCACGCGAACCGCACTTTGTTTGTCATGAGTGATTGTTATGAGTTGTCAGAAAGGCATGCGGCCGTGCCGAAAGTGCCGGATAGAAAATCCAGCAGGATTTGTTAAAATACACCGCCGACATATGCAAATCTGTCTGTCTACATGCGTGCCATGCGAGTATGTGCACAATGCGATGGTCGGCACGACGACGATGACGATGACGATGGCGATGACGACGAAGGACATTCGAGCATAAGCAAGCACCACGTGACGCTAAGTGAACAATGTCAACGATGCCGCTGATGCTGCTGCTGCTGCTGAGGCTGCTACCCCAACAGACATTGTGCATAAAGTAGTGAGTGGTGTGTGGTGCGGGCAGTAGCGGGAGGTGCACTTGCGAAAGTTTTAACGCCTTCGAAACTCTCCCGTTGCGCTCGAAACAGTAACAGGGCGGAAGAGCCAGTGCAAGTTGATGGTGTGGGCCACTTTAATGTTGTGGCAGTAAAATAAACATAGCCAAGTTTGTGTGTGCCGGTGAGCTGGTGTGCATGTGTGTGTGTGTGTGTGAGTATGTGTATCTGCTGAGCTCACATGTGCACACATGAGCACATGCACATAGTTGTCAAATATAATTCATCATTCAGCGTTCTGCGTTAGTCCGGCCCTTGAAGATTCGGTGGAAGGTTGCCTTTGTTGCCTCACGCGCATGTTTTGTTTTGACGGGTTGCATTGGCGTTCGTTTTCATTAGTCTGACTGATGCGCCGCTGCCAGCGTGGCCAGCATGATGCCAGACAGACAAGGGCGCATGTGGCTGCTGAGCCAGCAGTGGCAGGCGGTAATGCGGCCATTGGGCAGTAGGGAAGGGGGCAGAGACGGTTCGACAGCGCTTGAGTAATTGACACTTCAGCATTTGACTCTCTTAGGTAATTTGTTATTAAAGTGAGATGAACCAACTTAATCTGTGGCATCAACTGCGATGGCAAGGTTAACTTTATTTGCGTCTGCATCATTTGTGCGAAATTCAAAGTCGGTACTTGAGTTAGATGCTTGCTTACATTGGATGGGTATTTTTATTGGTTAAACAGCACACTTGAGTTAATCAGTAATTTGGTAATTTGGTAATTTGTATTTAAGTGACAAAACCGTAATGCGACTGAAATTCTGCATTTCAATTGTAGACTTTGACTGTCTGGGAATAATTTGTTTGTTTTTTTGGAACGGGAAAGATGAAATTGTTGGGTTTATAAAATGAGTTTGGTATTTATTGCTTGAACATCTATGAATTGTACATGACCGTATTCAAATTCTTCTTTTATGCTCGTTCTTTTCATGGGTTTCTTATAAAGATTTTAAATATTTTCCATCTACTTTATATATATTTTAATTGGATATTTTTACCTCATTTCCAAATAAAACTTCCTAACTCGAATCTTAGAGTGAAGTTTCTCTGATTTCAAATGAAGCTAAAAGAGGAACTTTGTGTTACGGCTGCTGGACCTCGACTAAAACTAATTTCTTTAAATTATAGATGCCTCCCACAATTGCGTGGGCTAGGTCGTATCCCTTTAAAGGATGGCGGAGTTGCAGGTGGCAAACTGCTCGAACGGATTGGTAAAGAACTTGGGAAAGTGTCGAGTCGGGTAAGCAATGGATTTAGTACAGTGCGACGTGCTGTCATCAATCTTAGGCTTATCCACTGGAGCTGACATGGTTGGGGTTCCTGCTTACACGCGACCGATGCCGATGCCGATGTTGGTTCTGGTGGTGTTATTTAAATCATATTTCAAGATTGCGGAAGAGAAGAGTCGGGCGCAGTTTTATGCTTTAATTTCGAATTACACATTTCCTCGACTCTAAATGCGTCACTTTAATCTTTTGTTTTACCTCACTTGCGCTTTCGTGCGAAAAGTTTCGTTTCCTGTGCGTCCTTTTTAATAATTAATGTCAATTACGAACAAAGTTAACTTTTTCATCTCGCTGCCGAGTAGTTTTACACAAAAGGTCTCCATTAGAGCAGAGCAGTTGAATATGTTAGTTACACTGTCTGCCCGTGAGCGGGAGAGTGAAACAAAGGAGAAGAGGAAAGGGAGAAGTGAGCGAGAGCGTCAGAAAAACTGTGATGACTGTCATAAATATTTTATAACATCAATTACAAAGCACTTAACTTTCATGAATTTAATACGAAAATTCCTGGCTGAGATTACACACAGTAGACATCACAGTGCTCTGTGCTTCGTGCTCTGCTCATTTATCTTATGTGCCAAGCACTCAATATGGACGGAATGCGGATATTTTTATTCGGCTTCGATGAGAAAGACAAATGTAAGCACGAATGTATGGGGATAAATCCATCAACACTATAATTTCTACACAACCGACATGCATCGTCTTCTATCGCCAGCAGCCACCCCCAAGATGCGATAGCAACAAGCGTCGTACGTCGTTGCTCCTGGCAGATATTGGCAATATTGAAAGTGTACGAGGCATGATTTACTTCCCTCAGGATAAAACTCTGCACAAAACAAAATAAAAAAAAAAAAACAAAAAAAAAAAAATAGAAAAAAAAAGAGAAAAAAATAAACGAGAAAAAAATGCAGAAAAAACATGAAGTTAAGTAAAATAAAATCAAAATCGAATCAGAGGTACAAGTGCAAACCAAACTGAAGCAAATCCAAGGCAAAGCAAACCAAAGGAGCTATATATGCGTACCTTGGGCAGAGCCAGGGCCAGGGCCAGGGAAAGAGGCT
Source organism: Stegana nigrithorax (assembly GCA_037044495.1). Lineage (NCBI taxonomy): Eukaryota > Metazoa > Arthropoda > Insecta > Diptera > Drosophilidae > Stegana > Stegana nigrithorax. The sequence goes on along the minus strand of JBAMBQ010004792.1, from coordinate 81,823 downwards.
GGCAAGCACAGTAGTCCGCACCGGACCGGACGGACTCGGCTGTAGACAACGATAAAACAATATAAATACACAAACCACGTGACTCAGGACCTGTGCCTTCGCTGCAGCCAGCAGCGCATTTGTGGGAGTTGTAGCAGAGTGTGCGAGTAAATGTATGTATCGCTTTCGGTATCAGCAAAATGAGCGCGTGCCAGAATTCTTTTTTCACTTTTTTTTTTTGTTTTTTGTTTTTTTGTGTTTTATTTTCTTATTTTGGTTAGCAAACCCTCAATTGATATTCATTGTCGATTTGGAAGACGGCGAGCAAACGTTGTAAGCGAAAGCGGGCGGCAGTCAGTGTAAATAAATAAAAAACGTTCGATAGACTTGCGCGTTGCCCTACAATGCTTAGCAGACAAACTTGGGCAGGTTGCTGCAGCGATTTGTGTCCTTGTTGAGATTTCGTCCTTTGTTTGGCAGCATTATAAGGACATTAGACTCTTTAAATACCATATGTTCACTTGTTTTCTTACTTCACTGAAACAGGCGCAAGCACTAAGTAGATTTTACTTTTATTCACAGATTTGATGTGTGAGACAATCTTAAAGAAATCTTAAAGAAATGAATAACAATATGATTAATTCAAAAATTAAGTAATAAATAAAATATTTCATGAAGTATTTTAAAATATGCCACAGCACACACATACATGATCATGCGGTAGAAGGGAAGTTTTATTACGAAATAAGTCAATCTGAAAGACTTTCCGAATCCCAATGCCTTTTATGATATGCCAGTTAAAACACTAAGAAAACTTGAGATTTCATTGTCCTCAAATCGAAGTCGATACATTATAACTCCACAGAACACGTAGTACCTCGTTAAAAGTAAAAAAAAACTTCAAAATAGATGCAGAAATATGATTCCTTACTTATACTTGTAGCAGATGTCGATCTGTAAAAGCCTTCAGAGTGAGTTGAGTCTCTTGCAAAAAAAATCTTAAATGACACGTAGACTCCCTCATGAGACTTACATCCGTCGAAAAATAGTGACACGTCAGCTCTCAGAAAAGAGCAATCTACTCTATTATGTGACTAAAATGTTTTTGGCTTCAAATGCAAACCCAAATTAGAAACTTATATTCCTAACCATTGCGAAAAAAGTGAAAATTTGTGACTATTATATGCATAATTAGCTCTTTGACGAGTTTGAGTTGCGCTGAAGAGCATATGAAAGCAAACACTCGTAGTTTTTAATGGGATGGCGATTATTACGCTATGAATCCGGGGTTTTGCCAATGCCGAATGCGTTGGGGATCCTTAGCGTTGAAGGCAGAGGCACATAGCGCTGCTAAAGCGTCCCAAGGGATTCACTAAGGCGTTGAAGCGTGCCACCCCAGTTTTTGGGCAACAAAATGCAGTGGTTTCCGTTTCCACACCAAAATAACAATAACAACAAGATAAAGATTTAAAAAAAAAGACCCGGCTAGTCAACCCGAGAGTCAATTCACAAAAGTCAGTAACCTCAACAAAGCAACTCTAAGGTTGGCTAACCGTCTAACCATTTAAACGTGTCTGTCCCATTGTCCAATTGCCGACGCCAAAGCGGTGCGTGCACTGCCGGCGACGACAACAACAACAGCAACAAAAACAGCGACAGCAGCAGCAAAGGGTGTTGAGCATATCGCATTAGATTTACGCCTGACGACGTGAGTCGCATATGTTTATGAGCTGCGTCGAGATTGAGGCGTATAACGGGGATGCCAATGCCTTTGCTGTTGCCAATACCTCTGTGGAAGCCAATGCCAATGCCAATGGTTAACCAAAAACGAAAATCGTTGCACGACGCATTGTGCATAAAAGCGTCATGTCGTGCCGCACGCTGGCTGTTAATGGAAGCCAACGATGATTTCAACGTTGATGCCACAGAGCCGATGACGTCGATGAAACCGTTGAAGCCGTTGATACCGTTGAAGCCGATGAAGGGTTGCAATACTGACTCCGGCGAAAGCTTTGACGGCAGTGCCCAGCCAGCTTTCAGTTCGCATCCTTCACTTCATTGTTTTGTTTTTGTTGTGACTTACGCACTATGAATGCGCTTTTGGCAAGCAAGCGAGCAACTGAGCGAGCATTGCTCGAGGGGCGACGGCAGAGTGCTGTTGAGTGAAGGATGGGTGGTCGGTCGGTGGGTCGCAAGCACGCACGCACGCACGCACGCACACGACATTCACACCAACGTAATAAAGAGCTCTCTCACTCAGCACGCTCAGCACTCAAATTGAATACGGCCCATGGTGCGAATGAAGTAATGATTTTCTGTTTGGGACTTGGTGTAGATAATGTGCGCCACGTCGTTCCCATTCCCATTCCTATTCTAAATCGAAATTCAGATTCCCACTCCCATTCCCATGCTCATGCTCATGCCCATGCTTATGGCCCATGGCTCATGGCCGTTATACCGCGTTGCGTTGCTTTGCGTTGCGTTGACTCAATTCGAATTTGGGCGTTTTTTGTTTTTGTTTGCGTGGTGATAGAAATTAACCCCTCAATTGAGGTTGAATTTAATTTGGCACAAAACAGCCAGCCAAGGGGATGTTTTGCCGTTGTCCTCCTTCTTCTCCTCTTCCTCCTCCTCCTGTTGCCGCTGCTTATTCACCCCAACAGGCGTCGTCGGGTTTGTGTTGATGACTTTGAGTTTGCATAGTTGAAAATGATATTATCATCAGAGTGTATAAGGGCCATAGTCAAATTGTCGCTTATTAATTAAGGTGATGCATTGCATTGCAAAGCGAAAGGGGGCGGCGGCGGCGGTGAGAGACGCGCAGCAAGTGTGGCGAAATAAAAGGCCAATCTGTCGCAAAGTCCATACGCTTAACTTGATTTATTCTTATTTAATACGCAATGAGCCAATAACGTCGTAAATATGAGTAAATATCCGACTTTAATGGTTTAAAGTTTCTGCAAAGCTTCCAGTGCCAGTAGCAGTGGCCAAGCATGTAGTCAAGCTGCAACGTGTTGCCAAGTTCTGCCTCAGTCTCAACCACAGCCTCGGCTGGCTGTACACCCTAACAATCAGCACTTACGTGGAGTATTTCACTTAAACAATAGCAACCAAAAGAACAATGGCCCCAAAATATGGGATTGGCACATGCGCCAGCCAGCCACCACCTACACCATGTTGTTGTTGTTGTTGTTGTGGTTTTTGTTGTCTTTGCTATAAGGTAAACATTTATGCACGTCAGTCGCCTTACCTCTCACCTGTGAACACGGCAGGGTTGCCCACGTATCGCAGCGCAGACATACAACGCAGACGCAGCACGAACTCCCGCCGCATTAACTGAATTGGCGCCCAGGCAGCATCTGCACACACACAGCACACACAAAGTCAGCAGCACAAGCAACTGCTACGCCGTGAGAGTTGCCACCTGCCGGTGCCTGCGATGACTTTTGCATTGAGACGCCCACGTAATGCGCCGTGTCGCACCTAACCAATGCCTGATTGTCTACACTAAGCCATGTTGGCGCTTTTGGCCAGCGTGAGTCTCTTGCATGGCAGCTGCAGCGGGGTGGCAGCCATTTCGCACCTTATATGCACACGTCCCGAGGCCAAATGCGCTCAGCCAAACTGCAAATAATTTGAAAAAACAAAAAAGTCAATTATAATATGTTAGGCACAATGCAAGACTTGGCTTTAAATTAAAGGCAAAGTTTGAGCAAAGTGACAGAAGTGGTGCTTTGTGCCCATGCAGCACATACTGCTCTGGCCTGGTATCAATTGGCTTAATGCTCATTGCGCGTCCTAATTGATTTGCAACAATTGAATTCACTCTGTCCAGTGCAGAGCTGACTAGCAACGCGAGCACTTCACTATGCAGTTCGTGTGTGCAATGTTTCATAACTTTATTAAGTCACTGTCAAACGCTGCACTGGATCGTGTGGGTCGCTGTGGGGTGTCAGCTGCAACACCAGCTAGCTCACTAACTTACTGGCTCACTGGCTGACTGCCTGAGTGGCTGAATGTTTGCCTGTTTTTGCAGATTTACTCGTATGGCAGCACACGCTGACGGAACAAGGCAAGGCAGCAAGGCTCCACATCGCATTGCAGCGCAGCGCAGCATCGCATGGAGTATGCGAGGTTCGCCTTGGCGCAGCTGGAGTTTGTTGATTTGATGCATTTGCCTGCGTCGACGTTGGACAATTTTATTTATGGCTGCATGCGCCAGGCACTAAGACAGCAGGACGTCGTTTGATGTGCCATCTCACCTCTGTGGCACGCTGTTGTAGCTGCGCGGTGACTCTGCTGTGACTCGGTTTGTGGTTTATTCGTTCATTCTTCGACTTGACTTGATTTTGTTTTATGACGTTTTAATGAATCTGTTCGTACAAACTGTTAACATTTCTTGGCATTTTTTGGCGCTTTTGGCGCATTTGTGGCAATTTGGAAACACCATGAGCACAGTTTGCACAACTTGGGCCTGAGCTTATGACGTCTTTCCGCAAATTAGTTCAACATTCAGAGCAACGCATCCCAGAAAGAAGACACACAACGTTTAAGTCACATACGAAATAGAATGGCTAACATTTGTCAAATGCTTGTCAAAGTCTTAAAAGGCAAATAAATTCTCGTCTGCGGGTTTCGCCTTTGCTATTTCTGGGCTAGTGCGCCAAATGCCGAGTGCCGAATGGCAAATGGCAAATGCCTATTAGCCACATGCGCGCCTGCGTGACATTCCAACATCAATCAAAGTTTCACCCATTACGTGTGCCATTCGATGGTTCTATGCGTGTATTTATGGGCTTCAAACAAGTTTCGACATGCGGCATAACACAAACGCACACGAATCAAAAATCAACCAAAATAACAAACAAGACCAAATAAAGAAAAGGAGAAAAAAAAAAACCACAACAAATAGAGAAAGGAAAAATGTCATTTTGACAAATTTAAGTAGCGCCATCTACAATCGAGTTTAATCGGGTTTCCAACGACTGAATGACTGTCACGATATTTCATCAGTCAAAGCAGCCCGCCAACACAATAAGCAAAGCAAAGCCGGCGTAGTCTACAAATTGTGCGAAACCGTTGACGTGGCATAGGACATTCAAAGAGCTTTACATATCCTGTTCACCGAGGTCGCTTACTGCCCCCCCTCCCTCACGTGAATGTCACTGCCAAGCGAGCGCCATTTTACACAAACAAACAGAGGCAGCAACCACGACCTGGGCGCGTTCAAAGTCATCAGCCTTACCGTCATCCGTTTCCGCTATCGCTTCCTCATACGTGCCTTCGTCCTCATCCTCATCCTCAGCGTTGGCGGTAACGTGTGCTTAGTAATTTTTATTCGAAATAATTCTCATTTGGAAATGAGTTATCGACACTCAGCAACCCCAACGTAACGCAACTCAATCCAATCCAAACCACTTCGAACTCACAGTCAGGCGGCAACAGGCATCAGTTAGCAGTTAGCTTCCTTCAACGTTTTGTTGTAATCTTCGTTTGAGTTTCTCCTTTTATTTCTCCTTTGGCCAACGTATGCGCATAAATTTTCATGCCAAAAATATTGCCTCTTTTTTTGTTTTCCGTGCAATACAAATATAACTCGAATGAAAACTCGAAAATAAAAGTCCGCTTCGTTTTTTTCGTTATTTTTCCTGTGCGGTATATGATGTGGGGTGTGGATGTGTGGATGTGTTGTGTGTGGCGTCGTTTCGTGCGTTTAGCTTAGATTTGATTTATTTTATTTGTTTTGTATGACACCCGCAATTGCTTCTCCAATGGGGAACATTAATTTTGTGGGCGTTGCGAATAGCGTGAAGCGTTTCAATGGCATATTAAGCAACTCTAGATATTTTTTGCAAGCTAAGCGATACACAACTCACGATACATGGATACACGGATACTCGGATACACGACACACGATAGTCGCAGTCAATAGGGACAGCTTAGCCGAATAAACTTCGTTGTTACAATTAAAATAATCTCAACTGTTTCCGTTTCCTCCCTTAACGCAAAGCACACAACTGTCACGATTTTGAGTTGAGGTTTTCTCAAATTTATAAAAAAAAAAAAATGAAGTTGCACTTCAATAAGCCCAGAAACTTTACGACATAAATAAAATAAATTGAACACAAAAAAATAAAAATAAATAGACAGAAAATTGCCGATGTAATGTGTGGATACACGGATTAGTAACTGAAGTAAAACTATTAGAAACAAAGCATGGGAATTTTGCTGTACCAGCCCATGAACACTAGAGTTAAGTTTTCAATTTCTGAACCACTCTTCCCAGAAGTGTAGGTCAGTAGCATGTCTTATGGGTTTTCTTAATTTCGTGTTTTATCGCTTTATTAAAGCAGCAAAGTCGAATATTTTCTTGAATTACTCGATTTTTTTTTTTTTTAATTTTAAATTCTATTTTTAACTAACGTCTGGTGCAACTTTACATAAACGCTGCATTAATTATACAGATCGCAGAATAAAAATACGCCACCGGAATCGTTTGACACAGCGAAATGCATATTGCTTCCTGATGCCACATAAGGAATTCCACTCAAGGGAATACGTTCAAGTTGAAACGCAACGCAGCAGAACGCAACTCGACAACTCAACGCAGAAATTCACATGCTTTAAGGCATGTCGCTCTTAATACTTGTTGTCGGTAATGAGTGGCAGCGGGCAACTCGCAGCTCGCAACTGGCAACTGGCAACTCGGAAGATGTGCAAGATGTGGAAGCGCGCACATTTCGATGACTGATTGATGACGCAGATGAGCACGCCAAATCTGTTTAGTACCGAGAATTGTGTGTGTGTGTGTGTGTGTGTGTGTGTGTGTGATGTGAGTTTGAGGTTTCGTATGCCCAACTCACATTGGCATCGGATACGCATAGGTGCCGGGAAGAGAGTTGGCAACCGGGGCAGGCGCCACTCCACTGCACTCCACTTGTGCCGTGTATCGAGATGCCTCGGAGCCGCCCACTCTCTGTTGTCTGATAAATCACATATTTTCGCTGATCAAATCAATCTAATTGACATCACTCAAAATGATGGCGGAAAAGTTTCAACGTTCGTTGTTCCGATGTGCCCGCCACTCGTTCGCAGAAAAATGCGAATAAATGAGACCAAATGTGCGGAGAAAACAGCAAAAAGAATATGAGAAAAAAAAAAGAGGGCAGCGACGTGGAATACGTTCACGGCCCCAAGCGCTGTTCGGCTTAATGTATCTGTTGCCGCCTTCGTTGCCGTTCTCGACATTCTCGTCTGCGTCTACGCACCATGATTTATTTCCATTACAAAGCCACCCACATGGCCACCGCCACAGCCACTGCCGCCGTTGCCGCCATCGCCGCCGCGCCGAAAGCGAATGGCTTGGAATGGAATCCGAATTGAAATGCAAATGCCGCGCTGACAAATGCCGAAGCGAGCGCGCGGCAGAGGCACATCGACCGAGAGCTGTCGCCTGTCGATATAAATGAGTCCATATGCGTTCAATGTGAACATTCATACAGCATCCGCAGCAGCGCGTCTCGAACACCCAACCACCCATTTAGTCAGCCAGCCGGCGATGCAGTCATCCATCCAACCATCCATCCATCTATCCACTCACCCATTGCTGGCTGCCATGTGTAGTCTCGGAAAAATCACTCGCAATCGTTTGTTCATTCGCTCGCTGACTCGATTCGCATCTCATTTACTTTTTTGCCTCATTATTTTTTACGCTTTGGATTTTTGGAGCGCGCAGGTGGTTTGCTAAATGGATTTCATTGCTGAGCCAGAGACCGAAGCGGAGGCTTCAAGGAGTGGGGGAATCGACCCAATTGAAATCTATACATTTGTACCGTAATCCAATGGCGGTCTGTAAATGCTCTTACACATGTGTACATTTCGCTATATGTGCATATCTGTGTGTGTATGCGTGTGTGCTTATGTGTGTGTGTATGTAAATACCTTTGTCTGGATGTGCTGAACTTTATGCGACTGCGAGCGAGTGCATGTTGATGGGAGCACGTGTGTGTGTATATTAATTTAAATGCGTGACGAAGTAAATGGAGTGTGCTTTTATTTACATAGAAACGATGTTTAAATGACTGCGGAAGAAGTCAAATATTGAAAGAGCCGTACTTTTTTGCAACTTAAACAAATGAATTTGCTAGAAAAACAATCAATTTATTCTCAAATTTGTATGTAGTATGTTAGATACATTGCATGCGGCCAGAGGCACAGGCAGAAGCTGATGCAGAGCCAGGGGCAGAAGCAGAGGCATGGGCACAACACTTGGAATCGTTTTCAATATGTCTTCGTTTACTCGCACAATAGAAATGCACTCGACACAGCATCAATGAAGGTTGGAAGGAAAACATTCATTTTGGCATAGTCGATAGCCTTGACACAACTCTATTCAGCAACTCAACCCGCTCACTGCCCTGGCTGCTATGACAAATTGCAAAAAACAGTTGCAGACAAAGTCGTCAAAGAAGAAAAGTGGAAAATGTGGCAAATACTTTTATGAACTACTTCTTGGTTTTTTCCAAATAAGGCACGCCTACCCACGTTAACAAATTGAATTCACATTGCACTTGGGACATCGGTACATCGAATCTCTCGCATATGCATATTCAAGCTTCGTGGTCTATCGTAAATGGGATGGTTAGATGAAGATAATATTAGAGACATGCCTTGTCATGTCCCCTTTTTAAATATTGGATAGAATAGAACCAGAGAGTCCTCAACAGAACCTATGGTGACATACTCTTTAAATTTACAAATGCTCCGAAAATCAGAAATTTCTTATTAAATTAAAGACTATCTTCGATAATGATTTCCACAATAAAGAATTTGGCTTCTTTTAAAAATTCTACAGTGACATAAAAAATGTTATATAGTCTGCAAAAAATGTTCTCAAATTTATCTTGAGTAATAAGTAATGGTTACTTAAAGACGTTGAGGTAGATAATTGACTAGCCATTTGTTGAAAAATTACCAAATACTCTCATTTGAATGTGAATGGCACAATAATTACCAATCCCTATAATAAATTGAAAAATCAGAGCTAACTAACATGTGCAAACAGCTAATGAAACACAGCAACATGAGTTTTTATATAACAAATCAAATGTGGATGCATTGAAGTTGTGACTGTTTTGCCAAAGATTGACTAAACAGGAGGGACGAGGTTGAGAGAACCCAAACTAAATATTTCAACGTCAAATGCGAAATTGTTGGAGCGGCCGCTGCGGCCACTGCGGCTGCTGCCTGATGCAAGGATGTTAAAAGGACAACAGCCTGCCATCAACCGCAGCATAGCAGTCTTCGAGCATTAACAAAAAAAAAAAAAAGTATCTGCAACATAGAATTCTAAACAAAGGCTATCGCCACATCTCGAAGCTTACTGTGTACACATACTCGTATGTACTAAGCAACATACACACACACAAATACACTCAGACACAGGCACATGAGCATATGTACTTACATGTGTACGCACTCACAGGCCTCGTACATTTGGTGGTCTGTCAGAGCCTTTTATGGTAATGCCGCCTTACATTATCCTTTGTTATGCATTGCCATATACGAGTATATACATTTGCACATAGAAGCCGCCTGGGCGAGTGCCAGTGCGAGTGCGAGTGCAAGGGTGACGACTCTGAAGGAGCGTGGGCGGCGGGTGAGCGTTTGAGCGTGTGGGTATGTTGCGGCGAAAATTCCTCCATTTTGCATAAAGTGCTGCCATCGTACATTACCCGTGCAGCCAACCGTACCCCGTGACCAACGCTTGTCGAGTACTCGACGCAGTGCTGCGCTTCATTCAGCTGCCATGTTTCTGTTGTCCTGTCTGGCGCTGTATACTGCACTCCCCAAACCCCTCTCCCCACGACGAGCTCCGCTGCCCGGCCGGCCGGCTGACTGGCTGGCATCTGTGGCAACAATTGTGTCCTTTCGGTCGTCTGGCACTTGCCAACAACCCACTAGGAAATGCAACTCGCCTTGTGTCGGCCGAAGACACGCCGCTGCCCGTGAGTAGCCGTGCGAATTCCGATTGGGCAGGTCAGCAGCAGTCTTGGACGTTTGCGCAGGGCGTGGTGCTTGGTGTGAGTCGGCAAGTGTGTGGTCATGTTGCGCAAGCCAAGGCACAGTCGCAGGCACAGTCAGAGGCACAAGGCACAGGCAAAATAGGTTATTCAAGTGGCAGCTTAATTCGCATAAAATGAAAACACGCTGTCTACATTGTTCCTACAACTTTGGAAGTTTTTTATTGCACTTAAAATGGCTGCTAGACAAAGGCTCTCCAAGCGTTCGGAAAATCTATTGTACTTATGAATGTAGATACAACCCTTTTTGTCTAATTTCAGGCAAATTAAAGTTTATGCCCTAAACGTCGTCCTTTGTCGTTTAAATTTTCCCTACAAGCGATTTGCCATTTTAAATTTAAACTTCGTTTAGCTACACGAGCACATTGTTGTATTTCTTTCTGATTATATTATTAATAATCGAACAATGTTCCAATTTGGCTAAAAATCAATCACAGAACAAACTGAACTCAAATATAGTTAGAAGACTTTTACGTTGTTAAATCAACTTTTGCTTATATTTTTAAATAAAAACGATGCCTTCTCAACTTAATTATGAGTGCAGGCTGAATGAACATTTTGTTTTGCCTTGTCTAGAAGAGAATTTATTTGTTTTCATTTTATGATCACTAAGGTAAAATTGCAAGCTGCTCTTTTAACGCTTGACTAGCTGCCAAAGATTTAATTTTAGATGTTGCAGCACAAACAATTGGGCAACGCCGCCAGAAGCATTTCATAAAAATAACATACATGCATTTTCTTTGCTTATTTTGTGTGCACAGCCAGTGCCTGCCTATGAATAAACTCACACTTCGCTGCCGACTGTATAAAAATCAATAAATGCAAATTCATTTTTATTGTTAACATTTAAATAAAAGGTTGAACCTCAAACAATGTAAAATACAGTGGAAAAAAAAGGTGAACAAGTCAGTTCAAATAAATAGACCAAAAACAACTACAACAATAATAATAACAACAACCAGAGACTGCGATTGCGACAGCGACACCGACAATGGCAATAAGAATAAAAATATTTAAAATATTCGTGTGTGCTAGTGTCGACGCTTTTGTCCGCCCACAAATGGCCACACCAGCATAGCCGTCTGGCAGCCTGCATAGTCCGGCGCAGTCCAGCACGGCCCAGGCCACGCTTAACTGCAACCTTAACCACTCCGACCTATGTGTGAACCATCCCTCGGGATCCACTGCCACCCACGAAACGCCTACCCTGACGCGCTTCGACGCCTGAACAGCACTTCGGGGTGAAATCCAATTGCGGCAGAGGCCAACTCGAGCAGGTCGCGACATTATAGGAACAATCAAATTGTCACAGAAGTAACCAAGTACTTGGGTAAGTGAAAATTTTAGAAAAATCAACAAACTCCATATAAAATTGGATCGTTCTACGCGAAGTTGGATAAACACGAAGATCTCAGAGCACCTGTACAAAATTTAAGGATTTCCTTTGCTATTGTCTTCACATGCCAATAATGATGATTATTTGTATATTGAGTCCAATTCATTTGCCAGTTCAGTACTTCATTCACACTCTGACGACGCATGCCCTTCTCTTCTTATTTCTTCTGCCTAACTTTTACAGCGATCAGTGCAACAATTGTTTTGTGAATCGAGTAGGAAATATGTTTTATTTCTATGTGAAAGCAAAGCCCAAGTTGCCAGCATTTCTTGCTTTTTAAATTGTCTCCTGTGTACGTTTATGTATGCACTTGGAGTTCGCTGGCTGACCTGACCCCGTTGGCAGCCTCTTCCCTGCGAGGCACACAGCATTCCGTTGCTGCGCAGCACTTTTGCTTTTTTGGCTTTTCGGTTTGTCTGCGAAAGTTTCTCAACCCTTGTTAAAGTTTCTTTTAAGTTTTTCCCAACCACTTTTGCCAAATTGCTAGACGAAAACGAAAACCATTCATCCATGCATCCGAAGCACGGCAGCAAGGCACGGCACGGCACGGCAAGGCACCGACTGCGCACAAAACGCTTGACGCGCAGCAGATGGAATTATCTCACGTCGCACTTTTGCTTTTTTATGGCGAAAAGTTCATAAGTTGAGAATTTCTCAAGCATTTAAAAAGCTCGCAGACTGATAGGAACATTATGGCGCTTGTCCGGCTTGGCACTTACGACTTTGCCTCGTCGGCGGAAGTCAATGTGGGAAATGAATGTCGAGTTGGCATTCGAAGAACGTTTGACGGCACAGCGCAGCTTAAAATTTTAACAAATATTTCACGCTGATTTACAGCAAAACTTTTTATTGATCGAATTTGATTTTGAGTTGAGTCGAAACAAAGGAAAACTAGTTTCAAATTAATGCGGGTGATCAGAATTGTGTTACTTTTCGTGTGCTTGGATAAATTTGCTTTTATTTATTTATTTTTTTTTTTTCTTGGTATTGTGAATGCCAATAGGCTAATTAATTAATATAAAATGATTAAAAACAAATACAAAAATAATGTATTTTTTTATCAGGAGTTGCATTTTTTATGTGATTTATCATTTCTTGAGTAGGTAAAATATTTGGTCGATGTGGTTGCACAATTGGATAATTTTTGTGACCTTCGAATTCCATGTCTTATTGATAATATATCAGAGAGAAGTGAATTAACAAATTGTTACGACCGAAGCAATGTTTCAAGAAGCATTTTCTATTTTTGAAAAATTGAATTGAGGTGATGACGCCTTCAGTGAGCAATTTTACAGGGTTGGCGATTTTATTATATTTCCTGAGATAAAATCTGATCACTAATCTGCATAATCGTAACAAAATTTAGCATTATCAAAATAATGATGATTTCAACAAATTACGTACCCTCAATCGTGTGGCAGCTGAGCAAAGCTGAGCTGAGCTGGAGCTAATGCAAATGTAAACATTTTGACTCCGTTTCAGAATGCAAACAAAACACAGCAAAAACCGAATAAAACTTGAATCAGAAACTCAGACTTAAACACGAGTCAAACAACTGCAATTATTTTTTTAACGTCGTCGATTTGCATAAAAATGCAATTAACTTCTTTTTATGAGCTGCTGCACTTTGCTGTTGCACTAATTGTTGCGCAGCGGCGGCGATTAGCGGCAGCCACAGCGAGGCCACAGCCGCGGAAAATAATTATTAACAAAAGGGAAATCATGCAAAAGCTAACAATGATGATGATTTTTTTCGCCTTTTTCCATTATTTTTTTTTGTTTATATTCTTTTTGTTTTTTTTTTTTATTTCGCCACGGAAGCAAACGTTTGCGATCACTTATTTCAAATTTGTAAATTTCATTTTATTTCTTTTTCATTTGTTTTTTTTTTTTTTCTTTTTTATGTTTTTGTTTTTGTGTTTTGATTTTATTGAAAGTTTTTATTTTTGTTTTAATTAATAGGTACAACTGTAGCTAATGTTGGTAGTTGGTTAGTGGTTTGTTGCAGGTAGTGTTAACAAGTTGTTATCGCTCATAAAATCAAGCACTCACCTCTCCCCCCTCCCCGGCAACGGCAAAGCCAACAGTTAGCTTACTTAGCCGCTTAGTTGGCCATTTAGTCGGTCAGTCGCTTGGTTGCTCAATTGGTTGTTGGGTTGTGTTCGTTTTGGAATTGTATTGCCAAGGCGACCGCTGAATGAAGAAATTATTAAAGAATTTTTGTAAATTTGAATTTACAAGGCGCGGGCTTTACGTTTTCATTGAGAATACAAATTCCACACACGGATCGACTCGACGCTACACAGCTCGTCTTGGCTCGGCTTGTCTTACTCCTAGCTGGGCTTTCGTGCGATAATTGGCCGCTGGCATTTTTTAATAACGCCAATCCAGTACAACTGTGTTTTTTTTTTTTGTACTTTTTTTTTCTCTTTCTTTCAATTGCATCTTAACAAGGCAGCAGGGGAAAATTTTAACCTTACAAAATGTTTGCAATGAGGCACACTTAAAAACCTATTGCCAACTAAAAAAGAATAAAAGAAAATAATTCCAACAGCAAAGCAACAAATTAAATAAGTTAACGCCGAGTTATGCAAATACATAACTGAAGTGCTACCAACTGAGACAAAAAAGCCAACAGAAGACTCACGATATTCTACTTTTTATTTATTTATGGTTTTTTTTTTTGCTTTTTTTTTATTATTATTTAGTTTTTGCTTTGCCAAACAGTTTATTGAAAAAAAGTGTAAATTTTGTTGTTAGTTGCATTCCATAAAGGCAGAAATTCCAAACGGAAAGTAGGCGTCTGTACCAGACATGAGAGCGACCAAGCAACGACAACATGCGAGGCAACATTTTATTTTCATTTTATTTGAATTTCTACAAAAAAAAAAAAAAAAAAAAACAGAAAATGAAATATGTTGATATTCCCATTTAACACGCAGCACTAGAGAAAAACTTAGCATGCAAGCTTTTTTCTTTCTGCAAATGTGACCGAATATAAACGCCTCATCCTATAGGAACTACACTCACATTTATTAAGAATGATGCAGGCAAAGAAAAAACGCTGGCAAAGAAAGTAGTTATGGCTTCAAAGCAACATAAGTTGCTACATAAAAACGATTTTCTACTATGCCATGTACAGAGCTGTTATAATTCAATCTGCTGTCTTAATATTTAAACTTTTCTATCTCTCCCATTATGCTGTTTCCTAGAGGTCAATTTCATCTCGATGGAATGCCTCAAACTAAAGTTCAGTCAAAAAGAGCGCAGCTTGAGTTTTTTAAAATAGACTTAGCCTAAGCTTAGCAAGTCATTGAAATATACAATAAACGACCTTTTATCTATCCAACCTAGAACCGATTTCACATCAACAATTAGATTATTCAAAAAAATGTTATTGGGGCCTTACCAGTCTTGGCTAATTATAACAAAAAATACATTAACAAACTATATACCATATACATATATAAGTACACTATGCGCTTAAATATTCCTGGCATATATTTGCATTGAATTCGATATGCAAAAATAGTATTTGGAATTTTGAATGCATTAACTCAGTTGCTGTTACATTGCAGTTGTGCATTTTTCCCGTTTCGGTTAATCATTCAATGCAGCAGAGTTGTGATTAAAATCGAAATTCAGATTTTTCAATTGCCATGCATGAAAATGCCAAATGAGAGATGCGAGCTTCGAGCTGCGAGATGCGAAATGAGGCTGAGTGTGCAATGTGCAAATGATTTAAACCAGCATGGATTTAATTGTGCATCGCAACACTGGCGAAGACAACGCGCAGACAGCGCCACGCCCCGAACGGTTGTTGTGGGCGTTGCAACCCTTCAACTCCTCCGCTCACGGCAAACTGGTAGCGCACTCGTGAGCGCCATTACCACGCCATCGAAGGCAGTTGGCAGCACACACCGATTGCGGCTAATTTATGAATGCGAACTGATTAAGGATTTTCACAAAAGCGAAGCGAAACATTCGCAACTTTTCGCAATTATTCACATTTTTAATAAGTCGGCAGCGCGAAATGTGCGTGTGGTGCTGCCGTTTTAGCTTGTGTGTGCAGTTTCTTGTGCTGTTGAAAAGTTAATTGAAGAATTTCACAGCACATCCGAATAAATCGTGGCGCAGACAAGCCGCCAAGCAGATAGACAGACAGCCAGAGAGACATGGAGACTGACAGACGAACAGACATGTTTGAAAACCCGTTGCAGTTTGCATGAGTGCGTTCACAAACGAGAAAATCGCGCCAAATGCCGACAGCGTTTTTTTCCCAAATGCATTTCGAATTGTAAAACACTCAGACGCAACACAATGGGCTGCAAATTGCTGCTACTGAGCGCAAACGTGAAAGCAGTCGCTAAAGCGCCGGCGCATAGACACACAACAGGGCGTATGAGCGATTTTAATTACTGAATTACAAGATTCGCCGGCAGTAGTGCGTATACGTAGTTGATTTTCTTAATAGACCAACGCTTGTTTTCTTTTTTTTCTATATATATATTTTATTTTGTTTTCTTCACAAAAACACATCCTCCCAGAAGTCTGCCTCACGGTCTAACTCTAATTAAATTACAATAATTATCGTCTTTTACAAGTTGCACACTGCTTCGATGCACTTGCGTAGCTCAAATTCCTCGACAGAAAATGGGCGCGGGCAGTGAACGCACTTGCACTCCACGTACATTAAGTGATAATTAGCATGGTTTGAATACAGACCCAGAACCCCCGAGCTCAGAATCAACAATACGATATTTGAATTTCAGAATTAATAATTGCCGCATTCGCCTGCGTGCGTACACGCCTACGGAACTACTTAGGCAAACAAAAATGGTGAACTGGAACAGCCTAACAATGGCGTAGTTGTCGATGCTAGCCCAGCAGCAGTTATGTCAGTTGGCTGGGTGGATACCCAATCATAGGCATAAAATGGTAACTACTTCAGCTGTCCACCTTCCATGATGCTAAACTTAATTGGCGCTTCTATATCCTACACACTGCTTAAGCAGCTACTGAAAAGCTTTATAGCCCAAGTCAAACTTAATAACCCCAAACGGCACTAACAGTCACCCAACTGCCAACAAGTGTCAAAGGTAAGCAGCTATTTCGGTTAAAATTAAGTAAGCCTGTTATTTCTCAATTTCTTACCCATATGTGACCTTTAAAAATAATGAGAAGTAAATATGCTAATTTTAAAATACGAACAGTTAGGTATGCATGTGACAACATAATTTGTTCAAGCTTTTCTGATTAACATATGTACATAAGTGTCAAGTTACATAAAAAAGCTATAATCAAGAGCAAACCGGCAAGAACATAACCAATTCAATGACTATTAAGCATCATATTCCGAAATCATTAGTACGTACATTAACAATTATAACCGCAACTGCAGCAGCAACAATGCTCGGAACAATGTACGAGTTTGTTCGTTTTCATTTGGGTAGGAACACATGCAAAACTAATTGTAAAACTAATTTGCGACATTTTACAATAATTGTTGTCATAACATGAACACGAACAGACTTCGTCGCTGGCTTGTGTTCTTGTTCGCTGTAATGCTACTCGGTCTGCGACTTAGCATTAGACTTGGAATGCGCTTTTCATTATTTTTTTTTTTTTTTTATACGAATGTAATTGGTACGGCAAATGTGTGTGCATACGTACATACTTATATACACACAAAGCAAATTGAATTAACCAGCTGCTTAGAAACGTGGAACGCAGAAATTAACGAAGAGAAAACGA
Source organism: Stegana nigrithorax (assembly GCA_037044495.1). Classification (NCBI taxonomy): domain Eukaryota; kingdom Metazoa; phylum Arthropoda; class Insecta; order Diptera; family Drosophilidae; genus Stegana; species Stegana nigrithorax. The sequence goes on along the minus strand of JBAMBQ010004792.1, from coordinate 64,612 downwards.
AAGCGAAACAATAATAACCGCGTGCAAGAGCAAAACGCAACGAAAATATAAACAAAACAATACAAAAGACACAAAACATAAAACAAAAACAAAAACAAATAAATACGCTTTGAAGCATGAACATTTAAACTTAACAGAATAGCAAAGGCAAAAACCAAAGAGGCAAAAAAGAGAAAAAGATAACAAATAATAAAAAAAGAAGGAAAAAGCTTAAGTCGAATGCAAATCCACAAACCGCATCCAAATGACATGAAAATTACACCAACAAACCGTTGAGAGAACAACTACGCCAACAACAACAACAACAACAATCACTTAAATAACAACAACAATAAAACATGACATAAAATACCAAAAGACAAATATGAGAAACAAGAAATAAACAAATTAAAGCAAAACGCAATAGCAAAAGAAGCAAAAACAACAGCAAAAAAAAAAAAAAAAAAACTAAAAAGGCAACAACAAAAATTGCCAACAAAATGAAACCAAAGAACTACAAACAAGGTTTCTTAGCGCAATTGTCAACAATGTATGTGTGTGCACGTATGTGTGTGAGAGAAGGGGGGTGGAATACGGTGTTGACATAGTAAAGTCAAAGAGCAAAAAAACAACAAATTTATAATATTGTACAGAAGTAAGCGGCTCCGTCTGCGGCGGCAGCGGCGTCGAGTCGAACTACGCGTGTAACCGCGGCAGCAGCAAAGACAAAACAAAACAAACCGAAGAGAGCATATAGCGACAAAGCGACAGACGATTGTCGATTAACGATCAGCTGACAAAGCAAAGCCATAGAATTATTCGTCTCCGCTTAGGTCCGTTTGTGCCCACTTTACTCACATGCTGTCCCATTCGCACCTACTGCAAGCTAATCGAGAGCAACACCGTTAGACTTGCGGAATTTTGTGTGCACTTTGCTGCTTGGTTATTGGTATGCAACTAAATAACATATAAATGAACTGCCTACAATACTCGTACAAAAGCAAATCAACGTCACTACAGGAAACTCATGTGCAGCATGTTTCAATGCCAAAGTTATAGTTAATGACTGTGACATTAGTTGTTGGGATTGACATTGAGTCTCTACTCGAAAAAAAAGAATCACTCGGCTGTTTGTGTTGTCCTGTAGCTGGGACAATTCCAGGCTGAAACAGAATTTCGAAACATCTGTGTAAGAGTTTGCATATTGTTACATAGACCGACTTCGTCGCATGCTTATTGGATTGTTCGAAGCACTTTAAGTTTGACCTAGAATAATTGCAAAAAACTTTTACTTGTGCCCGTTACGTGCAATTGCAGCTGCAACGAGTGCACGCGCACACACCCCTTGGCCCCTGCGCGCTCGCACGGGCAGCGTTCGTGTGCTTTTTCGCACCACTGCATTCTGTTTCGTCTTCATCGCATGCAAACGGCCCGACTGCACGCGCCCCGCCTGACCGACCGACCGTCGTCTTGTCAATATAACCGCCACTGGCAATGTTTAGCGGCTATTTTGTGCATAAATTAATTCGTAATTTATTTTATTGTGGTGCAAATTGCAAATTGAAGCGTTTTTAATTATTCTGCGGCGAACACGGCAGCCAATTGCGTTTCCCCAACCCAACAAGGCAGACCTCCCTGTCCGCCTGTCCGCCTGCCCGCCTGCCTGCCACAGACAACACAGGCATTGAACTGCCTGAGACTCTGTGTAAATAAATAACGAACAAAACTTAGTTTCAGCAAAGTTTCAATAAACATACAAAACTCCAAACACAATGAACAAATCTGCACTGCATTACAAATTTCACTTTTATTAAAAGTCAAATAAAATAAAAACATTAAAAAAAAAAAGAAAAGACCTCAAAACAAAAATGAAAAATATATTTTCACACATAAAAAAGATTAAATAGTTTATGACGATTGCTGCTGTTATTGCTTCTGCTGCGGGTTTTCGAATGTGTGTGCACGTGTAAAACAGTCACATGGCTGTTGCATTGTCGTAAATTCAACCCCCCCTCCCGAAATTCTGACAGTCTTTGACAAATTTTAGTGAAACTCAAAGAGAAGCCGACACAAGCGCCTGGGCCAGTCCTGCGCTCTTTGAGCTGCGTCCGCTCGACGGCGGCTGACCAAATGTTGTTTGCGGCGCGGAGCATGTCCGTCCAGTGCCGCATTACTTCTGCTGACTGACTGACTGAGTGGCCAGCTTGGCTGGCTGGCTGGCTTGCTTGCCTCACACGAATGAGGAAGTCGTAAATTTAAAATGCATTTTGCTTTGGCTACCACAACTGCACGGGCAACTGCCGCAGCGACGTGGATACCAATCGTTGAAAGGGTCAGTGTTAAAAGAGACGTTACACTGTGCTGCTACACAATCGAGATCACGTCCTGGACAAGCCAAAGCAACACCACCACCACCACCAATAACACCACCACCACCTTCAGAATATTTTCAGGATATTTACGCTGTAGCTTTTAGGCAACCATTTGCTTTTGATTCATAATTCAACACGCAATTTTGCTACCCTATAATCAGTTTTACTTATAAGTCACACGTACTTTTTTTTATCAGGTTTTTGTTGGCTGCATTTTCGTAATAAATATTATTAAAGCATAAAGCAGTTATAAACTGTGAATTGCATGAGTTTCGTTTCAAATGTTAGGCAATCTGTTGTGAGAAATGTTAATTAAGCGGTTAGCAGAAATGTTACACAATAACTGTTAACAGAAATGTTCTTAATTCTTCTTAGGCAATTGTATATAATTAATTTCCTTTTGTTTGCATTAACAGTTGAAATCAAAATGATTTTATTCGTATATGTGTAAAAACTTGATAATTGTTCTAAGGCCAAGTATTTTTTTTTTTTAAATGCTTACTTCGGTTAAAACAGATTTCTTTTATAAATTTATTGATACCTGACATGGCAGTTAGATGCTATTCTCTACATGAATTCACTACTGAGCCATTCGCAAGTGACTTGTCAGCGTACGACCCTTGAAAAAACTAAATATGCTACGTATATAAAGTAACATCGAAGCAGGCATAGGTGTGTACTTATCACGCACTTAGCTTGTACCCATTAAGGTATGAAATAAATGCAAGTGTGCACTTGCATACATTTGCACTCTGCTGAGGCACAGGTGTGTATGCGAGCACTATGCACTGTGCTGTGTGTGTGTGTGTGTGTATGTGTGTAGAGACAGACGTGCATTGCACTCGCAGGTACATACACACGAGTGGCCATATGTAGCTATGTAGGTATGTAGGTATGCCAGTTGGTATGCTTCACGCAGAGGACGTTCAAGGTGTATCGGGTTGCATTTTGTGGCATGCAAATTTGTGGCAGCAGCAAAGCAGCCGAATGCACTTTAGGCCACGTTGTTATGTCGAAGGAACGGAACGCAAGGAGCGTTTAGCGTATAACGAGATGCAAAATTCTGCCAGTTTCTCTGTTTTCTCTCCGCTTTTTAGCAGTCGCCGTCGCTGTTGTCGATGTTTGCCTTCGTAGATTTTGTTCGACTCGAAGACTAATTAAAAATTTCCTGCACTGCAATTGCAAAATTAGTTTCTTATCGGTTTTATCATCGCATCGCAACGTAACGCAACGCAACGTAACGCAAACCGATGTGATGCGGCGAGCACTCGGCACTCCGCACTCGTCAATTGGCGCGATTCTGAAGCGTTGACGAATAGCTCAGCGAGCAGACGGCCGCGGATGGCAGCGGTTGGCAGCGGATGACGGGTGTGTACGAGCGTTGTGTCCATTGTGGAAAAACTGCATTTATGAATATGATTATTTTGCGCATATGATAATTATGCTACAATTTTTTATGTTTTGTTTTGTTTGGTTTTGTTTTTGCCTTTGGACTAGGTTCCAGCTCATAGCGTTTTTTAGTTAGCTGGTAATGTTAAAAGCGACGAAGGCGTTTTGCGAAACCTTTTCTGTTATGACCAGAGTCACGCGATGCATGCGGTCAACTTCGGCATGAAGCGAAACTCAAACTCAAACTCAGACGAACCGTCGACCGCCGATCGCCGACCGGGGACCGCCAGTTCCATCGAAATGAGCAAAAACCACGACACATTGTGTCCCAGAAGGCCTCAGAAGTATTTCAGGTACTTGACTACGTCGTGCAAGTCTCTTTTATTGATACTGGATTTCGTTTTTCACGGTTTTCACGCTCTTTTGTGTGCGTGTGTCTGCGAAGGCTGATGGCGCCATTTAAAACTGAATTAATTTTATTCCTACTTTAAATTAGTTTTCTCCTCATGGCTACAAACATTTGAGTTTTCGTGAGTTTCAAAATTTTTAAATTGGTAAACGTTTTTACATTATGTTATGAATTTATCGACATGTATTGAATGCATATCTTAATTTGAAAACAGGTGTTCCGACTTGGAATTTGTGTACAGTAAAGAATCAAAAAATTAACAAATGAATGATGCACATGCTAAGTGGAATTAACATAAACAAAATATACATTTTGTCACACCCCTACAAAAAAGTATAGGCTCTTAGCTACATTACAGTGGAACGTGTATCGATTGTAATTTAAAACAATCTCTCGATCATCTCTTCTGTAAGTATCCTAAACTGGTCACAGTAAGGCTTCGTAATATTCGTAAATATAAAGCACAATAATCATTAACTTATTCTGGTTTTCGGTAATTGGAGTAAATCTTGCAGTGGCATATTAACATTAAAACCATCACACGTTAGAAAACCCTTTGTGGACATTTAAAAAATAAATTTTTGGAATATGCATATATATATATATATATATACATGATTTTAGCATTTTATAACAATTATATGTATATGTACATACCCTACTCGACTTAGGCATATGTCTCATAGGTAAATAAATGAATTGCCTTTTAACGAACCACAACCGTACTAATAATAATAAGTTCACTTGATTAAAATTAATTAAAAATTTCTCTTATATGTATAATAAACACAATTTAATTTTTTCTATATAATTTTGCATACATACCCTCATTATGATAATGGTACCCGAATAATCGTCAAAGGCGCACAGCGAGCCAGCAAAAATGTGTTTGCGAAAATGAAATGAAGCTAAAAGGCGTCCAAAGTGCTTTGTGAATTGGCACAAACGGCAACAGACACGGAACACATGATTCAGCGGCTGACATCAGGTGTCAGAAACCCGTTCGTCTGGCTGTCAGTCGGCAATGAAGACGGGAGCCGCGCGACATGTGTAGCAGCTTACGCAGGCCCAAATTGGCGAAAGTCAACGAGGGGCTGACATGGCAATTCTAATGTTGCGGTCTACATGGTGACCCCATGGCCTCGCAAATGGCACGTGACACTTGCGTCGTCTGTTATTTTGTTTTCCAACTTTGCGCTGTTGCCAATTTGACATTAGAACTTTTGGCGTGGCACCGTTTTGCGACGGCTTTGCGAAGAACAGAACAGAACAGAACAGCAACCGAAAGTTATTTCTTGTATAGTTTTTGTTTTTCTTTGAGTTTTCACTGGTCGCGAGTTGCAGATTTCACATCTGCACGATAATTGGGCACACGCACTCAATGCACTTGTTCCGAAGTCACTTCCGGTATTTCGATACTTGAGTGCGTTGCACACTTTGTTTACTTCCGCCACTGCTCTCCGCTGACGCCTGGCGCACACTGCCACACAACTACTGCCGCACATTGGCGAGTTATCGTCATCATCGGTGGCAGCCCCAAACGAGTTTTGCGCGCCCACTCTCGCCTGTGATGCGCGCGTTGCCGAGTTCGAGCGCATACTAGTTGCGTTGCGAGTTGGCTGCCGGTCGCCGTCCGAAGCCGGCGTGCAACAGAAGAGTAACACCAGCTCTGCGCTCGCGCTCACGCTCTCGTTCGCTCGCTCTGGCGGTGGGGTTGGTTGCATGCGTGGCGCATGAGCAAAGCCGCGCGTATGCTTCCAGCAGAACTGGTTTTGCTCAGCGTGGGTAAGCGAGAGGTAACCACTATCGTCGCTGGTCGGATTTTGCGCTTCCAGTGCGAGCAGCTGTTGGCTCTCGGCTGGAAGGGGCGCGAGAGGCGGTAACTCCGCCCTCGTAGACAGCAGCGCCGCCAAGAACATTTTGCGTGAAAAACATGAACTACTCGATAAGTTCGAGCTTAGCACTGATGAGACAGTTCGCATAGATATGTGCGTTGCACTCGTCACTTTTGCACCCACACCACTCTGTGTGCTTCACCTCTCTGCTGCTCCTGCTCTGGAATCATTTGCATTGGAGCAGCCATTTCTCCATGGCACTCAACAGTATTCATCGAAAGGGGAAATGTTACAGCTAACATTACTCATCCAGCGATCCTAGAAAGGATCTTGCGCTGGGTTTGCTTGCATATTAATTTATATTCTAACCACTTATAATAAATAACATATGACATTTCAATATTATACTTCAACAAATCATTTACCTAAAGTCAAAAATTCTTTTTTTTTTCATAGTTATACCTAAATCTAGATGTAATTCACAAAAGACGCTTTTCTAAAAATATAGGTACAAAAATGTTATGTTTACAAAAAATTATTACATTGTTATATTACATTAGAAAAAACATTGCAATTGGAAGGCATAGTCACAAGAAGATTTCGGTTAATAAAATAGGTTATTATTGGACAATAAAATAAATATTAACAATAGAAACATTATACAATGTTCTAAATGATTCAAATTTTGCCTCAACTACCCATACGATCTATATTTTTAAAATGTAGAGTCGATTAATCTACTGGAATAATTTCAATTATGCAAAAACATAAATAATGAATACATTTGTGCAGAATATTCTTCTCCTATAATTCAAAACCATATAAGTTGAACATTTTTGTTTTCACTTTTCGTAGACGTTATGGCAGTACACTACCAAGCAAGAGGATATGCGAATAAAAAACCAATACTAAATTAAAAATAATCAATTTTGAGTAAAAGAACCGAAAAAAAAAAATCAAAAATAAACAGTTTAGTAATCGAAATTGAGATTGAGATCGATTGACTATCTTGGTTGAAAACTATTTTAAGCGAAGCTTAGACTCATAGCTTTTAATCTAATTTATGTTTACTGAAAACCAATATATTATAATAAAACGGTTTTGGTTTAATGAAAGAGTTTAATTCCAAAATTGTATCAAGATTTTTGTATATGTCATTAAAATTTATCATGATTTTTTTTCGATTGTCATAGATGGTAATTTTCCATCTTCCCGCAATCTTTACCAAAGTTGAAGAATCCAAATTCAGTGTTAAGTCAGATAAGAAATTTAAATAGAAAAAAATCAAAGCAATAAATACGTATGAAACTTAAGCACTTAGTTTAAAAAAAACATCAACGGATGTTAATGTTACATAATTGTTGTTGACAACTCGCTATACTTGCTCAGTTGTTCTCGGTGCAAAGGACAGTTCCATTTTCGCTTTTATTGTAGGTTCACTAACGATTTTCGGGTCAGATGACACACTTAAAAAAGTCGGTAATTCTCTCTTCGTTCCGTAATACCTTTCAATTCGCAAGCGGCGCTAATTAGTCACAAAAATGAAAAAATTTAATTCTATTTTGTAAATTTTTGTATTTATTTATTTCTAAATTTCAAATGAGTTAACCTAAACCATTTTTTCAATCAAAAAATTAAATGTATTACCTCGTTGTGGCAAACGCTTATAAAGTGGAACTTTATTACAATGTCTCTTTATATTGGCTTGAATACCTCATGAGTACAAATTAACATAAAAATGTCTGGGAATAATTATTAACTGGATTTTTACAAGTCAGAGTAACGAACAAATATGTAAATTTATAGATCAAACAATCTATTAACCTTTTATGTATCTTCTATTTTCTGTTATATGCTAACTAAGTTTAATCCCATATCACTTAGGTGTTACTCTCCAATCTACTGTGAAAAGGCGAATGTAAAGCCTACACATATGGCAAACGCAGCTCTTGCTGCAACTGCAACTGACATTAAAATGGACATAGACGGTCATTGTAAAGTGCCAGCTAAATTAAAACTGCTAAGGACACTTGTAGCAGCACACACACTCACCCAGCATACACCCACAATGCACTCACACTGAATCCACACTGCACCCACATCTGCACCCACATCTGCACTTGCTATGCACATGCCGAACACAAATCAGCTCACAAAGATAACGTTCGGCACCGAAAATTGCATCCATGTCCAAAATCCGTCGCCAGTGGATGGGCTCATAGTAACTCGTTCAGCCAGCCAGCCAACCGACCAACCGACCGACCAACTGAGTCGACAACAATGTTCGGCGTTTTGTATCCTTTCAGATACGCCGTGTTCGCATGTTATCCCTAATGTCCTCTGAGTGCTCAATGCATAGCCCCGTTCAATGCCACTTCTGGCTTATTCGTCCACACTCTCCCGTCCAACGCCTCCCTCGGTCAACCAGATTCAACCGTGTCTCTGTATGGCATTAGTTGCATGCAGCCATTTCATTTTGCTGAGCGAGCAAACATCTTGTCGAACTAGCAAACAAATGGCTTTGCTGGTTTTAACTTTCATCTCTTTGTCCTTGCTCGACTTTTTTTCTGCAATTTTCTTTTTTTTTTTCTCTCCTCTCCTTTTTTTTTTTTTTTTGTTATGTTTTTCTAACCGGACGCTTTTGGCCAAATTTGGCTGTATACATTTTTACAAATCCCCATGAATGGCTTTCCTGCTCGCTGTTCTCCATTCTCCATTCTCCATTCTCTGTTCACTCTTCACTATTCACTGTGCACTGTGCACTACTGTCTACTGTCGACTACGTATCTATGCATGTTCCTGTCGACTTCATGCTCGGAAGTTGTTTGCAATCATCGTTTGTCACAGCGACAACCATCACAAAAGTAATTTCGCTAGTCCTAGACGAGTCCTCCTGCTCGCACCGAGTAGGCTCATTCCTTCACGTCTATTTAGCAGAATGTCGTGTGCATATAGTTCGAGTTCGAGCACAAGTGTGTAAACAGATCTAATTCGCTTTAAAGTCAATTATTTCATAATGCTATCAAAATAGCTAAAAGATCTTTTGAAAGTGAGTTGTGTGTCATCTTTTAGATTTTTTTTATTTTGATTTGTTTCACTGTGCTTGCTGCTAGCTGGTTGTTGTTTTTGTGTTTGTTTCCTTTAGACAAGTCTTCAAGTTTTATCGGAGTAAAGTGAAGAATTTCTTGTTTTAAATTGATTGCTTGAATTCGGTGATAATTTGGGCGGATCCGACTCACTTTGCAGCGAACATCTCTGGCATCGGAGATCTCCGCGTTCTTATCGGAACTTCTGAAATGTTTGCTTCGTGGCTTTTAATTATTATTATTTTTTTTTATTTCGTTTTTTTTTTGTGTTTTGTTCGTCGTTCTCGTCGTTTTTATTTTTCTCGTTGTTTTTCCTCATTTATTCACGGTTCAATCTATCTGCCTTGTTTATTGCGTTATTTCGAATGAAAAAATGTTAAATTGATGGCAACAGTTTCGAGCGTTGACGTTACGTGTAGGCCGCGTGTCCCCTTTTGCTGTTGTTGTTGTTGTTGAGATTGATTTTTTTTTTATATTTTTCTTATTTTTTGGGGACCCATCGCTTGTTTATTTAGGTCTGGAAATGGCTTTTTGGTTTGATTTCGAGTCTTCGCTGCATATCAGTTTACAAACGAAACTGCCGAAAATGCCGCCAAGCTGACTGGCAACCTTTGGCGACCCTCTGGCTGAATTGAATTCATCGTCCGTTGATCCGCGAAGATAAACCAATCGAGCTCAAGGCAGAAGCTCAGTTTTGAATAAATTCCGAACTTTCGATAACGTCTATTTCCTGTCTCATCTTTGTGTGTTCTTCCGCCAACTTCTGCTACGTTTCAGATAATCAGTTTTGGATTTGTCATACAAATCCATGAAGAATTTCATTAATTGAATTAATAATTGATATAATTAGGAAAATTAAATAAACAATCAACATAAACTAAAAACACAAATTGCTTTCACTTGACGATTCAGCACTAGTTTATGTAAAACTTCTATGTGGCAGGGCCATGGCTTATTTATTTAATTTTCCTTTAATAGACAATTTTTAAGAACTTCATATATTATTATTAAGCGAGGATTAACAAAAAGTAATTTTTAAGAAGTATTTGATACTTGTATATTCATTGAAATATATTAGAGGAATGGCATTTGTGACGTCATGATTTTTCATTCTCCATTTCCCATTCTATTAATGCACTGATGTTTTCCTAATCATTCTTTACTTATTTTGTTTATCTTGAAATACTTAGCATTTATTGGTTTTTTTTTTTTTTTTGTTTTACATTTCTTAAAATTCTCTAAGCGATCGTTAACATTTGCATTATTTGGAGCTCGGTTTCAATACCCAAGTGTCTTCCGGCTATGAAAATCAATTCATACGTCGGATGAGTTAACAATTTAACATTCTTACGGTTTAAAAAATCCAATCACTGGCGCCGGTGAGTGTCAACTTGCAACGTCATGGTTAAGACGCATACAGCGCCTTGTGTTGCGTTTCTTATTTAAGCGACGACATGTTCTCATTGATAGTTAGACGAACTTCAGTTTAATACAATGGTTAGATAGGTCAGTGAATTCAGAGCCACGATGGATTGTATACAATAAGAAGATTTTTATTAATATTTTTATAGCCAGTTTTATTTGGAAACCATTATATGCCTATGGATTCTAAATACAACGAAGAATTGTTGCCCACAAGTGTTTTCTAAGGATTCCAAAAAGTATTTCGGGACAATCACCTATAATGAGATAAAGCCAATTCAATATGCTGTTAACGCCGCTCAAAGGACATAACTTGCGATAACAGTTTTTTACTCATCAATAAGTCCGTTGCACTTTAACTCAGTGATAGAAGTTACATTAAGAGCCAATATGATGAATTTGGCCACGTGCGTGTCGCTGGCAATGGAAATTATGGAAATTTAAAGGACCTTTATGCGAACATCAAAGAAATACGGACGGTTTAGTTTGGGCAATAGTTTATTTATCCTCCACAACCTGACATATTGACACACATTGCATAGTTCCAAATGTGGACTTATGAGAGCAGAACAGACACAACTATCAATGTCCATAACAAAAACAACAACAACAAAGACAACACACAATCAGGACAACCAAAGTACTTTGTTTACAGCAAACAATCATCATAGCCTTTACAATCTTGGCCGTCTTTGATGCTGCAGTCATCGACGGCATTTATTTGGCTTTGCTTGGCACAACAATAAACGGGTATGTGTTTATTTTGACATGCCTTATCGTGACGATAGATTAGCCCCACCGGCACTGCCACCGCCACCGCCACCACAACCACCGCCCAACAAAGTTATTTTGTTTCGCATGTTTGCCTACTCCTCGCTTCTCCTCATGGTAATTAACTATTTTAAGCTATGTTAAGTGTTAATCCAAGCCAAAACTAAATGAGATACTATGTTTGATTCAAAAACAACATTACGTCGATCACGATGTCGATGACGATGACGATGACGACTGCGACTGCGACTGCGGCTATGGCGACTGCGAATGCGACTGCGGCTGCGGTTGCGGCTGGGGCTGGGGCTGGGACCGTGAGTGCGTCGCACTGCGTCTCACAGGCGTAGGTACGAGTATTTCTCATGACTGTGGGTTTGATGGATTGTACCGAATAGCGAAAGCTCAGATAAAACGTGCACGATCATTCACCACTCACTGACAATCGAACCTATGTCGAGTGTTGCGATCATTAATCATTGCGCACTGACTTTTTCGAAGAAATAGTGCCCAAAGCATCATCTGGGCGTGATTTCAGCTGCGAACGAAGCATTAGCGTCGCCAGAGGTGTGTCCTAACCAAGCAGGTGAGCCGAATTCCATTCGCAGGCATTAGACGCAGCCAACGAACCAATCATCATATTTTCATCATAAACGAATTATTTAAATATGTCCTGCTTATGTGCGATTGTTGCCAACGTTATCGCATTAAACTGATACGATATGCGTATCATAAGTGTAAAGATATTCTTGAGTTTTTTTCTTGTCGGCTCTTAAGCCCCATTGTTGATATTAAAGCTTATATTGTATCTGCACACGGAGTCGAATAAATTAAATATTTTCTCCAGCATTCTCACAAAAACAAGAATGAACAAACAACAAAAAAAAAAAAAAAAAAACAAAACAGAAAACAACAAAATCCAAAACCAAAACTGAAACAGAAACAAAAAAAAAAGGGGGTAAAGTTAAAAATGTGAATGTGTTCCCATATGAGTATCGTTTTGCTTTGCACACCCAACATATTTGGGCTAATATGCAAAATATCCATTTGAACAACTTTTATGAGCACGTGGGGTGCCATAAACTCAGCTCCAGCAAAGTTACAACAAGGGGATGCGTGGCTTGTTGCCTGTTACTTGTTGGCTGTTCTATGTTGGCTGTTGTATGTTGTATGTTCTACTTTACATTTTTGTCTAATTGCGTTGAAAAAAGAAACAAATGCAAATCGAAAAAAAAAACTCATAACGGAGCTCATTTTGAAGCTAATAAACCGTTGAACTCCATTTCCTTCGACACATGTGCAGCACAGCTCCCTGTTCCAACTGAAGGCAAGTACATAATAACAAAAATTCATTAAAACGCGCTGCTAATTACCAGATTATGCACAACATAAAGATTTCTAATGGCTTTTCACTTCATTCACTTAACACACCGAGAAGAAAATAAAAACCATATTCGTATTTATAGCAAAATCCTTTTAATCTCTGAAAAAAAAACACAAAAAGCGTATACTGAAAAACAAATTTCCCATTGTCTCGCAGTCAACTTAAATGCAGTTCTTCTAGCATTTCTACAGATTACTTAAAACCTCAGTTAATAAACATACAATTGTTTTGAATATATTTACACCACAATACTATGTACAGAATTTGGATGCATTTCATATATATAGTATAGAATTCTATTTCGCAATATGACAAATCTAAAAGTTAGCCAAGGCGACTTATTAGATGCTTTTGTTTTCGAACGAATTATCTAAGATCTAGATAGTTCAGTGTATTTATCATAACTGCTTTGTTTGATTAATATATCAGAATCCTTCATTTTGTTTGTTTTTTTTTTTTTTGCTTAAATTAGGTATCTATAGCTTACTATTGTAGTTCTTTCCTAAATTCACAAATGCTTTATATATAACATCAATGGGATCATACAGTAAAAAAGATGACCACACAGTGTCTTGTCAAAAAGGTTTTTTTTCATTTCTCTTTATTTGCCATCAGTCTTATTAGGACTACGATCAAATTTCATAACAAACTGTACAAAGGGCCTTATTGTAATATATGCTTAGTTATTAGCATATTTATTTACATTGAAGTTTATGTTGCCGAGAAGGAAAGGAGATTAAACAAGACCGTTTCTTAAGTAATGAAGGAATAGGACACCAAACATGGATCGCAAATTCGTCAAAATAGGGAGATTAAACTCATTTACTATTGAAAAGTTGTATTAGAAAGTCAAAATGTTGATGTGCTAGCGAAACTGACATCCAATTATATGCAGAAGGGCTAATAAAGTTCCTTGGAAACGAGCTGCTGATAAAACTTCTATATCACCATCTTTTGAAGAACAGCCAAGATAGTTAATGGAAAAGTTATAAAGGATATACGCAATGTCCGAATGGTTGCTCCTTGTAGCCTGACAACTATGAATTGATGTAGAAATGCACTTTGATTCTAGCAACCATAACTTGGTTATTTGTAAGTTCTTTATTTTGCAAACAGAATCAAAAGGAGCTGTTGCTTTTTCAAATCTGAAGTCGATTTCGAATACTAAATGGTTTTAGGTAAGAATTTTACTTATTTATATCGGCGACTGTTATCACTTCAAAATTAAATTAAAATGCCATTTACGCACTAAACATGAGCAGGGACAAGATTCTATCCCAAATGCGATAGACCACCATTGCCACAAATACTGCAATGGCATCCCGAGTCCTGAGTAGCGACAACGACGACGACGACGAAGACGACGAAGACGACAACGACAACAGCACACAGAGTCTTCGGCATCTGACCTCTTGGCATTGCACGTCCCTTTTAGGCAAAGCCACTGGCAAGCGAAAACATGGCCATAAACTAAGCGAAAACTCTTAACATGCAACACGAGCTTCACCTGCGAATGTCTCGTACTCGGATGCACCTTGGGAAACACAATCAGAGACACAGCTAAAGAAAAAGAAACAAAACTCAAAACAGACTCAGCCATAGTCTTGGCCATAGTCAAAGCATCAAAATAAAAAATAAAAAAATGAAATAAACAAATAAATAAATGGAAGAAAACGAACAAACAAAAAAAAAACTAAATACGCGACGACTGATTTCCATAATGGCGTCAGAATCCGTCTTTTAAGTCATTGAACGAACTGGACGCTAAATTAAGCAAGTACAGAGGCTGTGCCAATGCCAATGCCAATCCGAAAGCCAAAGTCAAGCCAGTGCCAATGGCAAGGGGCATTTGTACCGAGTGTAAAATAGTCGAAGTGGAGGCAGGCTGCTGAGCGAAACATGAGCCAAATAAAAAACTCATTTGCGCGCAAATTTACCCCCAAAATGCAGTAGATGCGCATTATTCAAACAGAGCCAATGGACAGAAGAGCGAGGAGCCAGCGGACAAACGAAGGAACGAAAGAACGAACGTATGAACGGGTGAGTGTCACAGCCAAAGGTAACTGGACACCGGATGCAGATAAATCTTTTGAGATGCCTTAAAGCTCAGGCAGCAAGTGCTGCGATCTGCTGGCCATACTGCCAAACAGCCATTGAGCCAGTCGGCCAGTCAGCCATTCAGCCAAGCAGGCGGCCTGTTGGACAGCCGCAGTCACTCAGTCAGCCAGTCAACAAGGCCAACCATCCAGCCAGCCAGCCAGTTTTTAATGTTGAAGCTCGATCAGAGTCACGAGATAAGCCCCACTGACTACAGGCTAAAGAACCTACCTGATGCCAAAAAAAAAAAAGAGAAAACAAAACAGCAAATCAGAGAAAAAAAAATCACAAGCAAGAATCAAAAAAATCTGCGCGCAAAAGCGGCGAAGGCGGTTAAAGCGGAAAATTAAACTTAATTGCGTCTATTCTCGCATTAATTGTGCGCACACGCGTGTTCGCGTAAGATCGGCACAGCGCTAACCATGGCCAAGACCAAGTCCATGGTAATTTGCATAACAACAGCAGCAGCAGCAGCAGCAGCAACAGCAGCAACAGCAGCAAAAACAATTCGTGCAAGCGAGACACATTCACCGTCCCAATGGTCTGGTCAGCGAGCAGCCCCTCTCGCTTGCGCGCCGCTGCTGCGGTATGTGTTAATTAAAATTTTTAAGTTATGCAGCGCATACGTATGTACACGAAGCTCCACTACTGAACCGACCACTGGCCATTGGCCAAGGGGATTGTGGACGCCGGTGCTGGTCGCGCCGTCGACGCAGTAGTGACACGCCACGCAATTTTCACGCGCGGCACGCACTTAACTCTTGTTCAACGCTTTTTGGATTAATTGATAAACACACGTGGGGAAGTGGAAGTTGGCACGCAGCGTGCAGCAAAAAGCTGCTGCGAAAATTTCACAAGTCAACTACGGCCAATTCAGCCAAATCAAATTAAATTAATTATTATTGCCATGTCTCTCATTAGACACTTTTGCTAGAGAAACTCTTGGAAAGTGGCAGAGTTGCCTAATCAGGGCATGTTCCGCACTCAAATGCTAACTTCTTGTCAGGATCTCTGATGGCGTTGCTTGTTTAAACAACACTCAAATGCCATATTTGCTGCTGATCAATTTTTATTTTTTCATTTATTTTATAAATATATAGATTTATGTATATATATTGTGTTTTTGTTTTTTTTTTTGTTTATTTTATAATTATGAACATTTTATTTTATTTTATTTTTTTGTTTCTTTTATTTTTGTGTTGCGGTGCAAAATGAAAAATGGCGATACACGTCCATTGAGCAAAAACCACAAAACAATTTTATTTCGTTTCGACAAAAACCAAACCACTCCCGGCAATAATTTAGCGTATCGTGCCGAGCAGTTCCGTGCCGTACACTGTCGTACAGAGTTTGAGAGCTCAGCGCGCAACGGCGTAGCACGGCGAGACATCTTGCAACCCTGCGAGGCCTTCGAACATATTCAGGGACATTTAAATAAATTAATTAATTTTGCGCCTGTGCTGCAATTGTTACTCCTCCTGCTGCTCCTGCTGCTTCAGCTGCTGCTGCTGCTGCTGCTGCTGCTGCTCTTACATTTGTTGTTATTTCTGTTGTTGTTTTTGTTGTTACGGTTGTCGTTTTTACCGCTGCTATTGTGGCCTTTTTTCTACCATTTTTTTTTTTCTCTTATCTATTGTTGTTTTTTTTTTTGATTTTGTTGTATGTTTTTGTTTTTTTGCTGGTTTTTGTTTACCACAAATTGGCCATTTTTTGAGCTACAAACAATTGTTGTATGTACATCTACTTCCGATTTGTTGTTACGTTCATTCATTTGAGCACAAAGGCTACACGACTACAACTGCAATATAACAGCAATAACAATAACAATAGCAACAACAACAACCACAACTACTAAAACAACAACATTGTAGACAAAAAAAAACGAGAATTGAAACTGCAAATAGAACAAAGCAATAAACATGAACGCTATCAATGAACATTTGTGCAGAGATAAATTCTCGAATTGCATTTGCGCTCAAAGGCATTTGAGATACAAATTAGAACCGTCAGAACGCCAGCGACAGAACCGGGGCCAAAGCCAACTCAAAAGCGCCAAGTCCAGTTCCACACCACCTCCAACACCACCTTCACCGTCACCGTCACCGTCACCATGTTTTGCATTGCATCGAATCGTAACGATTCAAATGGAAACAAGCCAACCAAACACACACCACACACTCGCATACACACGCACGCACAGCACACTCCCAGCGCGACTATACGCATACGCACACGCGCACCAGCAGCAGCAGCCGCGCCAGTGCCAGGCCCAGTCCCGGTGCCAGTGCCAGCGCCAGCGCGCATAGCTCATAGTTCCGTCCTGTCGCAATAGGCCGCGCCGAGGCACGAGCACGTGCAGCCGCTGGCGGTAGCGGCGTTAACCAGCGGCCGCTGCTGCTGTTGTTGCTGCTGCTGCTGTTGTTGCTGCTGTTGTTGCTGTTGCTGTTGCTGCACTCGAATGAGTTATAGCGCATGTTGGCGATTTTATTGCCACAGCGCGGTCATAAAATATGGTAAATTATAGCGGTTTGTTGTTTTGGCCATTTTGTTGTCGTGTTACGCATCGCATGGGCAACAATCAGAGCGCTCCCACCCAAGCAAGCAAGCAGTCACCACCCTTTCCTTCCGAGCCGAGCCATAGCATGTGCGATATCGAAAGGTTGCCTACGAATTGATGGCAATACACACACACACACACACACACACAAAAACACATCCATACACAAACTACACAAGCCAATAGGCGCCCCAATGTACATATTCGCATTTAAATCCGGCAACAAACATTTAAAACAGTTTTGCGCTATTTGTGCTTTTCGACTCATAAACATGTTCAACGGTTTGTACGCTTGCCTTTTTTCTTTCCGTTTCTTGAAGAAGACGGTAACCATTTTGACTTAACATCCAAGCAATGCACAAAGAAACCCGTGTAGGCGTTCTGGCATGGTTATCAAATCCTTTTGATTTAATTGATTTTTTGCTGCAGCTTTTCTTTTAATTTCTTATTAACTGTCATATAGTAGAAACATTTAGAGAACATTTTGAAAGTAGAACCAATTTGGAATATTTAAATCAAATTAGAAATAGTTGACGGCTTATGAAAACTTTTTTAAAGCTAATAAAACAGATATAGAAAAGCACTTCGTTCGGATCCGCAAATATTATCAACAGTTCATGAAACCCGCTTATTTTGGCATGCAGACATTGAACGCGTCTTATAGCAAATGATCTATGTTGCTTATGATCACCACAAAAATACGTTTCTCAGTATTAATTATGAGCTTATTATTTAAATTTTTCACATAAATCTCATGAATGTTAATTGTTTATATTTATTAGTAAAAGCAAATATCAGCATATGGCAGTCATAAACAAATTACAGCAACGCGCCAGTACATCTTCAGAACAAAAGACAGAAAACACGGAAAAACTTAATTAGGTTTTGACCATTAGTCTAAATTTGTAACTACATTTTGTAATAGCTTCCCTATTTAACATTTTTAAAATCCAAGAGTGTAACTTAACCAGTTTAATGGCATAAATTTTTTTCTCGATCATTTGTGTATATAAAATCAATAGAAAATTATCCTTATGAGAGGTGGTATCTGGTGCAAAGCGTACAATTCATTATAACATAATTAATTAGTTGTATAAAGATGTTGCATTATTTGTGAGCATTAAATATTGTTTTTTTTTTTTTTTGTTTTGTTTTTTAGTGTACTTCAAGAATAGAGGGAAGTTTTTTTAGCTGGCCATAGAACATAAGTTTTATGTTTTCTAAAAAGCTAATTAGTGCCAGCAGCAGCATTATCGAGTAATATTTAACAGCATTTATATTGAATTTTAATTTAAAGTAGAATGCATGTGGAACACGTGGCAACATGCTCCAATTAATGACATTTGCTTTTGTTTATTGTATCGTCTAGACGAGAGTAATGATGTACCTAGAAATATATTTTGGAAATGATTCTAAATCAAGTGCAGAAATAAATGCCAATTTTAAGATGAGCTGAGTAGATGCGTTTGTGTACCGCGCCCAGTTCACAGAATTGTCTGCTCCAGTTGGTGGCTGCTCTAAATATTCGTTTACCAAATTATTTAATAAGGCTGAAGTGGCGAAAACGCATCTCGTGTCCGTCTATGTTGGATAAATGTTAAAAGCATGTTCAGCATATTTTAATGGCATGTCCAGTGCAAATGCGAATAGTATTTAACATGTTCCTTCCGTACATGATCCACTGGCGCGTGTCCAAACGTACAAGCAAGTTCAGTTCGCTGTTGTTTCAGATTCCTCTTCTCTAGGCCTTTTCCAAACACTCAACACTCAACTCTTAGCACACACACACACACACACACACACTACAGGCCACGCGCATTTCTCGGCCGCCTAAGATGATGTGTATTTGCACTTGTAAAATGCGAATTTTACATCATGACCCATTCTCAGCCCCTCAGCTGTTGCAATTCAGCAAACTAGCAACTCGAATTAGCCGCGTGCATTTCACCTTCCCGACGAACACTTTTGTGAACAACATGTTCCCAAAGAATTGCAAAAATGACTAAATTCACCAAGTGATGCTTATAGCATACATGTGCATTTACTTTTATTTCAAGTAAAATTTTACTTATAATGTTTGGAAGCAAAAAATTTATAAATCATCTAAATTTTTGGGCTAGTTTACGCAAGCTCTATAAAGCTTATTGGGGTAGCAGGCTAAAACTGCTTTCTAAATTTCCCACTAAGCTGGGTTGCTCTGTTTATCTTTTCTGGGGAATATCATATGTATTTGACGTTATAGAAAAGCAAATACGCTCCAACAAAATTCTATACAGAGCAAGGTAACAGATTACAGTATGCCAATGATTTTGAGTTGGGGTGAACAAGCTATATTTTTAAACTTTGTAGGTGAAATTTGGAATAAGATTTATATAATATTTTTAAAATATACAAATTAAAAAATCTGACAACATGTTGCTTACAGCTAAACTATCGTAAGCGTTCTTTAATTTTACTACTAAACTTTATATTCACACATAATAAAGAGACGAGTCGAGTCGAGTCTGGTGGCATCTAAGCTTGATTCATTTTTAGCATTTAGTGGCAACAGCTTCTGGGAAATTTATTTACTAACAAATGAACATCGATAATGAAAGAAAAGCAGACTTGCCAGAGCATAGCAGAACAAACCGAGCATGTGGATAGGGATGTGGATGTGCAATGAAATTGAGACTTAAAGACTACATGGACTGCACAATGAGTCGTCGTAAATTATGCCCGACATTGTACTTGCAGACGTTGCCTGGCTGACAAATAATTGAAGTGGCAACGTTTTGGTCTTGTCTACATCACTGCCCCACACTTGGTGGACTTGCTGAGTGGGTGGTGTTGGTCGCTTGGTCGGTTGGTTGGTTGGTCGCTTCGTCTCTGAAATCTAAAATCCAGAAGTGATTGGTTTTTCTCAAAGCCGGCCGAGCATCTCTTGTCTTTGCAGTGCAAAGGAGCGCTCGTGCCGAAAATGCGACTTAAATGAAATGTCCCTTTGCTTATCGGTTTTTGTCGCACTCTTGACACTTGGATTTTCGTTACATGACAGACAGTCAAGCGCAATAATTTATATTGCAGAGCACAGAGTAAGCAGTCACTGCTCTGCTCTGCTCTCCTCTGCCAATATGAGCGTCCCCTTCGACTAATTGCATCGCTCATTGCAACACTTATGACCACCCGCGCCTGCTCCACCCAATCCGGCCGCAATGCTGCTGCAGCCAAGTCGCTAACAAAGTTCTTAATTGGTCTTATCCTGGGCAGAGTTAAGCTGCGCTGAATCGAGTATTGGGAGAGCCTGACACTTCATTCGTTCTAAGGAAGTTGTTCGGTTGCGGGAAAATTAATTGCTAGCTTCTCGGCTCTTATGGTCGGTCGGTCGTTTTTAATGGTGGGTGCTTGTCGCCTACATGGATGAATTGCGCTTCGCAGGCACACAAATTTCATGTTTGAGCAAATTTGCAAATATTTCCGCCAGTTGCTCAAACACTTTACTCTTTATCGCCTGTTTTTGTTTGTTTTGTTTTTTTTTTTTGGTTCTTCTTGTTAATTTGATGTTTTTTTGGTTTGTTTGTCTTGCCAACGACACACATATATTTATCTACCCCTGTCGAAAATTAAATGCACTCGCACAACGCTATTATTATTAACGCACAGCGCATTCGTGCGATCTTGGGGACAGTTGCGCAGCGGCAGCCGCAGCGACAGTGGCAATGGCAATTGCAGTGGCAATGGCAGCGACATGACATTCGTGTAGATCCTTAGCGTTCGATAAGAGTCGCGCACTTATCCGCTCGCCGGGAACACATGGCCAATTATCGGGTAGCCTTAATGTATGTGATTATCAAGTAGCAACATTACAGGCCTGACTTTGAACAGTTTCGTCCAAACTAATGACCTTGGGAATATTTACACATGTCACACGTCACCGCCTCGACGAGCAACCGTCTTGACTTGAGACATTCTATTCAAAAAATAAAAGCTCATTGCACACTTACCGACTCCGTCAACTAAGTAGCAAAACAGTCTAATCGGGGCTGATTCTAACGCACAACAGAAAAAAGGATTCTAGATGGACTGAAAGTGCCAATTGTCAATGACATCACGTGATTTTGAAAAATTTCCAAGCAAGAGTTCTTTCCGACATAATCATATAAATTTGCATATCAGCCCATCAGTATTGGTAAGCATCAGACAACAGAGATTCTTTGATATCTTACAATCGAGTTGGACATAGTGTCCTGGGCGTGTTACAACTCGTCAAAGAATTCACCTCTATTTCCCTAAAGACAATTACTCTTGCGAAGTTTTCTGTCAACAAGATCGATACTGAGTTTAGTCCGGCTGACACATGCCAAACTAATATCACCATATCGCAGTGTCTCTAATTATCAACAGACTTTGAAGTCTATACCGCGACCTAGGCTCTTACTTGCATCACATGGAGAGGGATTTTAAAATAGTGAGTGAGAAAAGAACAATCCCCGCATTTACCAATCTCTGGGGTATGATCAATGTTGACTGTTATAGTACACAATCGGAAGACGTTACCCTTATCAGTATATATAATACTTATCTCACAATAATGACCCTTGAAGTGAGTAATGCTCTTGGTGTTTGGGAAGCCAACTGTTTAATTCACACAACTTCCGCACTTATCCCAGTGGCTTTTGATCCACATACAAATGGGTATGTCAAAATGTGTGTACTTGTGAGTTGTTAAGTGCGAGCGTGTGCAATTGTGGAACGGGGGCATGCTGCGGCGTGTGGAAGTTGCAGTTTTCCGAAAATGTTGATGCTCGTAAATTGCACTGCATTGCGTTTCAGTTTAAGTGCGGTAATAAAATTCGCATTTGCGCTTTGCTACCGCTTTGTTAACACGCTCACTCATTCATTTGTTCGCTTGTTCGTTCGTTCGTTCGTTCGTTCGTCGTCGTTATTGTCGTTGTTACGCTTTTTGTTATTTGTTTATTATTACACTATGGTTGTTGTTGTTATTGTTCTCAGTATCATTGTACTTGTTTGTTGTTGCTGTTGTTGTTGTTGTTGTTGAGCTTGTTGGCAAAATGCGAGGCACACTTGTCAGTTAATTGTCAAAAGTATGAACAGCTTTTCATGCATTCCCGTTCGCCTTCACATCGTATCTCATTGTCTATATGTATGTCCGTCCATCCGTCTGCCCAACTAACTGTCTGTTTGCTTGTTTGTTGCATTGTCTGTGCGTGTCGTAGTCGGCTATGACTGTTTTAATAACGTTGTTGCATTTTGGGGTTATTAACTTATTTCGCGCACTTTTTGACACTTGCTTCCATTGAAATGCAACATAACCGATGTTCTGCTCCTGTATACATCGAGTACACAGTGTAAATATTTTCCTATATACGATCATATATTTGCTTGCACATGTATATATTAATTATAAGTGTATATATATATAAGTTTGTAATGTATCTGCAACTGACTGAGATGTGTCGCTTTATTGCTGTGGATATTTTTGTTGGCATTATTGTCGTTGTTGCAGTAGCGAACCGCTAAATTGCTCACATGATGTTTATGAGTTGTTAATTATGCAGTTTCACAAGTTTCACTGGAGTTGCAATAAACTGAATAATTATAAAAATAAAAATAAAACACACATACGACAACAGCAACAACAAGATAAACCACAAATAACAACAACAAAGACAACACAACTAAATTATATGAAATTGCTACGAAATTGCAATTTTTTTCTGCGGCACTTTCGTGTCAAATTGTTGTCACTCCTCACTGGCAAAAGTCATTAAAATTACTCGCAACAACACAACAAGCGGCGGCGCACAGTACTCACACGTAAATTGCGCAAACATACGCTGAGCTGCAAGTGACACGTATCCAGCAAGGCACTTTTGTCGCAATCTCTTTACGTGTACCTACTTATGAAGGTTATTTTCTTTTTTTTTTATATCGTGCTGATACCTGCATGCGTACGCACGACTTTGCCTAAATTTAATAATTTTGTTATTGTGTTTTATAAAAAATGATGAGCTGACACCTGCAATTCTTAAATGCAATATTTTATCGCTCTAAGTGGCGTGTGTCAATGACTGCCTGTCCGGTCTATGTAAACTATATTTATTTTATCCTTAACATGAACACGCCTTGCAGCCACAAAGTGCCTTTTGCAAGTTACATGCTCAAACGACTTATCAAAAATACTTTCGAATACATTAAAACAGTTGCAAAGTACCGCTCTCATTATATTTTTGTTGTATCAACTTTTGCAGCTAATCATTTTTCAAAGATCTATAGGCACGATATTTTTGTTTATTAATAAGTATTTATCACAGGTACCACTTACACAATTTTTTATTTCTACCCAAACAAAATTAAAACTACCAATATTCAAGACTCATTATTAATTACCTTCATAATTTTTTATTTCACAGAAAATTCAAATTTCTTTGTTTAAAATAACTGTTTAGTTATAAACTTTCTATCAGATTTTTTTATAAATATTCTAAAAGAAGAATACATTTTAAAATAACCAATATATTTACTATTTTATTTTTTTTATGATGAACTTAATTTTTTATTTTTTTTCTGGTAAAATATAAATGCCTGTATTAGAGGCATGACACCGCCTCCTTCTATTGTAATTTATTTTTCTCGGCTCCGTTTTCAAATGTGACTTAACTCATTCATATGAATCAAATAAATTTTGCATTCTTTTTATACCCTGTACAAAAAAATGGTGAAGGGTATATTAAAGTTGAGCAAATGTATGTAACAGGCAGAAGGAGGCGTGGCAGACCCCATAAAGTATATATATTCTTGATCAGCATCGAGAGGCGAGTCGATCTAGCTATGTCCGTCTGTCTGAATGTCTGCCTCTCCGTCCGTCTGTATGAACAAACGGATCTCGGAAACGGTAGGACCTACAACCACCAAATTTTTCAAGAAGACTCTCTCAATCCATAGGCATAACAAATTTATTTTTTTTTGATATTCGTCCTATAACATATAGCTGCCATAGGAACGATCGAATGAAAACCCACATTTAGTAACAAAAACCCTTTTGTTTTTCAAGATATCTTCACCAAATTTTGGATTTAACAGTTTTAGCTAATGACCAATTACATATCTCAATACTATGTATATCGGTTTACTATATCATATAGCTGCCATAGGAACGATCGGCCGAAAAACAACATTTACTGAGAAAAACTTTGTTGTTTATTAAGATATCGTTACCAAATTTCGGATTTGATAGTTTTAGGTAATATCCAATCATACTCCAGAATATGATAAATATCGGTTTACTATAACATATAGCTGCCATAGGAACGATCAGCCGAAAAATGGCTTTTACTAAAGAAAAATTTTTTTTTGTTTTGGATTGGGTACAGGGATTTCTATAGTCGGTTTCGCCCGACTAAAGCCCTGCCTTTCTAGTTTCTACAGGGGAAATTATTTCTTTCGGTTAGCTATACATATTTTCCATATTTCATCCATCTGCGTCAAATGAAGTTAAATCTTTAATTGAATGAATTTACTTTTTAATGAGATAGGCGAAATACTGCCGACTTTTTTCATCAGCCATAGACTTTAAACAATTCCGCAAACAGTTTTATTGTAATCTGCTGACCGGTTCAGCTACCCATAAGAGACAAAGAGACAGACATCAATATTTTCTATATATACAGATGCGATTTTAGTAGCCAAAATCTGAAGACGTTCCCCCAACTTGAGAGAAAACCCTTACAGTATTATTACTATGGAATATTAGCAAAAGTGACAGTCGTACTCACGAGTATTATCACCGAACATGAGGCATAAGTCTAATCCTTCATGTATTACAAAAACATGCGAACACTTTTATGGGGCCACGTTAAAGTATCTTCTGAATAACTGATAGCCTAAGCTTATTGTAAATCAACTGCGCAATAACTTAAAATTTTCGACCGAGTTGAACAAGTTTCTGTTTCTGTTTCGGTTTCAGTTTTTGTATTTCTTTTCGCTTGAGGCTGACTTTGAAAAGTGACTGTCTTGACAATTCGGTTGCAACTTCCAAGCAGATCTGTCCGTACGGATTAGTGTCGATGGCGATTACAAGTCACACTGTCGGCTGTCCGTACGATTAATTGATGACGACCGTGGCCTGTTTGAACACGAAGTGCGCATGCTCACATGCGCATGCTCTCTCTCATGGTCCATGAGTCCAGAGTTGACAGACAGCGTTAAAGAGGCACCGTCAGCGCGTGTCAGATTCGTGTCAATGACGAAAATTTATTGATGAGCTGCACAAAAGTGACACGCGTCTAGAGAGGTGTGCATTAAAATATTTATGATTGAATGCTCCAGAAACCCACAAATTCTTAGAGAATGGAAAGAAAAACAACGGAATACAACAGCAAATCGTTGTTAAATCTCAAGCATTAATTGTGAACAGAAGCACTACAGAAGCAGACTAGCTCCGTGGCACCGACACCGCAGCCCCTTATAAGCAATGGCCCACAGCCACAGTGTCGCACTCCGAGTTACAAGGGAAAATTAATGTCAAAAGTTTTGGCCCATAAACAGAGACGTGTAACTTAATTAATCTCGAAAAATCTTGAAAAAGGGAAACAACAACGTTTGCCACTTTCCTACGCTTGGTTTCCCCTGAATTAGTATCGTAATTAACCGAAAATAGCTTCTGTTGACTTGATACTCATATTTCGACTGAAAACAATCTTTTTCGGCAATTTTTACGCATTTACAAGCGCAAGCACACGAAAGATCTTTATCGGTCCGCACTTCGTGGAAGAAAGCAATGGCAGCAGACGCCGCAACTCACGGAACACACGGCAACTAATTGGTCGCCTTAGGAGGAGCAGCGACGGCGGCGGCGGCAAACGGATACGTTTTTATGAAATTTTACAACTACTTTATATTATTTGTGACGGATATCTGAAATAAAAAAAAAAAAAAAACAAAAAACACCAAATAAAAACAAACAAACAACAAAAAATATAATCTCAACACTCCGAAAGTTTTTGTTTCCATGCTACTTGTTAATAAGATTTAAGGGACTGAAAAACTGAATTAACATTAATTTCCAGTCCAGTGGGACAACATAACACAGCCAAGTGTGTCATTTGTATATACACTCTGCTCATACTGCCAGCGGATCAGTGACGAGTACATGAACCAGGAAAATGTTCTAATTGTAACTAATTTTAATCCTAACCTCAAAGCGATACCGATATTAGCTAACCTTGATCTCATGCCCCAACGCCTCATTTTTAGAG
This sequence comes from Stegana nigrithorax, assembly GCA_037044495.1. Taxonomy (NCBI): domain Eukaryota; kingdom Metazoa; phylum Arthropoda; class Insecta; order Diptera; family Drosophilidae; genus Stegana; species Stegana nigrithorax. The sequence continues at coordinate 38,057 of JBAMBQ010004792.1, read as the reverse complement.
AAGCGCTCAGTCCACTACGAAATCTACGGATAAAATATGTCGCAAATAAAATGAAAATTGCAGACATTTCTTTCTATATCCTGACTCCTGACTAATTCATATCAGCCAATCGAGTTCCAATGCGTTTAAAATATTTTTGAGGATGCTGAAATATCTGTGGATAATCGAAAATTAGTAAATTATCTTGCCTTTTCTGTAAATGTTCTATGTCCATTTTGATTTAAAGTATTTTAAAGATTTGAAGCAGCAACGAACACCGTCAATAAATCACGTTGGCTGTTGGCTGTTGGCTGTATGCGCCAGCCAGAGTCAAGGATTCCATTCTGCTGCACTATAATGCATTGTTTCGCGTTGCACGTCTGCTGAGGATCGTAATTAAAAGTTTTAATCAATTGCTGCTGCTGTTGTTTTTATTGTTGTTGTTGTTATTGTTTGTGCTCGCTGTGGCGATTTAGATGCAGGATTTGACCCCCTTCTGTTTTAACGCTGCCAAAATAAATCCTTCCCCGCATGGCATCACAATTTAAAGCATGGCCCGGCTTGGCCCTGCTTGGCCTGGCCTGATCTGGCACCAATGTCTGAGTTCTGGCGCGATCACAGTGCGCGATTTGCATGCGCTTGATGAGCTCTCTGCGTTGGTTGCATATATCGAACTTGTTGCTCATGTTGTTGTTGTTGTTGTTCCTGTTGCTGACTGTTGTTCTGTCTGTTGTTAGCAGTGTCTGGCTGTGGTCTGCAGACAGACACACTGGCCAGTAAGCAAGCAATATGCGCCACTCATTGAGCAGCGCGTCTGTCTGGCCACTATCATCCCATACACACGTACACGTACTCGCAGCGACCCCGGCGCGCTGTGCTGTGCTGAGCTGTGCACTTGTATCTTGCAAGGCCCCCCGATCCGCACGAACCCGTGACAGGGCAATGGATTCGGTTTTCCGGCTGAACAGTGGAACCCTGTGGCATCCCGCTATGAATATGACTGCGCATAAGTCAAGTTAATTTTGCGTTGATTTATTTTGATGTTTGATCTGATCTGCTGTTCCTGTTACCTGTTCCTGTCCCTGTTGATTTTGCTGTTGTTGTTGTTGCTGTTGTTGTTCTTGTTGGCATTGTTGCTTGTTGTTTGCTGTTTGTTTGTTTATTTGTTTATTTTTGTTTCTTGTTTCTTGCTTTTATTTCTGTTGCCTGTGCAAGCCATCATTGCAGCTTCAGTTCAGTTGTTCACTGCACGAGTGTATGTTTGATGAAAATCGCAACGTCGCCTCACAGTGCACCAACACCAACAACAACAACACCAGCACAACACCAACACAGCATCACTGGCTGAGAAGCGTTTCGATCATATGCCGGTTGGCTGCTTGCACACTCAATGAAGTGTTGAAGGATGCTTAACACATTATTTGAACATATTTTACACTTTAATAGTGATGGCAAGTCATTTATAAACGTACACCAGCCTCACTAGATAATCTCTCCCAGCGTACACAAGTGCATGCATACAGGAGGAGGACAGCTTGGTTTTGCATTTCTGCTGACTGCGTAGACAGTTACATTTCAATGGAGTTGTTAAATCCACTAACTACGTCAATCGAATTTGAACAAATCATAAAACTTCTTTGCATATAATATGTAACTTCCAAAAAAAAAAAGAAAACAAGAACTTAACCTTAATCTGTGATGCAGAGCAAGTTTAGATCGATTTGTCTTGTTTTCCCATGCTGCTCCACTGTGCTATGATCCACTGACTGGTCTTGCTGGCAACCGATTTAAGTGTGTAACTGAATCTTTATCTCCCCTACTTATACAGATTAGACAATAGCAATAATCCCGCTTTGAATATGAAACATTTAAAAATGCATATTTTTGAAACCATTGACATCGCATGGCACCATAGTGTGCGGGTTCAGTTTGGCGTTATTAATGACATTCGCTTAATCGCCCTTTGCACTACAGGCAGCGCCATGAGCACCTTTTAACCGCAAAGTTAATTAAATTAAAGACATATTAAGTCAAATATTCTGGCTGAGCGTGTAACCCAGCCGCATCAAAACACATTCAGTAGTCATCATCATCATCATCGTCGGATCCCGAGCAGTGGCCGACACAACGTAAGACAAGACAACATAACGCAACACAACACAACACGAGGCAGTTACCGATAAAACCAGTAGCCAATGCATATGACAGTTGAAAAATGACAACTAATCACTTTTGGCTCACTTATAAAAAACCAACACAGAAAGAGTAAAAAAAAAGCAAAACAAAAAAAAAAACATATATCAAAAAGAAACACACAAAGAAAAAGTCAGTGTCTTGAGAAAGGAATCATAAAAGGCATCATGAAAGGGTGGACACAACTTATCACATTGTCGGGATCTCAAACCAATGAGCTTATATGGACTCAACAATTATAGTCATCCTCACTCACAGACACAGGCACAGACACAGGCTACGTACATAAGCACATCAGTTGCATCGGGATGCATCAGAAGGACCGACAGCGTGAGCGACTCTTGGCATTTGCCGCGTGTAACAGATTTCAAGAGCTTAGCACAACAGCCTAGAGCACGCTGCCAACAGTGATCATGCTATAGATTTCTTCTTTTTTTTTTCCTCTTTTTTTTTAATTCATTTTATTTTTTGTTACCTCTGGCAACGGTCCTGCGAGCGAGCATGATCTCTGAAACTGTAATCATTCATCTGGCAAGTACATCTCACAGTCGAGTATTCGAATTCACCTGATGATCATTGAAAAAAAATTGCCGTCATTAATAAAAAAATATACGAGACCTAAGCTCAGCTCGCTCAGACACAGTCGCAGAAGACGCAGATACGTACATACCTACTCATATAACTCAGTGTGCGCATTCTTGCCTCTGCTCTCCTGATCGTTATTTTATTTTTTTTTTTTTAATAAGTGTTTTTTCAAGTGTTTCTGCTGCTCATTCTTTTCATATAAATGTATTTCCATTAATTATGAGTAAAATGTCACAACAGCTTCTCGGGCTATTTATTTGATCGAGTACTTTTACTTGACAATCTTGTGACATTAGAAGAAAAGGATTAGCCTGCCGTCTGGTAGGGAGGATTGATAAAGCGACCACTTAAGTGATGGCAATTTCCACTGAAATAAGCCCAAGCAGAGAGAGAAGAATGCTTACAATTTTATCTCAGCGTGTGAAACAATGAGTCACATTTATAATTCGATATCATTTATTTTTAATTTCATTTGGGGCACTTGCATAATTAAATGGAAGGAGCAGATATCAGAAAATGAAAATCATTAAAAGTGTAAAATATTGTTATAATTTAATAAGCGATTTAATTAAAAACATTTAAACTCAAAGTCACAAATTTCATCTACAGCGGCAGTGGAGTTACAGTTATAAAAATAATAATAACAGGCTTCGGTAAAACAGCGTACGCTTAAAACTTTTAAATATAGCAACCCGATATTAGCCTTATTTTTTGTTTAAAAAAAAAATATTATATATATATAAATATATATATGTATATATCTTCTTTTTTTTTAATTGCAAAAACATCAGCTTAATGAAGCAAAACTCATTTTTGACGGCATAAATTCCGTGACATTGATTCGATATTATAGCCAAGTGTCAACCACATTTTACCTTCTAAGTAGAAAGGCCAAGGAATAAGCCAAGCGGCTCATAAAATAGTAAGATCGTTCGTGGTAACCTTATCTCAAGACAGCCATACCATTTGAGGCATTCCTGGTCATTAACCTAAATGGCTTCACATTGTCTTCGATATTTGAGTAAACACAAGACATCTAAGGCTGCGTATCTCTACCAAATTCTTCGGTTATCGTTCTTCTGTTTTTGCCTGCTCTATGATCAGATATAGATAGAGCTTTCTTATTTCAGTTAGATGAACAGTATAAAGAACCATCAAATCTTAGACTATGATGACTTCTACATTATATTATTGGGTTATTATCCAACAATCAGCCATCAAATGCTCCCGTAGCTCTCACAGTATTTCGTAAGCATTGCGAGAGTTTTTTGCTATAAATCTCCCATTAAAAAAACAATGAGATGAGTGTTGTTGAACTTGTAATAGTTTATTGGAAATCTATAAGTGATTCGTACTTATGTTTTTACAGAATTGATGATGGTCAAAGGCGATGCATAAGTAAATACGTTTGCATATATGTTTATATTTATATTATGTATGTCATTATATATAGTATTTATATACATGGCATTGACTAACAAAATGATTGTAAGCGTTCAATGCACACTTCATGTTAATTCATTTCAATTCAATTCAATTCAATTCAATTCAAAATATATCACAGATTACATATTCTTACAGCTAATGTCTCTATTTATTTATTTAATCGCTAACATTAGATGAATCGTACGAGAAGTATCGGGTGTAACGGGTATCGCTTTTCTTAAACTTACTCATTCATAATCAATTAGGCTACTTTATTTTATTTAACTTTACTTTACTTTAGTTTACTGGTACGAGTAATTGGTAATTGGTTAGTAAATCGTTAAGTGAGACAGGTGCTTAAAATATAAAAATGTCTTTTTGATAAAATGCGAGTAAATGTTTGTAAAACACGAGTTCTCTCACTTTAAGTACGAGTTTATAGTTTTATAATGTGTGCACGAAGGTATTTTGTTTTGTTTTATTTTTATTTTGTTTTATATTCGTTTTTATTTTAGTTTTTTTTCTTTTTTTTTTTGTTTTTGTTTAATTATTTTTGTAAATGTTTGCCAATACAGAGTTTACAAAAGATTAATGAATTCACATTTTGTGTGGTCGCACATTCACACATTGCGGGCTTCATTCCAAGCCATTAAATCTGAACGACTAAAGCAGCCTCCTAACTTAGGAAGTTGTAAAGCATTACAACAACAACGACAATAACAACAACAGCGATCCACATTCAGGTGTTCAGGTGTTAGTCAGCTAAGTGCATGTGAGCAAGAGATGTGGGCTTGTGAGAGACCGAGATTGGAAGGGGAGTTACGTTGGGTTGACTACTGTGAAAAGAGTGTGATAAGTGAGGAGATATGCTAATTAAAGTTATAAAATAGAATAATTAACGACAGCGTAACGAATAAAATTTTATTGCCGCTTTAAAAAGCGCTTAAACTTAGTTTATTGCAAAATAATGAGTCTGTATAGTTGCGACTACAACGCCAAGCTACTACTGTTCAGAGCGGAGGAGGGGAGTTTAGAGGTCTCAGCTTCATTTGAGAGGTTCGTTGCATAGAGTGATTCTGATTCTGATTCTGATTCCGATTCTGTTCCTAATTCTGTGTTTGCACAATTCCCGTTTCAGCTATATGTATAAGATTGCAATTGCCCAAGTGACGTCGATTGGATCAACGTTGTTCAGCAGCGTCACTCTATGCCTCCGGCAGAGCTCCCAGCATGCCGGCGACTAGGCTACCGTTGAAGGTAGCATGTGCCGGGTTACTGTAGCATAAACTGCTCATAGGGGTGACCGCCGACACCGACGCCGACACCGATGCCGATGCTGTCGTTATGAGCGAGGCGCTGCTGTTGGTACCGGATATTAGTTTCATATTGGGTGGGGTCTGGGGGGGCGTGTCGGGTTGGATTTCGGGAAACCCCACACGCGGCTGCAGCTGCTGGTGCGTAGGGTACTGATGCTGGCTGCCGTCGTTGGAACTGGTAGGGGTGACCTTGGGATGCATGATTTCCGTGTACGCCGTAGGTATCCGCGAATATGGCGATACGCCGGCGTAGCTGCTCATCATACTCAGCGGCGAACTGTGCGCTGCTTGCGGCATCGTATTGCTCGGCAGCATTGGCTGCTGCTGCTGCGGCTGCTGCTGTTGCTGATGCTGATGTTGCATTTGACTGAGTTGCGACTGCGACTGAGACTGATAAAAGTTCTGGCCGGGATATGCCGAGTGCGGTGGTGTTTTGCATGCGACTGTGTCGGCCAGACTCCAGATTTTGGGCTTGCTCGCCGGCACCGGTATGCCACAGTCGCTGCTCATCAGGTTTTTTTGAACGACGAAGTCGGTTGTCTCCTGCACTCCGCCGCTGCCAGCCACATAGCCAGGATGATGGTAATACATAGACGGCTGATGTTGTGGAGGTTGCGGCTGTTGTTGTTGCTGCTGCTGCTGCTGATGCTGCTGCTGCTGCTGCTGCTGTTGATGATGATGATGGTAGGGATTGTAGCCAACGTGAGCCGCATAGACGCTGTTATAAGGACTAAGACCGCGCATTGCCACCAAATTCTCCGGTTGACGTTCCCCGCTGTCGTTCAAGTCGTGCATGTCATCCTTGTCCGTTTTGCTAAGCTCAGCTTTGACATGTTGACTATTGTGATCTAGTTTGCACAAAGCATAAGTTGAGAGTTTAATGAGAAAGAGAGAAGAAGAAAGTGTAAGACTGAGAGTGAGAGGGGGGGATGGTAAAAATTGAATTAAATTGACTTAAATTAAGTTCTTGTGATTATAATGCGGAAATAGACAAGTTTCTTAGCGAATTAATCCCATACTCTTGTTTTGTTTGCCAAACACCCTTGAAATTGTTCATGGGCGTTGACGCGTGCAACCCTCCGAGCACGCCAAGTCAGACCAAATCGAGCCAAGCGTTGCTTTCAACTAACAAAAAGTTAGATTTCCGCCAACTTCAACTTCAGGCTGTCTCTGCCTATGCCGCTGCCTCTGCCTCTCCCTCTGCCTCCACCTCTGTCAACGACGTCTTGTTTACTGTGCTGACTTTAGAGTGTTGTTTTGCAACTGAATCTGTGACAATCGCCAAACTCGTGCAGGACTACTACCATTGAGTGCTCACTGCAGTCAGCACCACCGTCAATGCGACCACCACAAGAAGAAGGCAGCAGCAGCAGCAGCAGGACCACTTTATCATGTGCTGTCGACTTCCGGGGCGGCAAATGACAAATTTCAAACAAAACAGACCTAGCGACCAACATACCGACAGACAGACAGGCAGACAGACAGACAGACAAACAGATAGACGGACAGACCAACAAGCCGACAAAAGTCAAGCAAACAAAGATTTCAGCGGCGTTCGTTGCGCCACATAAATTTCACTTAAAAGGTCGCGTTGACTTTTTTTCTTCTGTTTTTGCTTAGTTTTGTTTTTAGAAGTGGGTGTGGGCCATGGGCGGTGGAACCCAAACAATTTAGGCCGTTCGGATCACAAAACGTTAGCAGTCGCAGTGCAGCGCCTTGAATGCTAAGCATATTGTGTCTTATTAAATAAGATTGAGGGCATGACATTTGTGGCACTTGCCACACAAGCCCCAAAAGCTTAGACAAATCCCACAGAGAAAGACAAAACTTGATTTTTGATGCTACGTTGGTGGCAGCTTATAGGTTGACAATGGTGCATACCTTTCTGACGGTCATCTGGCAAGCTACTTGCGCCATAGATATTCGTTGACTTTACGATGTCGCCAGTATCCTTTTCCTTTTCGTCATCGGACATGATGCCGTCATCCTCATCCTCGGTTTTATTCTTTGGTTCCCAAGTCATCTTATTCTCCTTCTTCAGACGTCGACGTGCGTTCGCAAACCAAGTTGAGACTTGTGTAAGCGTCATTTTGGTGATTATAGCCAGCATAATCTTTTCGCCCTTTGTGGGATACGGATTCTTCTTATGCTCATTCAGCCAGGCCTTCAGCGTGGACGTGGACTCGCGCGTGGCGTTCTTACGTCTAGCCGCAAGATCATAACTCGGCCCATACCTGCAAGAAAATCAAAAATAAAAAAAAAATAAAAAAATAACAAAATCCAAAAAAAATAAGAAAACAATTATTAACATCTATTGAGTGTGTGCCGAGGCGAGAAAAGAAAGGTTGCCGATACTTGTTTGCCATGGCTATTTGTTATTTATAAATATTGACAGGAGCGACGCACACCCAAGCGTCAACGGGCATGGCTCTGAACTTGCTGGGCCGCTAATGAGTCGGCCAAAGTTTTGTCAACAACAATTGCCGCAAACGCATTCGTAATCAGTCGACGCCGGAAGTAGAAAATATGCAACATGGCGTCCCCCTGTGTCGACAATTGTCAACAGTCAGTGTAACAGAGCGGGACGGAGAATGCGTTCACTCGCAGTTTTGCGATTAAAGTTAGCCAATATGTGGTTTAAACTAAATGCTCTGCTCGGCTCTGCTCTGCAATACAACGCGCAGCTCATTGAAAATGTTGGGAAATTAATTTTTCTTTTTCAGATTCTTGTTGCTTTATTTTTATTTCTGTTTTTTTTTTTTTGTACATTTTCCTCTTCATTGCACTAAGTGCGTTCCAACTTTATCCAACAAATCCGCAGCACTTGCGGCGGACAAACTTATTCAATGAAGACGCATTCAGAATTTTAATCCCAACATTTTAAGCTTCCTTCCTGTCGAACGCACAGCGAACGACGGCCAGCCAGCACAGCCGCATGCCCTTGTTCCCATTTCAATGGTCCTGAGCCTGCGCTCACTTGGCTCTCTGCTCGCTTCCCTACTGACTTGCTTCCTTGCTTGCTTGCTCGCATGTCTGCACTTGTTGAGTTTTAGTCAATTTTTTAAAGTTTACGAAATTTTCAACTTAAAGATGCTGCCCGCTCGTCTGCTGTTGGGTTGGGTGGCTGGTCGTTTGCCAGGACAAACAGGACATACAGGACAAACGCACAGCAGCCACGCGAACAGTGCTGTGCTGGGAATACATGCGAGTGCAATGCAAATCTTAAGTGGCGACGATAAAAATCCGCTAAAAATTCAACTAAGCAAACAAGCAACCATCCAACCAACTGAGCAGCCTCTGAGCAACGACCGAGTGGCCACTGAGCGGTAACCGGGCAAGGGAGCGAGTGCGCTGTGCAAGCGACATAAAGCATTAAGAGAATTACCAGAACAAGTGCTTATCAACCATAAAGTGGCAAGTGCTTTCAAGAAACCATACGAGTTCGCACACACGGGGCACACAGGGACAAATGTGAGTTCGATGGCGTTGCTGACTTACCCATAGGCTGCCAATGTGGGATCATAGGAGTAGTATCCGGTTGTCGGCTGCAGTCCCGCCGAAGTCCATGCACTCATATCTGAACAGGCGCTGTTATCTTTCATGCCATACGGATTGCCCTGTGCAACGAGAGGGAGCAAATAAAACAGGATGTCAGCAAGGTAATACATAACCGGGCGCAAAACGCCCCATCCTCCTCAGCATGGTCAACGTCATCCTTATTAAGTAACTCAACTAGCTGCTTCTACATATGATTGAGTGCTTACAATAAAGTTCAGGCAACATGACATGGCATATGGAGTTCGAGATATGAGTGGCCACAGCTGGTGCACGTGAGCGTAATCGTAATCGCGGCGTTGATATTGTCAGTATAAGACTTTAATTGGCCATTTCACATGCTTTCGTTCGCAATCCAATTACAACGTTAACTCATACATGAGCTGCGCCAGGTCCGAATAAACTGGATTGCAATCGAAGTACATGGCAATATCTGCTCAGGCTGTCGATTTGCATTTGCCACAGCCCTGGCCGCAGCCGAGACTGAGCAGTCGAATGTGCATGTCTCAGCACTGCGATACTCTGCGCAATTCTCTGTGCTGCGTTGCTGACTGTGTGCACAATGAGCACTAATCCAATTATTTTCTGTCAGCGACTTTGGCTAAGCTTGAACGGAATTAAACATGAGTGCACACTCAGACGCACATTGGAAGCAACTGAACATTCCGTCATGCTTGCCTGCCTGCACCGCTGGCCTCCTCTGTGGCCTCTTCTGGGGCCGCCTGCCTGCCGCAATGCCTGTCCCTAACGACTACACTAGCAAGCAAAAGGGAGTGACCACTTTTACGCACTCACCAATGGCGAATAGAAGGCCGAGCTGTCCACTCCAATGCTGGGGTATGGATTCTGATCCGTTGAGGGATACGGGCCGCCATACATGCCCACGCCAACGCCGACACTGGCGGCCTGATAGCTGCCGAGCGTTAGACGCGCCGAGTCGTACTGACACGAGCAGACCGTCTGCCCGGAGACAGGATCGGTCATGATGGGTCGACCGTTTTCACAACAGGAGATCGCTTCGCCGCCACGATGATCGCTGGCAGTGAGACCAATGCCATCCGCTGAGGCTGCCACTGCCGCAGCCGCTGTTGCCGCTCCTGCCGAAGCAGATGTCGCACCACCAATTGCGCCACTCTCTGCTGCGGCTGCGGCTGCTGCTGCTGCAGTTGCAGCGGCTGCTGTTGCAACTAAGCCCGCATTGTTGTTGGACGTTTGTGAAATCGCACCTGGACTAAGTGGACCCGTTGTTGTGACACCGGTCGTCGTCGAGCCGCCAGAAGGACTAAGCGATGCGTCGTTGGTGCCGGTGCCGGAGAGCGGCGAGGGCACCGAACCGCCGCTGTTGCTCGTGTTGCCTGCAACGGAAACTGTTGGAATGCCAGTCGCGCTCTGACTGACGCCGCTGCCGCCGCTCAGCTGCAAAAGAAGAAGTAGGTAGAAAGAAGTGAGTGGTTGCTTGCTTGCTTACTTGCTAACTTGCTTGCCTACTTGTTTGTTCGAATGAATGAATGAATGAATGAGGCGAACAGTTAAATGGCGCAAAAAGTCAAAATTTATGCCGCGGCGGAATTTTCAAACAGGTGATTTGTGCGAATGCTGCTTGCAAAACTTAAGAAAAAAAAAAAAAAACCAAGAAAATAAACAAACAAAAAGAAAAAATAAGAAACGCATAAAGCAAGCTGTGTGGAGGGAAGCATAAGGGACTAGGGGATGGTGTATGGCGTATGGCGTGGCAAAAGTGGTCGGCTTTGCCTATGTCATCCTCAGCAGAGTGGACTGCGTGCAGCGATCGTTTCGCGCAGCGATGCGACGCATGACGATGAGGTGAGGCGAGAGCACATTGCTGAGGGCAATATGGAGGCAAAAGTCAACGAAGCAGATTAAGACGATAACTCCAAATGTCAAAATATTTTATTGGCTTGGCGCGATTTGCGATCCGTTCCATCTATTTTCACTTCATTAATTTTCAATTTATCACAGTCAGATTTCAGATACCGCTTTCGATTGCCGTTTGTGCCGTTTCAGGGCTCTGTGCCTGTGTTGCGCTTTTGTGGAAGCGCTTGAAGTGGGTACGTACGTCGCACGTCGCACATCGCACATCGCTGCGACAAGGGACACAAAGTCAAAAGGGCAACGCAGCCAGCCAGCCAGTCAGCCATCCCGTGAGCCAGTGAACCAGTGAGCCAGGCAGTCAGCGCGATGCTGGATGCTGAGCGCATGTGCGCAGGTATGCGCTTGCCCGATAACCGCAACGAATCGCATGAATCGTATGTCCAGCATACTTATGGCCAGGCAAAGTTTACCTACACACTCGCACATGCATACGATATAGTGACCGAAAAGCAACCGACCTATGCATTAAAATAAAAATAAATATTTCGAAGACCGAAAAAACCTACAAGAGTCAGTATGACTGACGTCAGATCGGCCGTCACTCGCTCGGTCGCCGGTCGACGGTCGTTCCGTCTGTTTGGGTAACTGGTAAAAATCTACACAGATAAAAACCCCAGACAGACGAAAGCAAGTTCGGTGAGTTCGTTCTGTACGTCACTTCATCGACTCGGGCTGTCACATTTTATTAGCCAGCATTATAAGGACAGAGTAAATAAGCAGCAAAAGGCAAAACACGACTAAAGGCAACGAAAAAAAAAGGAAAAAAAAAATTAAAAACTCGAAAAAAAAAAATCCAAAAATAAAAAGTAGAAGTAAAACAATAAGAAAACAAACAAAAAAAAAATAAAAACAAGAAGAGGAAGAATTAACCAAACCAGGCAATGTCGCCTGGCAAACAGGCAACAGCAGCCGCAGCCGCAGCAGCAGCAGCACTTCTTCACGCAGTCCTCACTCAGTCAGGCAGCACAGTTCTGTTCGGTTCTGTTCTGTTCGGTTTTGTTTTGTTTTGTTGGTGGTTTGTGTTGGCAACTTGGCATCCTATCGTATGACTGTCGGTTTTTGGCGAGTTATCAGATACAAATGAAGTCAACGCCGAACGCCGAAAGTATGCCGCATCCACTGCAACGGGCCACGTTGCCTCCTTGCCGCGACAAATTTGCGAAATGTGCGATCGACTCGGTGACGATTCGATTTCGATTTCGTGCATCTGTCCGCCGTTGCATTCGTTGTGTTTTGTTTTATTGTGTCATGCTGTCCATCCGTCCAATCGTCCGACTCCTACCAATGGATCGACTCTTCTGCACAGCAGTACTGCACGTCATTCATTCTTTGACTGCTGCTGCTGATGCTGCCATTAAATTCATTCAGAAAACTTTTACGCGGCGGACACCCCTTACTCACTCACTCACTCACTCACTCACTCACTCACTCACTCACTCAGTCAGTTCCGCAGTCAGTGCCTCACTTAGTGAATCGTTTGCTCTTCCACTCCTTCGTTCGCTTGCACGTGAGCTTGGCACTGCGCAGCAGTGACTTATGCCTCATTTAAATTTAAAAGGCGTCGACAGTCGAATGCCAAGATCGCGGTGCGCTGATTGTCAGCAGCGTATTATGCGCGAAAGCGACTGGCAAAATATGCAAATCAAAGCCAGCCTGTCAACGCCAGACCCGCTGCGCAGCCTCATTTCATTTCGCCTGATCAGTGCCACTAACCATGTTGGCTTGTGGGCAACATTTTGAATTTGCGGAGATCACGCTTGGGCGTATCGAAAACTTAATAAGCGAAGGTCAGGCAGCTGAGTCATATCTAAGACAGCCTCTACACATGCGCCATAGCTGCTCAACGGGCAACAAGCCGAAGCGATGACATAGGCACAGCCAGGGCTGCCATTATTGTGGCTACCAGTTATTGGTGGCAGCTACTGCCAATCCACTGAGTGCCTTGGGCTTGCGTGTGCAGCGCTGTGCATTAACTAATAATGGTAATTCCAAATTGTACAAGCTGATTTCCAACACCTCCAATTGGCAGCAGCTGCGCTATCTAATCATGCGTCCACTTGACATGCCCACTTTGACTTCCACAGCGACTTTGACTTGAGGCAACGGCAACAGCAACCGCAAACAAAAACACAAACGCAACCACAAAGGCAAAGGCGAAGGCAACAAGTCCTTGTTGAATTTGGAATTATAATAAAATCATTTTCATGAATGAAATCTAATGAATTCTGAATGAGTGTCCACATGCTCACATACACGAGCCACACAATTTACCCATAGGGCAAAGCTGGCTGCGGCACAGACGTGCTGTCGACTTGTCCTCCCGCCCGCTTACACCGTCGCCCTGCTCTCTCCTTTTTTATTTAACTTATGGTTTTTGTTGTTGTCCGCATATACACATTTATATTATGTGTATGAGTGTGTGTGTGTGTGTGTGTGTGTGTGTGTGTGTGTGTGTTTATGCCTTTGTGGACATCATTTTCAGTTTTTGCGACCGCACATATAAAACACATAACGCGCTCTGTCCGACGACAGGAACGCCGCTGGACAACGCTTCTGCTGCGGAGCAGAACTTATTATCGGCACGCAAGTCAGTTTACTTTTAATGGTCTGCCACCAAACCCAAGCAGCCGTGCGCGGCGCGGTGCGGCACGGTGCTGGCCCGTAGCATAAATGTACATCAACTGCAAAACTGCAAAACTCTTCCGGAGCTTATCGTCGACGTCGTCATCATCGTATTGCAAAAGATAGGATATGGCTACAAGGGCAGTTAACATTTTCAAAGTGGAACAGCGCGGCCCTGTGGGTCTCTGCTGGCTTATGCCTTGAGTGACTGCAAATGGGGAAAATCAACGGCAATCGAGCAAAAGTTATGTTCCTGTATCGCTTAATTAAGCCGAGAGTGAAAACAAATGATTGCAGTGCTTTGACTTGCAGCAAGTTATGACTGTGTGGACTATTAAGAGACATGATTTTTATTTGTCGAATATAAATAGAAAAAAATACGAAATAAACAATTGCAATACTCATGGCTTACGAATAATAATGCAAGCAAGAAACAAATAAAATATGCATATATTATGCGAAGTTGAAAGTTGAAAGTGGAAAGAAGTGGTAAACTGTTCTTTTCTATTCCGCAAATGTTTAGTTAAATGCGGAAGCTTTTTTGCAGTTAAAAAAAAAGAAAAAAACAAACGAAAGTCAGCCTGCTAAGTCAAGTACAAAGCGGTTATTTCTATGAGTTATTAGTTTATGTCGAACAATTTTTTATAGGCGAAATATGCGCATCGATTCGCTTCACGCAAAAACATGAAACAAATGCAAAAGGCTTTGGCTTTGCATTTCGGTTTTTTTACGTGAGCGCAACATGCGTGATTCTGTGATGCTTATGCGCATGCAACAAAGGCGCAAAAACCCCATGAAAAAAAAATAGAAAAAATAAAAAAAATGTTTGCAAATCAGCGAAGCCGCATGAAAACTAAACTTAAAACAAAAAGTGCAACTGCGAGTAAATCGATCAGAGGTAATTTTTGCACAGCGGCACTTGTGAGGCCGATGGAGCAGGCGGCAAGCGGAGAATGGGGCGAGGAGACTAAATCTGGTGCCCATCACTTTACGGTTATTAATTTTATGATTTATGTTGAGGCGCATGGTGCACCTTCAGCGCGTTGCTCTTACAGCTTTATGCATTTAACACTATTGTATGTTGTTGTTGTCTGTTGTTGTTGTATGTTGTTGTCTGTTGTTCGTGGTGTTGTTATTGCATTATTGTATTGTTATTGCCCGTTATTGGTGTTGTTGGCATGCGTGCACATTTAGTGCTCATCATCATGCGTTGCATTTTTGCCTTTGAGCTGCTGTGTGCACATTTTGATTTTTTTTTTTTTTTCTGAATTTTTCTCCTTTTTTGCTGCACTGCAGCAGCAACAGCAGCCGAAATCCCAATTGAAAAGTAAACAGAAGACGCGCAAAACACCACAAAACAATGTGCAAATGCAAGTAGCAGCAGCAGCAGCAACAGCAACAGCAGCAGGAGCCATAACAATGACAACAACAACAACAACAACAGCGGCATCAATAAGCAACAATCAGCAATCAAACAAAGGCAAAACCAAGCGAACACATACTCGCCGTCAATGCGTATGTGTTCGTGCACTGCGATGCCGATGCGTGGCAGTGTGAGTGGAGAAGGTGGCTGACACGAGGACTCATAGTGCACTGATGCTGGCACTGGCAACGACGTGTGTTGTTCGCATAGTGTGCAGCAGAGAACACCAATTGGAGTTTAGCTGAAATATTCTCACATTCGTTGGATCGCTGGCAAATGCTTCCACGCTATGGTCTTTCATACGCGTTGACATCATCAACTGCTGAACACGTACAGACGTACAGACGTACTGCGGCACACCGCACTCTTCTTGCTGTTATTGCATTTGTTGTTGTTTTTGTTTGTTGTTGCTTTTTTTTTCTTCTTTGTTTTTGGCATGTTGTTGTTATTTACTCCTTTTATTGCATTGACAGTTGCAGCAGCAAGAACAGCGCCAACAACGACAAAAACAACTCATTGTCTCTGCTCTGCTGTTTGGGTTTTTGCTCGTTTGCTCTGCTGCTACTTCTGCTTCTGCTTCTGCTGTTGCTGATGCTGGTGCTGATGCTGTTGTTATTGTTGTTGTTGGCTTACTGCGTTTACATTAAAAATTCATAAATCAATTATGGAATGCAGCGCACAGTGCAGAATATTAGTCTCTCTCGCTTATTATTGGTTTTGTTTTGTATTGTTTTTTGTTTTTTTTTTGTTTCGTTTATTGTCTTTTGTGTCTTGTGTTTTGTTTGTTTTTTGTTCTCACCAAGGCAGGATAACAAGGACGCCAGTCATCAAAATAGGAAATTCATTGAGCGCACATGCCTACGGTTTCGTCTTTGCTGCCTGCCTGACTGCCTCTGTTTCTGCCTCCCTTACTGCCCGCCGTATTAACCCATTGACGACGCCGTCATGGCCCAACGTTGCTGCTGCGGCATGTGAATCTGAGTTATTTTGTAAAAAATGCGTAAAATACACGCATGGGAAGTACAAATGAATTCTATGCGTGTTGCATTGCGTTGTGCTCCCATTCGATTATTAAAACATAAATGTCCTCTGTTTTTTGCTCCTATGTGCAGAAATTTTTCTTTAAATTAAATTAATGAATTTCTAAGTTTTTTTTTGTAAACTTGTTGCGATTTATGTCACGTTCGTACACAAGACTCAACCTCATCTGCTTGCATTTTCTTCAAAAAAAAAAAAAAAAGAAAAGAAACTCAGCTTGCGTGTTTTTAGTTAAAGAGTTCACAGTCTTACAAAATAGTCTTCTTACACAATAGACTCATTCTCAAGTGAAAAAGCTTGTCAAATCGGCAACAGTCACTTATACGAAACTCTGTTTAATTATTTATTTGTCCACCTACGTATGTGCATACATATGTAGCACATATTTTTCAACTGTCCCAGCTTGGCTGACATGTGCTTAGCATGTGAGTGGGCGGCATACCGGCAGACTGTTTGTCATTTCTCGCCAAATATTTAGGACACATTTGTTTGGCTGACATTGCAAATATTTAGACACCTAAGGTAACTGACACAAGCTTTTAACAGGACAATGATCCGGCGTAGATATGGCAGCCACAGCAAACTAAAAGCCATCGAGGGGCAACATTTTTATTGCTTCTGGGTGTGTTCTCGAGACTATTCTTACTTATTAAAAACTTTATACATGCATATATATGTAAGCTGCAATGTAATACAACTAAGCAAAATATTCGTAAACTTTCACTTACGCAAGTATTAACAAATAAACACATGAATTAAGGATCCTAACTGAAAAATTTCAACAGGGCAAAGTATCTTCATGCATATAAAAACTTTGGCTCTAACTGCAGAAGGATTATAATGTCATTCAATGTTTAGATATAAAATTAAAGTATCAATTAGAGTACATCTCTGAATGTTTTTATTATAAAATTTCAACTTCAACAACTTTACATGAAACTTTAACTAACTTTACCTAGTTCTAGCCCGATTCTACATTCCTAGGCCTGAAGTGAAGGCTGAGCAGAGTGTGTGGGCAGTATATATTTCTCAAAAAAAAAATATTTTTTCTTTGTATTATATTTGTAATATGTGATTTATGCAATAAAAATTTAATGCCTCACGTTATTGATTGAGCAATTCGAAGGAGGTGACATTCAGTGCCTAATCACACTTATACTAATTTTAATGTTTACAAAAAAAAAAAACTGTCTGTTTAATGAGAAATATGAAGTTTATTTTTGTAGAACGCCAAGTGAAATTTGTGGCTTTAAGTCGTGTGACGTGTTTAAGCTTTTGATTATGGTGCCAAATGCTGTGCGCCATTTATGCAAATATTGACTGTGTGCATTAACTTGAATCTCATCTTTAACATGACCAACAACATAACCAATAACACTGTAAATAGAATAACACACATACAACAACAATAACAATAGCCACAACAGCAACAACAACAACAACAACAAGGACAACGACAACAAAAACTTAAACAGCCACTGCCGCAGCCGCAGCCGCACTTTACACATCTGCAACCATAATTATCGACGATAATCTCGGCATCCATTATTTTAATTATTATAATTTAACCAAGTTTGCATATTATAATAAATGGACAAGCATTCCGGTCATTTTGGCATAAATTTATGCCCGAAGACCGCAGCCGCCGCATTCACACAAAAACACACATACACACCAGACACAGACACACACTCACACACACAAGCACAGACACACAGAGCCACACTTCAAGCGAATAAGATACACAGGGAGCAGAACAAGCCGCCGCCTGCCGTTGGCCGCCTTTGGGAGTGGCGCGGTGTAGCCATTTTAAAGGCAATGCGCCAGCAGCGCCTCAGCTAACCCGTCCCCCAGTCAACTAATTTGAATTAGTGTACGCTCAACACCCTGGACCAGCCGTCGCCCTCTATGCAGTAATTATAACAAAAGCTTTGGGACATTGCCCTCCCTTGGCTTGGCGCATTGCTGAGTGTGTGTATGCGGAGCATAGTGTGTGTTATTGCGAATCAGCGACGACGGCGGCGACGGCGACGGCAACGGCAACAGCAGCGACAGCAACGCCGGCTGCAACAAAATGTCCTAAATTGTGCAACATTTCCTTGCGGCCATTATGCTCTGCATGCCGTGTTGAATATTCATTTCAGCTCTTTGCCTGCTTTCATAAGTCTCTTCTGCTCCCTGCATCAAAACGAAATTTATGTGCTCATGTCCTCCACGAATAGACCTTCTCTGTTCTACATAAGAAATGTTCAATTTGTTGCGAGTATATAGGCATGTAAAATCCGAAAAATTTTCATGTAAAATTTTATAATTATTTCCCGATTCTATTTTTCTAAGCAAATCTAATTTTTTAGCTAAAATTTAAAATAAACATTTCTTTTCTTTCTCAAACTAAAAATGTATATAAAATTAATTTCACTTTTTGTTTTTCTTTTATTCATTTCTATTTGCCTTAATATAAACTGTGGCAAAATATTTTATAATTTTTAATTATACATTTCCTCATCAAAAATCTTTACGTATAAGTATTTTATTACTGATTAATTAATTCATTTTTTCATATCGTCCAAATCAAATAAATTCTAACATTATCCTTCAGAAGAGAATCATATACAAACATGTATGAACTATTTTAATATTGTCATAATGCATATCATATTTATTTTTAAGTTAAAGTTTTAAAACTAGAAATTTCACAACAAAAACTAGGGGAAAATACTAAAATGCGGTCTTTGCTTTCATTAGGGTAGGATATCGGGACAATTGAGTTACGTAAATCTTAGCGACCAACCATGATAATCATTCATGCATTATCTTTTAATATTTATAAATTTCGGAACACCAGAGTAGCTAAGACGCAGTTCAAGTCTGTAAATACAAAGTACAAGTAAAACGCATACCTGATTTGCCGACGGGTAACCGTATCCGAACTGCGCATATGCAGCCATTCTTGTTTCGGTCACGTTAAGGTTAAGAACGTTGACGATGCCGTTGATGTCGACAACGACGACGATGACGACGATAAGGACGACAATGAGAACGTTGACGACGATGACAACTTCTTCTGCAAATTATTTTCAAGCGTTGTTACGCGGTTAACAGAGCCAACGTAACGGTAAATAAAAGAGCGCCAACCACACTTCACGTGCTTTTATATTTTACACGCTCCTTAGCAAGGATGCTGCTGCCTGCTGCTGTTGCTGTTGCCTGCTGACTGCTGACTGCTGCCGTGTTGAATCGGTTGCGTATATGCGAGGGTGGCTGCCAAAGGGCCGCCAAGCCGAGAGCAGCAGCGGCGGCAATGGCGTGGGGATTATGGATGTGAATGCGTGGCGGATGCGGATACGAAGTTTACTCGTTTTGTTGGCGCTTTGGTGTGCTTAGCGTTGTTGTCGTTGTTGTTGTTATTGTTTCTACTATTGTTGTTGGTGGAAATTGATAAAACAAATTGTCGAGCATTTGTGTTAATGTCACCGGGAAATGTTTTGTTTGCTTATGTCTGAGTCTGCTTTGCTTTGCTTTGCTTTTGCTGCGTTACGTTCTTATTGGATTTTATTATGTTTTGTGTTTTTTATTTTTTATTCGCCGCTTTACACTTATTATTGTTGTTTTATTTGTTGACACATTTTTTTTTTTTTTACTGTTGATGTTACAAATCAGTTAATGCTGCTGTTATTGTTTTGGAGATTTGCTTTCTTTTTTGTAATTGTTTATCGTCTATCCTATTTGCTTTATTTATTGCACCAAATTTAATGAAGCGATTAAATAAATTTCATTGATAATATATTAAGTTAACGCTGCTCCTTAATTATGGTCCCATAACTTTTTATTTCGTTTTAAATTTATCTAATAAACCCATTTGCGTTTTTATTTTAGGAGGTTGCGCACAATTTGTTATTTATACTTATTATCTGCAGTTAGTTAAACTCTTTTTTATTTGCTACGTTTTGGCTTCTTTTTTGTTTCTTTTACTACACAATTAGAGAAACGAGTTCTACAACCTGTCAGCCGCGTTTTGCGATTGCGTTTGCGTTCGCCGCATTATTTCAGCTCTGCTGGCACTTTCGTCGATGCGCATCTATCCACGTTCGAGCACAAACTGGCTCAATGTGCTGCTTCGCGATGTCAGACAGCTCGACCGAGTGTCCAACTGACACCTCTGGTGCAAGCGAGAACGCAGTCACTCGGCACATTTGCCGGAGTGTGTGCGAGCAAGTTGGCAGTATGTTTATTACTCTGTTAGTCGTTACTTGAGGAACACACACACACACACACAACAATATTCAGTGTGCTTTCTTACGAGGGTGCGTCGCTTACAGTTGCGACGTGGGCAACGCCTTCCTGCACTGGAAATTCATGTCGAGTTTGTTGCTGTGGCGAATGCGAGCGAGACAGGTAGCGTTGATCTGCCATCTCAGTTGGCAGCAGTCGCATTTCCCCTTTTACATACTGGAAACGTTGGCAAACAAACACATGCAAGTCGCCCCTTCGTTCCATATTTCATTTGGTTTCTCGGTGCCATGTTGTTTGTTTACATTTTCCAATGGAAACGCTTTGCTGATCTTGACTAAATGTTATTGAAAATGGAATTTTTGTTTTTGGTTATGCGTTTTGGGTTTTGCGTTTTTATTTCACAGACACATTTTCCTCAATTTTTAATTTTTGTTTCACCGCATTTGGGTTATGAAATTCATTAATTTTTAATTGACATTATTTTTCACTAATTGGGTAGTGTATATTAAGTTCAATTCGGTAATTAATTTTAGTATATTTGTGATCAACACAAGTTTTTCGACAGAATTCTAAATTTGAGTAGTAGTCTCTTTTTATAATTAATATTTTAAAGTAGTATTTATTTGATGATCCTGAAAATTCGAAGGTATTTTTTATATAAGAGGCTCTTCATATATTTTGCATTAAATCTCTTTGAATTGCTAGACATTTTTAAGCAATGGGTCGATTTCTTCTCGACTTGCATACATAAATTTAGATTAATAAAAAATAATATTTTCAGAAGGAAGCTTACGCCGCGAATTGATCATCAAACCTCACGCATACTAAAAACAAATTCAAGACAGCAAAGACCAATTATTTTTGTGCATTTCGGCATTTAAAAAATTATCTTTCTATATTAAATAATATTTCAAAAGGTTTCTTCTCATCTAAAATATTTTATTTTTATATCGTCACATCCTTATAGCTCTTTCTCTCTACATGTTGACTTAAGAGAAACTTGTCTTATAGTTCTACAATAACCAAACCAACTCCTCTCACAGTCTAAGTTGAAGTCCTCTTCCATCAATCATTAATTTTTCCAAGATTTATCTATAAATTCATACTTATTTAAAAAGCAATTTACTGCTTGTTAGAATTATTAATCAACGTTTTTGGCTTTTATACAAAATTTTAATCGTCACTTTACAGTTTTCCGCTGCCAAATACGATTACTCGCTATGTTAATCAAATAATGCCTTGGAACGATTATCCGCTTGCGTACTAATTATGCGCGCGATACACGATGCCGAAAGTAGGGAAGATTTACAACAAACAAACAAAAGTGTCAAATTTCTAAGTGATCCTCGAGCCACTTGAGCGCATCCATCTGGTTCGCGTTTTGATTTATGCAGATCCGTTCCGAACGTGTACGCTGTGGCTGCGGCAAGTGCTGCGCCGGGTTTTTTGGGGAAATGTTGTAAAGTGAGACTTTTCAGCGTTTAGGGGTGTAAACTTGTGCTCATTTATAATGTTCGACTTTGATTTGTAGGTCACTTCAACGAACACCCGATCGCACAAAATCGGACTGCACTCAGCAGTCGATCGTCGCTGGGACCGCCAAATAAGCAAAATAATAATGACGGCCCTTGGGTCCTTGTGCGGCGCTGAACCACTTGCCGGCGCCACACTCAACTAGGCAAAGTCAAAGATGGCAATGTCCTTAATTTTACATTATCAAATACTTTTTCTTACTCATATGTCAAGAGTGAAACGACATCAACGACGACGACAACTAAGTCGAGTAATATGACGAAAAAGGAGCGAGAGACAATCGAAATGGAAACGCATGGGCATAAGCATTGCAAATGGGTTTTGCTGTATGGCCATGGGTAAGGGTATGGATATGGACGGGTATGGGCGCACACACGTACTGAAAACATTATCGTTATGAGAACTCTTACAGATGTTCCACAGAGTTTGAACTCGCAGTCACACCTATGCTCAGTCGTCAGTCGACAGTCGTCTGTCTTATGTGTGTGCGCACATGCATGCCAGGCACATGTGCACGACCGAATCGGTTTGTAGGAGACGGCATATGAGAGTTGGTTTTCATTATGTCGTACATACTACTACCAAAAAATTTTGGTGTCACATTGGACAAAACATGCAGATTATATTGAAAACAATTTAAATGTAGATTTTGGCGTAACAAAATATTATTCTGCTGCACCAGGTGAGCATGCCGCCACCCAACAGCCAGCGCAGAGCGCTCAGCTCCCAATGCCAAGACGAAAAACAGTGAAGTGAGAAGTAGACGACATGCGACATACGGCATGAGGCATGGCGGCATGGCGGCATGGGGCATGCGGCATGTGGCATGTGGCACCGGCTGCACTAATGGGTACAGGGCGTTTTTCTTCTTGCTGCTTAAGTGTTGTTTCATGTCACCTGGAAAGCATTTGGACATGAAATTGTCTCTTTTGAGTGTACGCCGCACACACGTCGATACACACGCACACATAGACTGGCGCTCCCGTGGCATGGAGTAGGCTGCGACTGTGTCGAAATCTTCTTAAACTGAAGTCTTCCGAATTTTGTGCATCGATACACATAAAAGTAATAAAATCCTTAAGCCAAGTACCAAGCAATAAACAAAGCGTTACACAGAACAGCACAGCACAGCAAGCTCAGGCAGGGTAGAGGGAGTAGGGCAGGGTAGGACATGGCAGTGCAGAGCAGGTTACAGCAAAAGCAAAAGAAAAGGATTAAATGCAAATTGCCAAAAATAAATTTGTAAAGAAGATATTAGTCCCGCAGGGAGTTGTACCAGCTTGCCCGCAGACTAAGCTCTTGGCTGCGCACAGTCTTGGTCAGGCAAATATAAACAGTCAACTGAAATACCTGTGTACATGTTTTTGCATTATTTTCCACAATTACAAGTGCACACCTCAGCAGAGAGTGGCAAAGTTATCCTGGCCCCATGTGCATCTCGCCTAAATCGAAGCCACAGAAATCGCATGTACCCATCTACATGACCATAGTTGTATGTTCTAAGCAAGCTGTTACCCGAACTTATGCGAATGAAAAATATCTTTGGCATATGCACTCGCATCTATTTGAAATTTCCATATGTTGATAACCGTTTTGTGCACAGTTATCGGGTCGAAACAAATCGAAGCGAATCGCTGGCACAGCCACTTTGGAGTCATCCGCCGGAGGCATTCGTTGCAAATGCTCGGCTGCCAAGCTAACGTATCATCATCGGCTGTTGTACGTTAGATAATAATAATGTGATATCGCCACCTGGAATCTTATCGGCCACTTGAAAATGAATAACTCACAAATCAAACAAAAGCGCAACATTATTTTCCAAACATTCCTAAATGGAAACATATTTACTTACTTTTCCAAACAAATCAACAAATCGCTTCGGTGCGCTTTGAGCCTCAAGTGGCTGCAGTGTGGGTCGGCTGCTCCACACCACACACATCACATCACGTCACACTCTCTCGCCCTGGTCCGCTCACCTCTCATCACACCATTATCTGCCTCTGGTTGCCAGCATTTCCCTCTTTCTTCTGCTTTACGCCACGACTTTTCGCCCTTTCTGCAATCAAGCCCATGCACACACACACACACACACACTCACACAGACACCGAACAAACACACAGAGGCATACACACACGACCATTCGATAGACCATTCTTTGCATTGTCGTTCTTCTGAACGTTCTGCGTTTTGTCGGCGAGTTGACAAGACTTTGTGTTCCGAGCACTGATTGACATTTCAAAACGATTTTTAATTTCCAATTGGTTTCCGTAGAAACTATCGGCGGTATCAGCGGTACGCGTACACGATAAAAGTGTTTAGTATGGATAACAACGCGTGGCATGTGCCACGATCACGAAACGACACCAATTCTAATTTACAAAACACGAAACTCCCTCTGCATACATGGCTTGGCTATTTGAAATCCAGACACGTAGTGAGTTCATTTGGACTACGCATGTGTGACGTTGACGATGATCTCATTACGACTATCGAGTCCTAATTAAACCATTCCCTACATACATTAAGTGCTTACATGCGTCTATAGTGTTTGACAGGAAGTCATTGCTGTTGCTCATGTGGACATGCGCCAATCGATAATTCTCATCAGCTGCTTTTACTTCTAATAAAACTAAGTACAAAATAAATTATATTGATACAAAATTTATATCTTTCAATAATAAAGATAACTGAAAAGAAAGATTAGAAAAATAGTGTGTCTTACCATAGTTGCGAATAAAGAAGGACTTTAAACATGCCCGACTATCAAGTAATAAAGAAATGGGACACGCAACATATATCTCCGAGTAGTCAAGGGGCAAAAACTAATAAACTTATGGCGCCTATGGTAAGATAGCAGACGAATTAGAGAATCCCAGAGAAGTCTCCAGATGAAAGTTCAAAAGATCCCTTTTGATCCTTTCTATAGAATTAAGACACGTGGACACCATATCAGCCCAACATTTTGGCTTAAAACCAAGAAACTTCCAAAAAGCATTTTATGCAAAATTGATGCCATTGCATATCAAATGCAAATACTTTCATATAAAAACGATGCGACCTAACCCAAAGTACGCTGTTTTTATTTTCTTTTTGTGTTCCGTAGAGAACGTTAATTATTTTTTATTTAAATGAAACAAAAAAGGAAATAAGTCATTGTGATAACTATAAAAATAGTCTGTCAGGTCTCGTTTCGAATCACGATTTCCCATTGGATGGAAAAACCAAATGTCAAAAGTGAATTATCACCAAAGTCGGTAAATGCGGCGTTTAAGCCGCAAACTACGCCGGAATAGGTTTCATGCGATATACGTTTGTGTCTTCTTGATTGTCCTTAATGTCATAATTACCACATCTGCTCTGCCGCAACGGGGATGTTTGGATTGCCCGCACCTCGGTGCCTTGATTTCGATTATTAAGTGGCTGCTTATGCGTTTGATTTCATGCCACACCATGAGCACACACACACACACCCAACATTGGCATAATTACCATGACACTTTTCGGTTGGCAAACGCCCTGCCTTCGGTAATTTATAGTAATTTATAGCGCATAAAAACCCAGAATGAAAAGTTGAGATCTGCGTGAGCTGCTGTATGCAATTGGAAGTCGAGTTTAACCGTAAACACGCTGGATTTTTTCTATGCGACAGTGAAATATGGCCACTTTAAAAATGTAATAATGCGCAGCACTCCTACTTGATGTGCGCTCGTGCACGCGTGAGCTCAGTTGCAATTTTCACTACTCATATGAATTTTGCAAAACACGAAAACTTTGCCGGCCCGACTTGGCTGCCGGTGTTTAAGCTTTTCTCATCAACCACAGCCGAGCCTCCCGGGAGAAGCGAACATGTCCATTTATTAGGATTAATTGGGTCTAAGTACATACAAGAGGATAACAAGAATACAAGGTGTGCGCCTGCCAGTGCCACACCCCGAACGCCACAAAGTACTTCACGGAGAGTCAGCAGTCCTGGCCACAGCCACGTCCTTGCACACGTTCGCTTGCTCGCTCTTTCGCTTGTTCGTTTGTGCAGCCGAAACCGCTCCAAGCTAAACGACGCCACAAATGTTTCGTCCAATGTTTATTTTTTTTCTTCTTTGTTTTTATCTTTCTTCTTTTTTTTTATGTTGCAAATTTCGTTGCAAGAATTACCTTAAAAATCCTTGGAGACATCTCCTCATTTTTTAACTTGCTATTTTTTCTATATTTATTTAAAAAATTCTTCACACAAAAAGGAGTTGGCAAGGCTACAGGTAGCTGCGGAATCCTCATTTTTACCCAACAAAAAAAAAAAAATGCCAATTGTTAGCAACCGTAAAAAGCCAGTCCCACCTCAGGACATTTTATTTTTATTTCTTCTTATTCTTTTGTTTTCTGCGTTGTTGATGTATATAAGAAACCATGTTTACATTTGCTCTTCATTAGAACGAAAACCGATACCATATATATAAGTTTAAGGAAACAAATGCCTTTAAAGTGAAAATCGTTTTCTAAACTGTTTAATTTAACTTCAAAGTTTCTACAGCAACTGTGCAAAATTCCAGATAGAAAAACTGGCAAACAAATCCCGAATTAACCAATTAACAGTTGGCGAATCCATGTGATGGCCCATAAAGTTTTCACAAGGGTGAAAAGTTAATGACAGCATGGTTAATGTGAAATAAAACTACATCTTAATTATACGACGCAACGCAGCTGGAAGAGCCATAATCCTTGTTAATTTATGGCAGCTTTTACGCAGTTAATTGTTAACCCAAACAAAAACAAAAATAAACAAAATCAAAACTAGTCAACTTGGCCTGGTTCTGTAATATGTACCTGTTAGTTAAAATTCAGAATATATTGGCAGCGGATTGATATTAGTGTATTAAACACCATTTGCAATAACTTCCTTTACTTAACTAAGTAGTATGGAATATAAGTTATGCCAAAGGATCAACATTCACTAGTGTTAAGAATTTAAAGAAACTTCGGCAAAGTCTCAGTTTTCACAGTCTTCTTTAATTTAACAACAGAGAGCTTTGGAGGCAGTCTCTCCATTTAGAGTAACCAATAAATAACCGGAAAAGGCTCTCTTTTCAATTAAATATTAATTTTTAACCTCCGCTTAAACGCTTGACAGTATAATAGATCACTTATGGTTTTGATGGATCATGGTAATACAATATAACATATAACATAGAGAAACAAAAATTACCAGTTACTTCACGTTTTCTTTTAAATAAAATTTAATTTTTTTGTTTTGTTTTTTTCATTTTTTTTTTTTTTTGTTGTTATGGTATGTCATTGCAGCTAACGTAAAAGTGTGCTACAAGTACACAAGTTTAAAAATAACTCAAGTTGGGCGCATCCATAAGAGATCAGCTAGGCATGATCTTGAGCACAGCACAACGTCGTAATTATCCATTTACCATAAAAACATTTATCAAACAATTAACACAAAAACAAAAAATACAAAAAAAAAAAATATAAAATAAAAAAAAATCTAAAAACATTTGCTTCAACATTTCCATTTGCAACTAAGCACATACCGCTCCCAAAATGAATACCAACAAGCGTCGTAATTAATAATTACCACTCTTCACGAGTCGCTCAATGTCGCAAGAGGCCACAATCCCCAACAGCAGCCGCAGCAGCAGCACCAGCCACAGACAGCAACCAACATTTGCAATTCCACACTTGGTGCGTTCCAAATTTAAACACGGCATTGGAGTTGACGTCGGCATCGGCTTCAGCGTCGGCGGTGACAACGGCAACTGCATCGGTGGCCGGGCCTGGGTCTGGGTCTGGGTCCACAAGTGCGATCTTCATGATTGCCACCCAAAGTGCGCAGGCATATTCGAATTTCGAAATTAAATTCCGTGTCATTCCACGTAAATCATCTGCACCAGGGACCGCAAGGGGCCAGCGTCGAGGCAAAGACAGCTACATAGTACAGCAGCCGAAACGATTTATCAAAAATAAATCATTTTGACGAGTTGCAAGTGCGATTCAAACGCATTGCTCTGACTCCACAAGAACACTTGTACTCATGTTCGTATGTACTGCCCCTCCAACAGCATCACCGCCGCCAGCGCCTCCATCGCCTTCCGAATGCGGAGTGTACCTGTCGCCGAGGCCGCTGCTGGCCCATGATAAATGGCAGATTAGTTTGCACATTGCAGGATCGCGCATTTAGGCTCACATTGGCCGTAACAAAGTAATTAGTGCCTAATTCAGTGTACATGCGACATTCGAGTGCGTACGACAACGCAAGCCCTGGTACATGGTAAGCGGCCTACAAATACGGCACGGAATGCTACATACGGCGGTATTTATAAACATGTTCGCCTACTTGACTATTAGCTATTGCCTACGTGCCGCTGCAGCACGTATAATTTGAGATTATGCACATGAGATCTTATAGCAAATTATTACCGAATGTATATATAAAATATTTATTAAATACATATCTACATAAAAAATAATTCTATGAGAGAAAAAATTTTGAAAAGAAATCTCAGGAATTTCCACCTTGCACTGAAGTCAACCAGTTCTACTACGCAAACATTAGAAGTTGTCTATACATCACAGCAGGATGCTTATAAGAAAAACTTGCTATCGAAAAAGAATCTATACAATAACAAATTATAAATGCGCATACATAAATTATTTGCATTTTCTATTTTGTTATTTTTTTATTATTTTATTTGTTGGTTTTTTTTTTGAGAGCAGAAGTAGCAAGTGGCAAATGGCAACATTACACCTGAGGCGGTCACTGCAAGCTTTCACGAATGTTTATCGCCGCCAGCAGAAGCTGAAAATTGTCGTCTGACGCGTACAAACCTCGACATATAAATTGCGGATTCATGGTTGGTTGTGTGTGCGTTGATGTAAACGTGTGTCCACATGCCTCGACATTAGTTTGGCGGTTGATTTGCGCAGACCTGCGGTGTTTTTCGGATCTGGCCAAAGCGGTTTGAGTGGGCTGCCCGCCAGCCTGCCTGCCTGCCTTCCTGCCTCGCATCGCATCCCATTCAGCAAATTACGTTCATATGAACATCATGTGCAGCTTCTGTACGGCCGATTCAAAAATTATTTAACCAGGCGGATTAAATTGACGTTTCGCATTAGTTGGCTTTGCCGTTGCCGTTACCATTGCCGTTGCCGCGTATACAACCCCAAACGAAAACTGCGACCGCGGTACCAGCAGCCAGCCACCAGAAACGAGCAACGAGCCACGAACCAACGGCAGCTCAAAACGATGGAGGAGGCTTGTTTATGTCGATGTAGTGGCGCGTGTTTATGTCGCTAAATCAGCTCCCTACCAATATTCCGTTAATTTGCGATATTTGCCAATGTTGACACGCGATATTCGATCGCCGAATTAAACTAAACCAAACCAGACCAGGCCAGGCCAGGCCAGAACAAGCCAAACCGTAAGGCATAAGCCAGAACGTCGGCAATGTATGTACATATGTAAATTGAATTTACAGAAACGGAGAGTAAGTGCAAACAGCTATTGGCCATTGTGTGCCGCCTCTAGCCGCTATCCTCTAGCCGCTGCTCTGCGAGTGCAAGTGCGACTGCGAGTTGGCATCCGAATAATAATATTAGAATTAGTTTGAGTGCGGACGCGTGAGTGGCACATTTGAAATTAATTCAAATCGATTTAAACAAATTGAAGAAGTGCTGGAACATCGTCTCTACGCGACGCGACACAACTCGTCTCGTCGCGTCTCGAGCAAACGGAAACAAATTGTGAGCATGTGTAAACTCAACTGAAAAATGAGTCCGTCACTTCTGTGACAACTGCCTCCTGTCAACGCAATTTAAAAGCAATCATTAATTTTCGTAACAAGGCTGCCTTCGCTGCCCAGGGAAATTATTTAAAACTATGTTAAATTAATTAGCTACATGCAAGTGCAAACGTGAAGACAATCTTCTACTTGAAGTGTGTGTGTGAAGTGGTTTCACTGTACTTTTAAACAATACAACATTTAGACGTTTGGGTCAGTGCGCCTTGCGCTGCCTTAGAGTGTTCAAAGTTGGGAGCCAATGAATCTCAGTTGCCAATGACTTTTGTGGCCGTCTCCGAACCTCCCAATTACTGTCTAGATTCATTGAATTTCTTAATGTATTCAATTGTGTGTAATTACAGAACAACATAAGATCTTGAATTCCACTAAAAATTCTTCTGGTTAGAACGATTATTTAATATCTTAAATGCCTGTGGTTCAAGGCTTACACCATTCCAAACTTCATTACTGTATAAGCAGTTGAACATTCAATTTTATATATGTATAAGTTCAGACTTTAAATTTTAATACTCAAAAATCCTGCACTAGACTGAATGATTGCTCTCAGATGACAATTGATAAATATTTGAGTGATGCATTACATTTTAAAAATTTATTCGCAAAAACAAAAAAATACAGAAAAAAGAAAATATTTTATAATTTACCTCTAGTTACAATTTCCATTGCGAGCTTAATCTGCGACATCTAGAATAAAATAAAAATAATATAATTAAATATTAAAAATAATAAATATTTTTATCGCGATTTATGCAACTCGTTTCCAAATGCCAAAAGAGAGATTAAATCTTTTTCATATTATTTTTGTTTCTCTTTTCAATAATTACCGACAATAACCTTATATAAATTATGCATAATTTTATCGATCCGAACTTCATTCATTCAGTTTTATGGCGACATTATATGAAAATTAAAAAAACAAAAACAAAATTTAAAAAAGTTTACAAGAGAAAAATAAATAAATAAAAGGCTATAAAATGAATGGGTTCATTACAAAGGCAACACTTCGTAAGCCTTCTTTGCCAATTTGCCATTTCAAATGTCAGATAAACGACAATTACATGCGCCTCCCCCTGCACACCCGCCCGTGCCATGCACTTGAAACCTTTCATGCGTTGTACTGCCAAAACATTGAAACGTATCGCATCGCATCGCATCGCATCTCATCTCAATGCAGGGCAGCGCATCGCATCACATCCAAACCGGATCCATTACAATATCTGGTGTTGAACAACGCTTAAGTCCGCGAATTGAAATAAACAAACAAACGAACGAACACATGAACACACGAACGCAGCGAATGCAGCGAACAGGCGAACAAACGTCCATAAATTCAATAAATAATTATTGCATTTTACCGAATGACGTTGAACGCTGGCCTGGGTGGAAGTGTTGCAGCCATTGCAATGGCAGCAGTCGAATCAGCAGCAGCAGCAGCAAAAGGAAAAAACAAAAAAAAAACAAAAAATATATGCATTTATACGCAGCTGAACGCTCACCACGCCATGTCGCAACTGATTTCAGTTCATGCCACAGAGAGTCACTTATTGAATTTTGTTGGTCCAAATGAGTTCGGAACTGGCACAATTATTTCGCACATAAGGCAGCAGCAGAGGCAAGCGAAAAATACGCAACGTACAAACTGACAGACTCGCATACACTTACACACACACACACACACACACAGATACTTGCATTGCAAAGAAGCTAACCAAATTGTACGCAGCTACACTGTGCCGTGTTTGATGGCTTGCCGGGTTGGTGGCTCGGTGGCTCTTTGGTCCGGTGGCTAGCTGACTGGCGGCAAACGTGGCGTATGCGCAATAATTAAATTCAATTCGTTGCAATTGCAATGGCAACAGCAGCGGCCGTAGCCGTAGCCGCAGCCGCAGCAACTCCAACTGCAACTGCTTCCGTTCGCATTCGTTTGAGGCCGTCCGTAACCATTTTGGCGGACAGGTCCCAATGATTGCCGCACGAAAGCGTCGTACTCGTGCACGAGTCTGAGGCGTCAGTTAAAATTTACAGAACAATGCAGATTGTGGACGAGTTATTGCATAATTGCTGCAGGGCGAGCGGCGTGCGTTGGGCAACGGGTAACGGACAGCAGGCAGCAAGCAGCGGACAGAAGGCGATAATCAACCAGCGAGCGTGGGAGTAAGCATGGCCTGGCCTGGCCTAGCCTAGATGACTGCCTGGCTGGCTGGCTGACTGGTCGGTTGGCTGGTTGGTCCATGGTCGAAAGTGTTCGTGCCAATAAATTAAAATGAGAATTGATTCGCTTACGCCCGATTTAAGCAAAAACAAGCGGCCATTTTATGCGAAACATATTACAACGGATGCATTGTATCTGTAATTGTAGCTGTGCGTATCTGCAGCCATGGCATCCATGTAACTGCACATCAGGCACACGCACACACACACACGCATACGCACATCCGCATGCATGTATACGTGTGCGTGTGCATTTCGGAACTATTAACAAACAAATTAAATGTTGGACCCGCACTTTAAAAACCAATTTCAGACCGAATTACAAGAAAATTCCATTAAACAATGCATCGCATCGTCGTCGTCGTCATCGTCATCATCGTCGTCGTCGTCGCTGTCCGAAATCGGCAGCGGAGACAAGACGGCAGAGAAAGGCAGGCACGGCCGGCCGGTCCAAACATGCCAGACATGCTGTCTCCAGGTTGGCTATAAAAGCCGATCAGCAATGCCATAGAGTCACATAGGCACATTAAGATAAGAGAAATCGCCTGACAAAATGCATAATCTTTGAGCGGGCGAATAAATGAATGAACGTACATGGGGACAACCGAATGACCCAACAGCCGCACAACTGTTCACCCGAAAGGGCGAACGGGCGAAGGAGCGAACAAGCGAATTAAAAATCGGTTACACGATTTAAAATTTATTTCAAACACTATAAAACAAATCATGAAAAAGCACCAAAACAAAATCGAACAAGATAAGATTCAAATTCAAATGCGGGTCAACTACTTCTCGTCCGTCTTTGTCGTCCATTGTCCAACGTCAAACGTGCATCGGGCAACGTGCATGGACCAACCTTCAGCATACTTTGTATACGTCGGCCAACAACAACAACAACAACGGGAAAACGCATAAAAGAATAATGCGAGCAAACCTGCAGATAAATGTCACCAAAATAATAAAATTAGCAGTTTTAACGACAATGAAATTGTTTTCAGAGGTCTTTGGTTTTTTCTGTTTTTTTATTTTTTATTTTTTGTTATTCTTGCCTCTTTTTCTTAATTTTTTATTTTATTATACGTTGTTTTTAATGTATCCTAGTCTGTCATTTGTTCTCTTCCTTTTCGTTTGCGGGCTCTTCTTAATTTTCTTTTTGTCTTTACGTCATGGAAAATGAATGTCCGTCAAGAGTTCGATCCAACACAAGATCATTTAACGGCCGTTCTAAGAGAGTCGTAAATATTATCGACTGCATCGCTGCAGAGTCAAGCGAAGCTGCGGCAGCGCAGGGGGGTCATGCGCATTCTAGTTCTGGAATTCTTTGAAATAAATTTCACAAGTTGACATTTCTTTGTCATGATAATTAGACCGCCATCGAAACCTGATAGTGCAGTCGTGGTTCACAGGCCGACACTGAGCCCAGCCGACTGGGCAAGGGTTCGATTTCCCAATGGCGGGGAATCACATTAGAACTTAATTTAATTTTATTCAACAAAGATAACATGTATTTGTTAGCCATTGGACCGTGCATGTGTTCAGCGCAGACTCTTTGGAGACACTTGCAAGATTTAATCACATACCCCTGAATTTGAAAATAATCACGCACATGCATGGCATACAGCGGCATCCTCAAAACAAAAGACACGCTGCTGATATGCATATGCAAATATTTTTGTTTATTAAATATATTTTATGCATGACATTATAAATTTGTATCAATGGGAAAATAATATTTGGTCCATTTAATTCTCAAGTCACATAGGCATCAATAACTTATCAATGCATAAACTGACGATATTGCAAAACAATGCGGGGAAAATTCCAACTGCGAGGATGAGTAACAAAAAATAGTCAGATCTGAACGCTGCTCAAATCACAAATTTGTTACTTTATGCAGGAAATATTGTTGCTAAATTAAAACCAACAAACGAAAGCAACATTAAGACAACCAATAGAAACAACTGAATAAATTATGCAAACTAAAAATAGCCAACAGGAAGAAATCTTTAAACGAGTCTAATGCTCAATTTCAGCTTTTGCTAGCAGAGAACGTTGTTGATGATGATTAATCAGAACTTATTGGAATAGCAAAGTAAATGCATACTCCTGTGGGTGAACCCTAATAAGATGTTGTTGTTGACCAATGTGGAAGGTAACCTAGAGTCAGTGACTGGACCTTATGTCATATGAACACTTATTTAGTAATTAACTAAGTCAACCCTAATAGTCACAAGCCTTGTGCATTCTTCTAAAAATGATGTTCTTTTTTCCTTATTTTGAACTCTATTAAATTCATTGTTTTGAATTATATATAGAGGCACATTAACTTTCCAAGTATGTAAGACAACTCCTAATGTCCTTTTACGCTGACAAAATTCGACTGACGGCGAGTGTCTGCTTAAATATCTAAAAGTAATCTATTTTTATGCCAATATCACGCCAACTCTCCTGAGCATGTTGAATAGAAGTCAATGCATAAAAATATTTACGACATTTCAATAAGTTTAAAATTTTCAAAAGTGTTTAGTTGTCGGAAAATTTGTGAACTATTCACAAAACCGCCACCTCCCGCTCTCAAATGGCACCCAACTAAAATTCATTCTGATAACAAAGCATCTGGAAATTGCTTAAATGCTTCAGACCATTAACACAATTAGTCAATGTCGATGTCCAGGAAAATCTACACGATGTGTTTTATTAAATTTTCACAAATTTTCATATTCATTGAAAATATTCACACTCAATTACGAAATTCCAAAGGACACAAAATTTGCTGAAAATAATTAAAGGCAAATTCCTTAAGATGTGTGTATTTAGGCAGTCGCACGACGGTCGACACGCCCTTGCCCGTAGTCAGCCATCTGCAGACAGGCAAAGGCAATGTCGCAAAGGCTCTGTTTGATTTTGAAGATGCTACAAGAATGCAAGTGTCATTCAAGTAGAACAACAGACGACGTCGTCGTCGAAGACGAGGACGAGCATGAGGACAACGAGAACGAAGGAGCTAACAATAAAGAGGAGCAATGCGCTGACAACGGCAAGGAAGTCAAAGTACGAGAGTGTAACTAGCAGAGCTGAGAATTTGAGCAAACACCAGCGCAGCGGAAACACTTGAAATGGAGAAGAGCCGCCTATGCCTCCCCGTCTCTGAGAAGTAATCACATAAGACCAGAACAGACGGACAGTAACAGGAACACAATTGGATGGGCTGCTACGGTGAGAAAAGGTTAGGAGTGGAGCGGAGACGAGCGGAGCGGGAGACATCTATTGGCTGCGACTGGTGTGCGTTGCAGCTACGCATATTCGCATCTACGTCTATAAATTATTGCTGCTGGTTGTCATGTACGGAAATCCTTGTGTCAGTGCAGCAGCAGCAACACACAAGCAGCATCAGCAGCATCATCAGCGGCAACAACAACATCAGCAGCATCAGCAGCATCAGCATCAGCAGCAGCAGCCGCAACATACCGAGTCAAGATGCGAGGCAGTGGCTCTGGCAGCGATACATTTTCAACAAGATTAGGATTTCGTTGCAGGAACGTCAAAGCCTCGGAAACAATTCAAGCAGATACATTTCGCAACTTTAACAATTAATATCATCAGCAAGGAAATACACAAACAAACATCACTGTAAAGGCAATTGGAGAGGGAGCGGGAGCCTGAGGGCAGAGGCGATGGCGGCAGACATGTTTGCCTATGGTTACGTGTATTTGCATGTGAAAGGATTGTCTGCTTGGAGATTACTCACTCATTCACTCACTCACTCAGTCGTGTGCCGAAATGCTTTCATCCTGTTGCCTGCGCCTGACGCTTGGGCTGGGTTAGATGAGTTTTGAGGTTTAAGCATTTCAAGGTGATTTAATGAGCCCAACGACATGTGCAAGACAAACGCTCGGGATTATCTTGTACACTCTGTCTGATATGCCATCATGTGCACAAATACACACAAGTGCCTGTGTGTGATATGCAAGTGCCTTTGTATCTGTATGTGTGTGTGTGTGTGTGTAAGTGAGTTTGTATGTGCACACACAAACGCATTCTTTTAATGTGCGAGCATCTGAAGCCGTGCGTAAACAAACAAGGATCTTGCCTACGCAGCTTATAGTTGTGATTTAGCTCGGCTGCATTGGACTGGACTGGGATATGTGTCAATTATGAGTTACACAACTATTTGCTGCCAAATTAATTACGCAATTGTTTTTATTACTCTTTTGTTTTCTTGTGTTTTTATTTTTCTTTTGTTTTTCTCTCACTCTCTTCGTACTCGTATCTTGGAAGCGTTTATATGTACATTCATACATCAACTGATCCGAGGCGAACATTAATCACTTTCAAAATGTGGCAACTAAACGCGTACATTTGTCTCCGGCCACGTTTGTCTAATGGACACTTTAGCTTAGAGTTGTTTCTAATGGACCAACATGGCCGGCAATCAATCACAGACAGCAGCTCCACGCCGTACTGACTATCTACGAAGAATTCGAAGAAAGAAAATATGAAATACATGCAAGTATTTTGGGGATCGGATCGGTGACAAACGCCTACCGGGTTTCTTCGCTCGCTCGTTTGTTCATTCGTTCGTTCGTGCGTTCGTGCGTTCGATACCGCTTTGTGTGGATCAACGTCGCTGGCGGGCCATCGGTTCGCGGAAACCAACGCAAACGCAAACGCAAAGGCAAAGGTAAAAGCAAACGCATTCGTCGCCAACCGAACCAACATTACAGAAAATAACAACAAAATTTACGCATTCAGACAAGTCCCATTGATAAAACAAATGAAAATAATTACGGCCATTAAGCATGAAAGCCAAAGTTCGCAGCATATTTTGTGGGTCGCGGCAACTTCTTGTGTGGGTACTCATTCATTTGGTCACGTTTTCACGCACATTTCCTGCCAGCCACATTCGCAGCTGTGAGTTACTCTGGCATGATTCGCCGTTACGAGCGTTGATTTACAAACGATTGATAAATAATCAATTTACAGAAATTAACACCAGGAACAGTAAAGCAAAGTTGGTTTTTTCTTTTTTAATTTTTCTTATATTTTGTTTCAAGGAACAAAAAGCAAATTATTCGCCAACGACTGACTGCAAATAATTAGTTTGCAATAATTGCAAGTGCATGCAAGCATTTCAAGCCTCTTAAAATTCATATTAGGCGACGATCTCATGTCTGACAATATTTCTCAACAGCGGCCTCTTAATAATATAGTCACACAATTCGACAGTTCTTCTGCATGTGCAACTTTGAGGTGACAGAGCCTGAACGACCCATAAGCGAGTGGACTATTTTAAGCGTTTGTATCTTGATGCTACTTACAAGACCCATCAATTAGAACAAACCAGAGAAAACCTCGCAAGTTGTAAAGATGATGGTAAATGAGAAGAACTTTTATACAATTCCTGGTTTTTCTGATTTTTGAATTTAGAAGCACCCAAGCCGATGTTTTGCGCTGTAGCAGCTACGTCAAGCGTATAAAGCGGAATAGTAATATTCGAAAGAAATGAACTACGAAACCTGTTTTGCAACTTCTAACACAAAGTTAGCAATTTGCTCGTGCATTTTAATGCGCAAATCGTCCTTTTTCCTTTACGATCATAAGTGCATGTCACAGTCTCTATCCGACTGCGATCGCGATAAGTTCTATTTCTTCTCATTCCGCTGTGCATAAAATTTGTTTAGTTGTTTATCTACAAAAATAACAGTACTCTACTCTATTGTACGTAAACTTGAATGCATCATGTGCGACGATGATGATGATGATACCGTTATGGCTTGGCAAAAGCCTTCACGAAAGAGAACAATTTCTACGTCACCAGAAGTCTCTCGAAAGATAACGGCGATTGAAGCCAATGGAATAACAAACAACAACTACTACGAAGCGCTGAGTGAAGACACGCAAAGCGTAAACAATGAAAACAACAAAGTAACTGAAACTGATGCCGCTGCATCCACCGGCACTGATGTCTCTGCTAAGCGGACAGCGATGGACACTGAAGATGCCTCCAAACCACCGCCAATATTCTTGTCCACCGTTAACAATATAAGTGATTCGCTAACCTATCTCAACTCTAAGATAAGTAAAGATGAATTTACCTATAAGACTCAAAGAGACGGCCACGTTAGGGTTATGGTTAAAACAGTCGAAAGTTATAGATCACTTGTTAAAACTCTAAAAAATGATAAAATACTGTTCCATACATTCCAACTTAAGCAAGAGCGAGCATTTACCGTAGTTTTAAAGAATTTACA